>OY282559.1:210515607-211108854 GCA_958295665.1 Tipula vernalis | reverse complement strand
ACTCAGTACCCCGATGCAAGATATGTGAGTGCGCCGGAAAACATATGGAGAATATTTTCCTTTAAAATGCATGACAAATCTCATGTAGTATATAGATTAGCTTTACATTTAGAAAACGAACAAAATATAGCATTCCAAGAAGGTTGGGAAACTGAAGCGTTCTAAAGAGCACAAAAGAAACTTACTACTTTGACCGCATGGTTTGAATTGAACAAGAATGATAACTCAGCTACAAATATGTTGTACTCGGATATTCCAATATACTATACTTTTGACAATAAATTAAATATATGGAAAGCTAGAAAATATAATAAAACGAAAAAAGTTATTGGGCATATGTATAATATATCGGCGTCCATCAAGCGAAAACTATTGTGCGACGATAATGAATGGGAAAATGACATTAATGAAGCAATTCAATATCAAATGCCAAACCAATTACGGCAATTATTTGCACCTATACATTTATATATATATATATATATATATATATATATATATATATATATATATATATATATATATATATATATATATATATATATATATATATATATATATACAGTCAAGCCTGTCTAACCGCACCACCTTCGGGACCAAAAAAAATTGGTCCGATTAGAAGTTGGTCCGATTACAAAGGTTTTGCTTTTTTATTTTTTATTTTTTGCTTTATTTATATTATATGTATGTACATATAGACATATATGTGTGTACATATGTATACATTAAATATATGAAGACATAAATCTGCAATTTATTTCAAATACATATGTATGTAAATCATAACACATAAAAAAAAAATAAAAAATAATTAGATACATAATTCAATTAATTGACATAATGAAAAACTATAAAGTAAGTTTAATCCATTTTTGCAAAATATAATGTTGTTTAAGATTGATGCTTTTTCATGGAAATCTCGTTTTCAAGTTATTTTTGCTCCGCCTGAGCCAGATGAAGAAATATTTCGTTCAATCCTTTATCACTCGCATAATCTTTCAAAGTTTTAAAATAAATTTGTGCTTTATTAAATGTAAAATCACTAGTTGTATTGTCATCTAACTCGTCACCATCAGAAGATGAGCTAAAATTTATGGTTTCGATGTTTTCATTTTCACATTCTTTATCTACCGACTCAAAAAATTGATCTTCCCAATCATCAGGCAATTCCTTGAATGTTTGCAAATTCTGATCGACAGCCACATTTTCAAAATGAGATTCAGATTCACAATTCTCCGTCATGATGATTAATTCCTGATGATCTATCGCTTTTTGTAACCCGGCCTTTTTAAAACAATTAGAAATCGTTTCTGTGGTTACATTATCCCATGCAGTAGATATCCATGAACATGCATCTAACGTGGTAATTTTTTTTGATAATGCACTCCATCACCATCGTCTATAGCCGTCAATAAATGATCCATTAACAATTTTCGGAACTTCGCCTTTAAGCTTTTTATAATACCCTGGTCTAACGGCTGTAGGGCCGATGTAGTATTTGGCGGGAAAAATTGGAGTTTGACATTGCTGTATGAATTATGTGGATGACAAGACGCGTTATCTAAAAATAAAATAACATTTCGTTTCTGCCTAACCATCTTTTTATTGAATGTTTCTATCCAATCCTGAAAGATATCGGAAGTCATCCACGCTTTTTTATTAAACCGCCATTTAATATTTAGTGCTTTTTCAACATTTAAATGTTTAAATGCCCGTGGTTTTTTAGCTCTGCCTATTATGACTACAGGTTCTTTCTCTCCCGCCATACTACACAATAAAGCGACTGTCAAACGTTCCTTGCACATTTTTCCTCCCTTGCATAATTGATTTTTCAAATTTAAGGATCTCGATGGTGTGGCTCGAAAAAACAAACCAGTTCCATCCAAATTGTAGATATTTTTTGGGTCATATGCATCTGTTAAATTTTCCAATGTCGAGCGATATTGTTCGACAATTTGCATGTCTGTTGAGGCACCTTCTCCACTAAGCATAATAAATTGACCCTGGTGGCGATCCTTAAAAGTTTGGAGCCATCCACTTGAAGCAGTGAAATCGTTTAAATTTAATAATTTACCAAGTCTTCGTGCTTTTTCCTGCAAAATTGAGCCAGATATAGGCATGTTTTCGAACGTGCCATTATAAACCACTGGAATAATTGATTATCGATTTCACCACATTTCGTGCAAGATGCAATCCGCTTTCTTTTAAGTTTTCCAAAATTTTCGAAGGTTTCTTTAATTTTATCTTTGTTGGCGAGAATTCGTTGAATTTGCGTTTTACTTACTTTGTATTTTTCACTTAGTTGGCGTTGTGATAATTTTTCCGTTTCCGCAGATTGTATAACACTTATTTTTTCGGATAAGTTTAGTTCCTTATATGTGCGCTTTTGTTTATTCATTTCCCTTTGTCTAGATAAATTATATGTATGGACATAAATTATTTTAATTAAATGCAAAATCAAAATATCAAATATGTAGCCACTTATATGCCCATATTTATTTTGCTTACATACACTTACTCGTAATGCCGTATGTAATTAAATATCCTAGCTAAAACAATTGTATGTACGTACCTTTTCGGCTTAAATGCGCTAACTGTAATTTCTCATATGCATACATATTAAAATATGTAAATGTACGTACCATGATTATAACTGCATAAACCCGTTACATACTTTAGTTTAAAACTACATACATACATATGTACGAGTATAACATAGATCACAAATAAAATATCAAAAACTAAACTACAATACATACAGTGCAACCAATTAGTCTCCGTACATTGAAAATATACCAGGAAATCGGTTAGATAAACGTTCCTAACTTTGTTATTACTGATTGCATATTACTTAGGTTTGGTTTTTTAGATAAAAAACTTATTGTTTAAAATTAAGTAAAGAAAAAAATTTAAAATATATAGTTTTAATAACAACAATAAAATAATTCATTATAACTCAACACAAAAATTGAAACCATTTAATCTCCGTACACTGCATTAAAATTCTCAATAAAATAATAGAATTGGTTTTATTTGCTGATCGGATTTTTTTTAGTAATCCGTAGGACCACCTTTGACTTTTATAACTACCTCCAGTCGCCTTTGCATTGATTCTATCAATTTTTTTGTTACTTCTGGCTCAATTCGGTTCCATTCATCCTTCACAACTTCAGCGAGATCTTTCTTATGTTTCACAATCCGATTTTTAATCCTCTTTTTGAGTTCGGCCCAGAGATGCTCAATCGGGTTTATATCTGGACTCTGTGGTGGCGTATGTAATTGCTTTGGACAATTATACAGCAGTCATTCCTTCACCATAAATGCCGTATGCTTTGGATCGTTATCTTGCCGGAAGATAAACGATCCACTTATGCCAAATTTCTCCGCACTAGCGTGTAAGTTTTTCTTAAGGATGTCTAAATAAAGATGCTTGTCCATAATAGACTCTATGATGCGGAGCAGTCCAACTCCAGATGCATTCATACACCCCCATAACATTAGCCCACCTCCACCATGCTTTACACTCCCACATAATTTCTTAGTTTTCAGGTGCTGATTTGGTTTTCGCCACACTGTAACGCGTCCATCTGACCCATGTATGTTAATTTTTGTCTCGTCACTAAAAGTAACATTACTTCAGTAATTGCTTGGTTTATTTAAATGGGTTTTTGCGAAAGCTAATCTTTTTGCTCTATTTATTTTGTTTATGAACGGCTTCTTCCGTGCTATTCGGCCATTGTATCCAGCTCCATTTAGCATATTCCGAACTGTTTGTGGGGATACTTAAATATTATGGTTCGATTGTAGATTTTGAACTATTTTACTAGCACTCAATTTTGGATTTTCCCGAACATTTATCAAAATACTGCCTTTTGCAGCGCTGTTTAATTTTGGTGGCTGTCCAGATCTAGGTTTGTTGGCTACGGATCCAGTAGAATTATATTTTTGACAAACATATTGGACAGACGAACGACTTCTTCCAACTATATCACCAATATCCTTATAAGATTTGCCTTCATTTTTTAATTTAACCATCAATTCTCGAGTTGCGATTGGTATTTCTTTATTACACGGCATTGAATTTAATTTTGAAGGTTGAAGAGCCACATTACTTTTCAAATACGAGTATATGTATATATTATACTATAACGGTGCTACGAATGCAAAATAAAAAAAATCACAGAAAATGAAATAATATTTTTCCGTTATTGAGAATTTTAATTCAGTGTACGGAGACTAAATGGTTTCAATTTTTTTGTTGAGTTATAATGAATTATTTTATTGTTGTTATTAAAAATATATTTTAAATTTTTTTCTTTTCTTAATTTTAAACAATAAGTTTTTTTATCTAAAAAACCAAACCTAAGTAATATGCAATCAGTAATAACAAAGTTAGGAACGTTTATCTAACCGATTTCCTGGTATATTTTCACTGTACGGAGACTAATTGGTTGCACTGTATGTACATACAATAAAATTTTTTGAAGTGGTCCTATTCAAAGGTAAAATAAACCAAAATGGAATGAAATATGTGGTCCATAGGTCCGATTTCGAGGTGGTCCGATTACACAGAACAATTTGTATTGAAAACCTTTTCTGAGTAGTAATAAGCGGTCCGATTTCAAATTGGTCCGATTAGCAGGTGTCACTGCATAGTCCGATTAGCAGTGTCACTGCATATGTATATATATATATATATATATATATATATATATATATATATATATATATATATATATATATATATATATATATATATATATATATATATATATATATATATATATATATATATATATATATATATATATATATATATATATATATATATATATATATATATATATATATATATATATATATATATATATATATATATATATATATATATATATATATATATATATATATACATATTTTGCAACCCACAACACGCCTTATATTTATGGAACAAATACAAAGAACATTTAATAGAGAATTTTAAGAATATTTATCAAAATTATGAAATAGCTTACAATAATGCTCTTACAAACATACAAGATCATTTTCATAATTTGATTTACCAATTCCTGAAATTACAATTGAAAGATCAAACGATTATAATATTGATCGATTATGAGAGAAGTTATGTTGAAGAACGAGTTTCAACAATATATCCGGAACAAAAATTAATCTTCGATATAATTAGTAAAGCAATTATCTCTGACTCCGATCATCCTAAATGTTTCTTTATTGATGGTCCAGGTGGTACTGGCAAAATATTTTTATACAACGTTCTACTAAGTTTTATTACTTAAAATGTGTTTAACGGAGCACAAGGAATTGCATTATCTGGAGCGTCCACAGGTATTGCAGCTACACTTCAGATGATATTTTTAAGTATGACAAATCGAGGTCCTGATTGGAAAACAATTTTAAATGCAAAACTAATCTGATTAGATGAATGCTCAGCGTTTTATGAAAAAACGTTTTTAGCGATTGATAAATTACTAAGAGATATTATGCAAACTGATAGTCCAATGGGGGCAATGTATTTGTTATGGGTTGTGATTTTCGTTAAACCCTGCCTGTAATTCGTCATGGGACTCGATCTAATACCACATATTCAAGCCTCAAAACTTACGAATTATGGACTAAATTTAAAATATGTCACCTTAAAACCAATATGAGAGTACCTAGCGATAACGATTTTTCTAATTGGTTGCTAGACGTTGGTGAAGGTAAAATTAGAACAGCATTCTTTTTAGAAGGAAATATAATTGAAATCGATTATTCCCGCTGCATTACAGAAAATTTAGTTACAAAAATATTTGGGTCTGAATGTACCCTGGATGATATCCATCTACATATGTATATCAAAACCAAACAATTTTATGTCTTTATAGGATCCATTTTTAAAAATGAATGAATTATTTTTGTGTAACTTATTTCACTTATTATCAATAATAAAACACTAAATTTTATTAAACAATTTTTAATTTAATTTACTTTTTATTTTTAAATTAATTTTTAAAACAACTCTTCCTTATAGTGAAATATTTCTTGTCGTTATTTTAAAAGATATTAACAAAAATATCGATTTCGGTAGTCATGCTACCATTATAAGTTTTATGCTTAAATTTCTTTGCAATTTCTGCTTATACTATATACTACCTTGATCAACAAATTCCCGGAATAACCACCGTGTGGCGCTCCCATCGTTCCGATTTGAGTTCTGTTTTTTTGTTAAGTTGGTACATCTGTTGTTGATATTCCCTCTAAATCTTAGCGTCATAGCTTGACATTTGTAAAAGCTACGTAGTCAAGAGTACATCTATCTCTGTGTGTGTTGGCGATTATTTACAATTTTAGAAATTATTTACAATTTTAGACATGATTTGCGAGGCTGAATCCGATCCTTTATTCATCAAAAGGATCATTACTGGAGACGAGACGTGGGTTTATGAGTAAGACAAGCATACCAGACATCAGGCAAATGAATGGCATTCACCAAAAAAAACACGTTGTTTTCAGTCAAAAAAGAAGGCAATGCTCACGGTTTTCATGGATTACAACGGTGTAGTGCATCATGAATTTTTGCCAGAAGGCCAGACCCTTAACAAAGAGTATTATTTGGGCGTTATGAGACGTTTGCGTGAAGCACTTCGCCGAAAGAGACCAGAATTGTAGGTAGAAAACTCGTGGATTTTGCACCATGATAACGCACCGTCACACAGTGCCATCATTATTCGTAATTGTTTGACGAAAAATGCAACAAATACCATCCAACAGCCACCGAATTCACCTGATTTGGCTCCCTGTGGCTTCTTTTTGTTTAAACGAGTTAAAAAACCATTACGGGGAACGCGTTTCAGCAGCCGAGAGGAAATAATGGAAAAATCGCCAACACACACAGAGTAGATGTACTCTTGACTACGTAACTTTTGCAAATGTCAAGCTATGACGCTAAGATTTAGAGGGAATATCAACAACAGATGTACTAACTTACCAAAAAAAACAGAACTCAAATCGGAACCATGGGAGCGCCACACGGTGGTTATTCCGGAAACTTGTTGATCAAGGTAGTATTATTTATTATTTTATGTGTTAGTGGTGTTTCGTATTATTAACTCATATATTTTGTTGGGGTTACTGTTGATTTTATTATTTAAAAGATTCGGGTTATTACGCTTTTTGTATATCTTGAATTCTTCTAATCTGTTCATTTTCTCTCCCTTTGTTGTTCTGTGCAATACCTTAAAATTATCATCCATACTAATGCATTAGTGCTGCCGGCAGCGTTACCATATTTATTTTATTAAAAACTGAAAAAAAAACTGATTTTAATGTAAAAAAACTGAATACACTGAGTTCGAAAAAAAAAAATCTGACAAAAAAAAAATAATTCTACCACAAAAATTGTATTATTTATGCGACCGAAATTGACCGAATTGCAAAAATTCCTTTTTTCAAATTGGGGAAACACTCGCTCCTATCATTTCTCTTCAATTTAAAGACCGTTTTCCAAAATTTCTACGTTGGTGTTTCCATTAAGTTGAATTTTTTGAAAATTTACGGCGCGCAATTCTCTCCATTTATCATCTACCTGCTGCACATTTTCAAAATGAAAAATATTAGGATGAAATATTTGATATTTGGAGATTGTGGTAATTTTTTTATTAATAATGTTTTGGGAGCGAGCATTGCACAAATTTTGACAATAAATTGGTGTTCGAATCAAAAATTTATCCATTGTAGCTATTCAAAATAATTTATTCTTAAATATTAATATCACGTCAATTTTGCTCATTTGCAAACATAAACACAAATAATTTGACAAACAGACCATAAAATCCGTAACCACAAATAAAATTGCATACAAGCCCAACAAACAAACAAAAGAAATAGTAAACATTATGTATAGCTAGAATTTTGATAAACAGCATGGTTTTCGGAATTGCTAAACACATTATTTCGGAATTTTAAAAAAATAAAATGAAAATAATTATTAAAACAAAAACCTGACCAAAATCTGAATTTTCTTAGAAAAACTGAAAATCTTTTGTCCTATTAGAAAAACTGAGATTTTCAGATAAATGCGTGATGTTTATGTGTCGTGCAAATCTCGAATCGGTATTTTCTCTTCCTATACCGTTTATATGTTCTTGATATCTCGTCTTGAACGATCGTCCGGTTTGGCCTATATAGAAAGCATGACAGTTCGTACAATTTAACTTGTATATGCCAGTATCCATATTTGTATTTTATTTCGCTCGTACGATGTTTTTCAATTTGTGATTTGTTGTGTATGCTGTTTTGTATCCATATTTGTAGAGAATTTTTTGAAAAAGTTTGCTAGTGTTTTGGTTGTATTGTACCGTTGCATACCACTCTTTTGCTGTTTCATTTGTTGTGAGCGTTGCGTTTTCTTTCATGTATTTTCTGTTTTTGTATGTGATGTTCATTTTATTTATTAAATCTATTTTATACTCTTTTGTGCGCTATGTATTTAATTGTTTTGATTTCATTATTACAATCTATATCTGTAGACAGTGGTGGACATATTTATGAAATAGGTCGAATTTTTAAGTTTTTTGGTCACTACAATAATATTTAATAAAACGAGAGTGAGTTTTTAACGACTTTTCTTATATTCGAAAACAAGCTTTAATTTAAAATGTTTATTTCTTGTTACAATGCCATTTAATTAAAAAAATCGAATTTATGATGGACATAATTAAAAAATAATCTAAAATAATATGAAAGATTAAGTTAAAATTGCAACATTTTTCAAAACTAATATTTATTATTTCCTCCACGGTAATTACTTCAAAAATGCGTGATGGCCCTGAATTAGCTAATGATTGAAGAGTGTTGATGTTAATTCCACGCCACGAATCATGAGTAGTCTCTGATAATTGATTCGTGTTAGGAAATTGTCTACCAATGACACACACGTCACGTGCCAGTAGCCGCCACAGATTTTATATGGGGTGTGGAACCCCCCATATATTTTTTATGGAGTTTGGAACATCAACATAGCTTTTCTATGGGGGTGAAAATGCTAGCCATTCTAATAAGTTAATCTCACATTACTCAAACCATTGTTTTGTTAGCAGTGAATCGTGGATCAAAGATTCAGCAGATTCTTCAGGATCATTTAATGTTGTCTTCAAAAGTATTATATACTTTTTGGAAACCGTTCTGTTATTTATGAAAGCTATCGAAAGTGAACCACGAAAAATAAACGAGCCCGAAATCATTACTGTGGCACCACCAAAACTACGTGAAATGAATGTTTCTGGTCCCTTTCTGAGATCGTGATAATAATATTGGCAGCCATCTGGGCCATCCACGATAATTTTTTTCTCATCAGAGAAAACAAAAGTTTTCCACTTATCACCGAAGTTCATGTAGTTTTTGCAAAAGCTAATCTTGCTTTTTTATGTTGCTCAGTTAACTTAGGTTTCTGAGCTCTTTTCGTCCATTTTACGTTTGTGTTACCTGATAAAACTGTTTGTTACGTGTCTTGCGATAATGAAGAAATTTAAAACAAACAACATTTTGCAAATCGTTGCTTTCTTTGAAATTTATCGTTTCATTCGGAAGCTAATGGAAGATTTCGTTCCAGATCAATGATATAATTCCGTATACCGTGAATGGCCTATAGGTTTTCGTCGCGATATTGTTCATAGAATATCCAGAATCGAAATATGCAGCGATTTTTCTCTTTTCTTCAGCTGACAAAGATGTTCCAATGTGGCATGATTCTAACCAATGAAATTATTAATTGATTTTATTTTATTTATATTTTATAGGATATTAGAAGACTTATCTGATCAAATTGTAGGCACTTAAATGCACTTTACATAAAAAATCAGATTATCTTATTAATATGTCCACAAAAATTGGAGTATAAAACAAGTATGGCACCGGTATTTTTACAGTTAAACAGTGATTCACGTTAGGACTTAATTTTTATAAAGTATGTGAAATAAAATTAAACTTTTATAAAAATTTTCTATTCTTGCTTACTGTATTCGAAAAAGTTGTGAAATAATTATACCTATTTTATAAAAATGTCCAGCACTGTAGTGTGGACCGTTTGTGTTGGTTTTCTGTATATTTTAAAGGTGTGGTTTCCATTGATGTTTTTAATTGTTAAATCCAGAAAGTTAATTGATTTATCTTGCTCTAATTCTAACGTGAATTGTATATTTTCGTGTATACTATTTATAAATTGATGTAGTAATTGCAATTGCCTTTGTGTTCCCGTGAATAAGACTATGATGTCGTCTACATATATATGCCAATAATTGATATGATTTATATATTTGGTTTTATTGTTTAATACATACATATGTGTTTTCAAAGTGGTTGAGATAAATGTTCGCTAATGTTCCGGACAAAGGACTTCCCATTGGTAGGCCGTCTGTGGGTTTGTAAAATTTATTGTTATGTTGGAAATAATTTTGATTAATAATGTTTTTCAATAGCTTAATGACGTTTTCGATTATCGGCTCCCCTATCCGATTTTTCTTTAATAATATTTCTGGTGCTTTTATTGTTTCATTTATGTATTGGTATGTTACTATACATACTAGTTACGTCAAATTAGGCCATTTTTCCATCGTGTGGTATTTTAATATTCTCGATTTTGTCAACTAGTTCGATGTTGTCATTTATGGAATGGTTGTTTTCTATTGTTATGTTATTTTTTATCCATTTGTTCAGAAAACTTACAATTTTGTAGGTGGGTGCCGTGGTAAAATTCGGAATGTTTTCTTTGTGAATTTTCGGCATTTTATTATTATTATTATTGGGGGGGCCATGCGGGCGATCAGCCACTTCGCACTGCGACCTAAAAGATCTATTGTGCTGGCCCCTGCTTAATTATCCGTCCAGTCAATATTCAGGTTCTTAATGAACCTGACGATACTGCCTCCCGGTACGTGATACATACTATCTAGGCTTATTGCTCTCCCTCCTAGATGTTTATTACAGCATGTAGTTCCGCTAGAAATACGGTAGTATTGGAGCTCAAGGACCTCGAGAGGGTTGTCCCACTCCCGTATATTCCTACTCCTGCCCCGTATTCCGTTTGATTTTACTCTTACGAGTTGCTCGGAATTGCAAATCACCTGTAGGTCACCCAGCTTACTACAGGAAGGCTAAATAAAACTGGAGGGTGCCTGGTATCCAGAGTCCGCATATTTTGGGCTGATTAACCTAACAGCCATTCATCTTTCGGCATATGCTGTTCCACCTTAGATTAGGGTTTTTTGTCAAGGTTTTCTCCTTTAGCGCCGTACTTTAGCCTGTGCCAAATGGCCTAAAATGTGCCAAATGGCCTTAGTTACCAGTGGTTGCCACGAGGAGGCAGTACGTACACTTGCGAATTGTGAACAGGTTACCCCTTACACAATTGTA
This sequence comes from Tipula vernalis, assembly GCA_958295665.1. Taxonomy (NCBI): domain Eukaryota; kingdom Metazoa; phylum Arthropoda; class Insecta; order Diptera; family Tipulidae; genus Tipula; species Tipula vernalis. Next base: position 211,097,445 of record OY282559.1, on the reverse strand, counting down.
CCCATCACGCAGCTGCCTAATGACAAGACCAGAACAGCTCACGTGATGCGCATCCTACTGGAAGGTTACGGAGCTGGTAGATTAATCTACTCAACTTGATCCCCCCCTCCAACAGACGCCAAACCACCTAATTTTCGGCATACCTTTAATGCGTGGTGCTAACGGTTTTATCATTTTATAGGTTCTTATTTCCCTGCTTATCATGAAACTTGAACATTTGTTTATAATTTCCTTAAGGCGGCTGCACGAGTCCGTCTCGTGCGCGTCGCATTTTGCGACGCGCTTTAAAATTAAACATTTTTCAACTCAGGAGGGGAATTTTTTTTTAGATTAGGGTGCTTTGATTGGTTTTAAAAAGCGCGTCGCAAAATGCGACGCGCACGAGACGGACTCGTGCAGCCGCCTTTAATCTCTTTTTGATATTGCGTCCTTTTAGTTTTATCCCCTCCTTAAAATTATAATACGTTAAAAATGAATGAAGATAGATTCTATAAATGTAGATTCTACTGATCATGAATCGATACAACTATTTCCGGTAGAATATGTACATCAATTAACACTATCTGGAATGCTCCCAAATATTCTTACTTTGAAAGATGGAGCTATAGTTATGTTACTGCGAAATTTAAATACTAAAAACGGGTTGTGGAATATTATTAATAAAATTATTAATAAAAGATATGAAAGAAAATGTAATCTTCGTTGACATTTTAACTAGTACCAACTTTTATACTGAGAATTACGCTTATTCCAACAGATACTGGTTTATCTATGCAAATTAAAAGAGTTCAATTACCTTTACGACTATCGCTCGCTATGGCAATCAAGAAAGCCCAGGTTAATCGTTAGATAAAGTCGGTATTTATTTACCACAGCCAGTTTTCTCGCATGGTCAGTTATATGTAGCTTTATCAAGAGCTGCCAACAAGGAACAACTTTTCCTGAAAATAGAAGATACAAATAACTAGGGAGAGTTGGAACCGTACAAAATCTACACTGTTAATTGTGTCTATAAAAAAAATTTTTGAATTGTTATAAATAAAGAAACTGAATTTTCAAAATATCGTTCGGTATTTGTTTTTTTTTTTTAGTCTGTAATGTCCGACAAATGTTTTAAAATGTTGTTAAATTTGGCTACGTTTCAATGTATGTATCATAAAACACAATATATTCATCATTCAATGACGCTGAATTGACTTTTATTGGTGCTCTATAGTAATTTTATTAAACAATTTAATATATTTTTTATATGAACAAAAAACCACGATTTCAACTCTTTATTAAATGTCGCCAGAGGCGTCTCGCCGCGTATCGGGCGTATTCTGCTAATATATGTAACAATAAGATTTATAGAATTTTTTTACTATACAGGGTGGCTGAGACCAAGTGTTACCATTTGATTCAGTCAAGGTGGTAGTGTTATTATTTGATTCAGTCTTCCATAGAAAGCATTGCATGCTGACCGAACGTGGGCTTGCGGAATTTTATTCCATTCTCGAACAAGAGCTGACTTCAATGCATCAACACTTTCGTATTTTTTAGTGGACACCTTACTCTCCAAAATGGACCATATGGAGAAATCCATGGGATTCAAGTCTGGTGAATATGGTGGCCATTCTTTCGACGAAATCAGCCGCGGAACGCAATTTTGTAAAAATTGCTGTGTCGCTCGAGCTTTGTGTGACGGTGCCGAGTCCTGTTGGAATGTCCAACGGTTCGTACCAAAGTGTTTACGTGCCCAAGGTAGCAAGGCATCGTTTAGGATCTTTTGGCGGTACATCTCTTGGTTTACCTTGACTCCATGTTCGATGAAAACCAGAGGAGTGCGTCCATCTGCAGTAACTGCAGCCCAAACCATAACATAAGCTGGTGATTGCTTGCGCATGGCAACTCTTGTGTCCAAATTATCGTTGGACTTGTCCTCTAACCAAACACGATCATTTTGTTTATTCACATGCTGTTGAATGGTGAAAATTTTCTCATCAGAAAAGACAATTTTTGGAATCTCATCACGTTCGGCCAAGGCCTTCAATGCTCGTGTTCTTTCAAGCCTAACTTTTTTTTGTGCCTCCGTAAGATCTTGAACTTTTTGTATCTTGTAGGGCTTCAAGTGTAGTTCATTTTTCAATATGGTTTGAATGCTGTATCGTGAAACATGTAGACGTGCGGCTAATTGATTGGCACTTTGACGAGGATTTCGTTGGATTCGTTTCTTCACCTTTCGTATCATTTCTTTTGATGTTGCTGTCTTTTTAGGACCGCCTCCGTTGCGTTTAGCGATGCTACCAGTTTCGTTGTATCGAGTTATGGTTCGATACACAAACATTTTATTCACATTCAAATGCTGGAGCTGACGAACTATTGCTGTTTGTGAATTTCCACCCAAATACAGTGCAATTACACTATTACGTTTGAATTCCATTACGATTTTTTTATTAAGATATTAATTTAGAACAATTATTTATTGACCACATATAAACAACTAACCAAACTTCAATCTGTCAAAAAATTAATGCGCGAAAATGACAACTACACAAATGACAGCAGAGTGAAGTTAGTAACATTTGGTCTCAGCCACCCTGTAGTTTGATTTTTGAAAATTTTTAAAAAGAGCTTCTTAGAAAGTTAGCGAAGAGTTAGCGGTAAGTCATTCCAAGCAGACCCTTTTGCACACAAGCATATTGATGTTCGAGGAGAATATATTAAAAAATAAAAACAAGCATAAAAATATATTTATTTGTCTCTTTGTGAGAATGTAGAATTTCGTTAGTATAATAACTACATTTTTTCATTACTGTTTATGTACAATATAACTTTATTTTGTTATTATTATTCATAATAAATTCATTTAATTTATTTTACTGTACTTCATTATTGCGCGTTAAACAAACTAGCAAATGGAAGAAAGCAGCAAAATGTTAAATTTAATATAAAAAAATGTAACTGGTTTGGAACAGAATAACAGAAGAAGTTATAAATATTATAAAGCAAAGAACGGCGAAAAATGTACATTGAAATGAAGCTATGAATATGAATCAGCATGGGAGCAGAAATTAAAATGCATCTCGGTGATAAATAGCAACTGCTGGTGCAAATTTATATAAAAAAGGAAAAATCTTACAATAAATAGGTGAACTAGTTGTCTTGTACGTTTTACTTTTAAATAACAATAGAGAAATATAATTTTGATGTACGGGTATGCGACAACGTTAAATTGCAGGAATGATAACTCTCATAAATCGTGTGATGATGTTATTTTTAGCAAGATACCGTAAGGTATATGCAGGTCATTATAGACATAAATTCTAATTTTACCAAAATTTAAGAAGCAGCATAATTATAGTAAACATAGTATTACAAAAATAATTTTTGGTGACGACAAGACACTAAATTTTAACAAAAGTTTCATTAACAAAACCGTATCAACGAAATATGTATTTTGGTAATTATTTTATTGAGAATTGAGAAATTTGTGTATACATTTTAAATAAGGATATAAAAAACTTTCAACATAAAGAAAAACATAAACAAAGTAATAAAAAAATAAGAACAATAATATCATGGTTTTATTGAAAAGAATTTGATAAAAATAATAGATTTAATAAAGGGTGTTCAAATTTGAGGTATCTTTTTAAATATTCCGCCATTTATATTTTTTGTATTAGAGTTCCATATGTTATTGGACAGATGACAAGTACAAACATTCCGGTTAGTTAAAATGGATCGCTACACGAGGGAACAACGTGTTTTCATTATTAAAACTTATTTTAAATCAAAATGGCAATGCAATAACTGTGAATGGAGCTCGATATAGAGAGATGATTAGAAAATTTTTGTGGAGTTAATTGGAAGATATTGATGTGCAGAATATGTGGTTTCAACAGGATGGTGCAACATGCCATACAGCAACGGGGAATCAATCGATCTTTTGAAAGAGAAATTTAATAATCGAACAATTTCTCGAAGAACAGACGTGAATTGGCCACCTAGATCATGCGACTTAAAAGATTGAGAGCCTGTCGAGCTAGCATAGGAGGTCACTTGAACGACATTCTTTTTCATTATTAACCGGAACCAATGTACTTTAATTGCCAAATGCCAATAAAAATAAATAAACATTTCACACAATTTATGTCTTTTATTTAAAATTTAAAAAGATACCTAAAATTTGAACACCCTTTATAAAGGGCTGAAACCTTAGGTAGCCAGAACTGCGCTCCTCAACATTAACTCACCTCTCAAATCAATCCCAAACTGAACTTCTTAATTCAATCATCAGGTCAACGAGCAGAAGAAAAGAACAGGCCTGGTAAAAAAGAGAGAGAGGAAGAGAGACGGAAAATAAAAACACATGTTACCCATTAATTACCCATTTAATTAACCCATTATTTACTATTGATGTGTTATTTCCAATAAAATATAATTCTAGTAGCATAATAAAATTTTACTTGAAATTAAAATTACAAATGTGAAAATCTTTATACCTTAGGGTGGTCGTTACAACTCTAAATAGTTTAAAAAAAAATCCTGTAATTTTTTAGCTCTTAATATTAACATTAATCCGATCTGCAAGACGACGAAAATTTTACATGGGCAAACACATGAAATTTTTAAAATCAAACTTTGAATTTCTATAACTTTGGTTCAAAATTTGGCTTAAATATAGTTCTTTGTATGATATATAAACGGGTGCATTGGAAACATGTTAAAAAGTTATTTTCTTACTTCTAGACATGCAGCATTTCTTGTTTTTTTTTCTGCAAATAGCCATTTATATATCAAACATTTATGCCAAATTTTAATCTTTTTCGTCATTATTACCAAGGTTATAGAAATTCAAAGTTTAATTTAAAAAAACTCATGTGTTGTCTCATATAAAACTTTCATCGTCTTGGGGATCGGATTAATGTTAGTATTAAGAGCTAAAAATATACAGGATTTTTTTTTAAACTATTGTAACGAATCCCATAAGGGATTACGTTAACAGACATGAGAATAGCGGTCTGATGCGGTATAGTAGCTGGCTAGAGCTCACGGTGCGGCGTGGGGATTCTCAGACATATTTCTCATGCTTGAATAACCGCATGATGAACACAATTAGAGGGGCAAATGGAAATTAAAAATTACACTGCCACGGCCTCAGCGGCAAAAGGAAATAATAAGCCGGGAGTGATCGTTTCGGAGTGACCGTCCCAATCCCAGGCGACTACCGCCGTGACTGCCACACGGGCCTCCCCTCATCGGCCCGCCTACTGGGATGCTGTTTCCCAGTCGCGACGGCTCCCGATGCCATTTATGAAGGAGGGACGCCCGCATGACAATCCCAGCGACAATCCCCCGGAACGAGACCGTCACCCCGACGCGATCAACTCATGTGGCGTGCCGCCCTCCAGCACAGCCTGTCCTGGAGGAACGAACGGCACGCACGGAAAAGGATGGAAAAAGGCCGACCCTTCGCATGACCCCACCTTACATCACCCGATCAATTATTTATTTACGCGCACATGGTGCGGCTTAGCACACGACAGTTAAAAATTCAAAGAAAAAAAAATTGTTACGGTAAAAGTAAAAACTGAAAAATTCGTTAGAAAAAAAAAACTACGTTACCACTGATTCTACGTTATATTAAGATTTTACTTTCACTACTCACTGTTCAAAAATCAAAAAGAAAAATAACACCAAAGTACCTGAAACAGAAAAATGGACCGCTATGTGGTTGCACCACACCCAAAAACGGACAACCGAGCGGGAGCGAAGCAAAAAGAAAAAAACCGCGAAAACCCCAAACGCAATCACTCAAAACAACGGAGAAAAGAAGAAATCGGCGTGATAATTGCTCTGTGTGGGGTTTCCACCACATCGGTGTACCACCACGAATCGCGATTATGACCACAACCAAATATATAATATATAGCAAAAAAAATAAGAGGGGGAAAAACAACTGTTACAATCAAAAATTTACAGTTGGTTTTCCCTCAATAGAGTACCTTTTTTGTTCTTACCCACCTTGGCCCGTCCGACCACCGCAACCAGCGCCGACGCAGGATCCCCCTCAAGAAATGCCCTGCCCCCACAGGCGGGAATACGGCTTCAATATCACTCCTTTTCCAATTCGGGATTTTATATGGATTATTATTATTTTTTTTTTCTCAATTTTCACTTCAAAAATATTTATTAGCTTCTTTTATTTTTTCTTTTCAAATTTTATCTTTTAAATCAATGACACATATTTACTGAGGAAAACCCTCAAACCATCAATAAAACATTTAGATATATTTATAATGTTATTAGTTTATTTTATTTTTTTTTTATTTAATTCCAAAAAAAAACACAACCATCTGGTTGATTCACCCACAATCAAAGAAAATAGGTATATATGTTTAACTACATATGCCGCAGGCACTTAAAATTGACCAAAGCAATCAAAAAAAAATATATATATACATATATATAGATCTGTGGAGCCATCCGACAATAAATACAGTTCATATGTTTACATAAAACAACGGCATGGCCCCATCGCACTTAATAATTAGATTTTTATTTTATTATTTAGTTTTAAATACAATTTTTACTAAAAACTTAAATTTTAATTTCTTTATTTTGTTATTTCTTTTCTTTTATTTTAAACACAGTTCTCATTTAGAAAAAAAAACAAACTTGGTTTTATGCTTTAAAACTAACAAGCACCACCGTTCACAAACTCAAACTTGACTTTTTTTTTATTTTTATTTAAAGCAATTCGGCTTCTAGTCACCAATGCAAAAAAAAAAAACTAGACTTAAACATTTTAAATTCAAATCACGACTCAATTTATTTTTTTTTTATTTTTATATAATAAAAATAGTTGACTTCTCGTCAAAACTCAAAACTAGACTTTTTTGTATAAAATTCGAAACTAGACTAACTCATCAAAAAAAAAATATTTTACATCAATTACAAAAAAATCAGAAAATTTTCCCCCTCCTATTTTCCCTTCGCATCGTTGTTTGTCCCGCGCGCTGTATTTGTGCACACACACAATCAGTTTTATTATTTTTTTTTTTTTTTTATTGTAAAATCTTTATTCATGTTTATGTTCTCTTTTTTTTTTTTTTTGTTTATATGTGCACAAATACAACGAATGAAACCACCAACGACGACGAACATATATATATACTCAGTTGTACGGTCGCTTCGGCTTCATGTCTAATCAGCCGATCGGTTTTCTTCCCCACACAAAGCAAATATCACGCGTTAATTCAAGCCAATAACACCAACAAGAAAAATGGAATATTCGAGATTGGACATTTTAGCATCGTAAACATTCCATCTCATACCACACAATACATATACACACACCATCTCGCAAGAAATATATATGCTTGTACATGATAATATAGAAAACAAGTAAATGCAGGGGAAAAACAAAATAAAATATTTTTACATAACAATCGGTGAGAATATTAATTTGAATTTTGGGAAGGCATAGATCAGAGCGTATGTATATACAACCCTATGGTGGTCATGGTATATAAAAAAAAAATTCAAACTATTTGAGCGTTTGGAATTTTCGCAATAGAAATTTTTCTGCTTCAAGTGGAGACGTATGCCAGTCGTAACAAACGTGGGAACGACCCACACCCGAGATAAGGTCTCAAGCCAGGCATATAATAAACAAATAATGGTGTTAAACCCGAATATCTTTGGCATGGTATGTGCCTAAATGTTTTTCATCCGGATCTTTGACGATATAAGCAAAGTTACACAATTTCTCCTTAATTACCGCAGGGATGAATTTAGGGGACAATGGTGCCGGAAATCTGGTCGAAGCGCTATCTTGGTTGAAAGATCTTATAAATACTGCCTGATCGGGATAAAAGTTCTGACTGATGCTTAGGGGTTTATTATTTTTGATTGTTTTATGGTTAATGGACTCCAAGGATCTCATGCGTACAAATTCATCATCTTTAGTCATTCTCTTGCTGATAAATTTCTGTTTACTTGGTTTAAATTTTGAAGACGACTGTCCAACAATGGTACATGGCTTCTTATTGTCTACTGGTAAAGACGAATGGAATTTGGCTAGAGAAGGCAAGTTCTCTGCGTCGCACACGGATGACAGTTGTGGAGTAATGCCAAATTGATTCCAAAAGTCCATTCCCAGATACAGAGCTTGATCTAAGGAAGGTACCAGGTATATGCGCATATAAGTAGTTTGAGAATTATATCGTACGGGAGCATAAATATAACCCATCACACGCTGAGGTTGACCACTAGCAGTGTATATGGTAGATGGAAAACTATGTATTTTTAACTGGTTATCTGTCAACAACCTTTCAGACCCACAACCCAACACAGTCACACTCGCACCGCTGTCTAACAGACCTCGGTATGGAACATCATTAACACGGATATCAGCATAGAGCCGTTTATCACGTGTTTCAGAACCGAGAATTGAGGAGACAACGAAGGATCTAAAGACCCGACGTGCCCTCCAATATTTTTTTGAACGTAGTAAACGTGTTGAGCTGAATTTCCTACAAGGCTTGATGTCAGATTGAACTGGATTAAAAGAATGAGTTTTATTGGAAAAGCAAAAGTGTGAAGAATTAGATACAGTCAGTGGAGAGTCAGATACCATTTGAGCGAAACCAGACGTCGCCGATCCAGACGATGATTCGGAATCAAAAGACTCAACGAGAGCTATCACGGGTTCGTCTGTTTTCTCACATCTGGCATCGACTTCCACTGAAGAGTTTATTGGTCGATGTTGCTGCCAGTGTCTTCTTTCTTCTTGGAAAAATGGGTTGAACTGCTCTTCTCCTGGCAATAACATGCCGTCAGTAGGAGCGATATCCAGTTCACTTATGATACGTTGAGGATGAAAAGAGTAATCGTTGGGAGCGTGAAGTCGCTTTAAAGAATCCTCCCAGGCAGTACAACTCTTGATTAATTCACTTATGTGTGAAAAGTGCCGGTCAGTTAAATGGTATTGTAACTCAGGTTTCATGTTGTTAATCAGAAGTTGGATAAATTCATCATCACTGTAAGAGGTGTGACACAGCAGGGACAAGCTCCATATATGTTGATAATAATCAAGAAAACATTCATCCGGCAATTGTTTTCTAGATTCCACCATGCGACGTATCTCATAACAGGTTCGCCGATCTTTAAAACGTTCACGAAACTCTCTACGAAGATGATCCCATGAGGCTAAAGGATTATGGCGACGAAACGTCCAATACCACTCCAGCGCCACATCCTTCAAAAGAAGATATAAATTCAGCAGAAGAACTTCATGTGATATTTTAATTGACGCAACGACGGAGTCCAATTGAAATAGGAACATATCAACAGTAATTCCTGCGGGTGAACCACTGTAGGAAATTCCGCCTTGAAGTAGAGAGCGTCTATCGTATACATGATTACTAGAAAAATGAGAAATATGAACGGTATTTGGCATACTTTTATGCAAGTCAACAGTAGATGGTAACTTATTTGTGAAGGGGGTAGCCGACTCCAGAGATGAACGCTCTTTAGAGATCGGAGCTCCCGGAAGAATGTCAAATCGGATGACTTATTTTTTTAAAAAAATGAAAAAGATTAAATGAAAACCAATTTGCGGAAGGCAGATAAAAAAAATTGTGTTTAAAAATAATAACCATTTTAATTGTATAAGTAATTCAAAAAATTAGGAAGCATTAAAACGGAAATTGGAAAAAAAAATTTTTATTAATCTAATTAATTCTATACGTCAGCGACGTGAAATAAATTCAAGACTTAAACTTAGAAGTTCCACAACCAGAATGCAAATGCAGAAAAAAAAAAAAATAGAAAAGAAAAAAAAAATATGATTATCAATTAGCGTTTTCCCAAAAAAAAAATTCCCAAAACCCAAAAAAACAATTTGTAATAAAAATATTTATTTATAAATGATTTATATTTATTAACGAGTTCAAAATAATTTAGCGTTGGTATCGTCTATGAACTATTAAAATTCCTAATTAAAAAAAAATAAAAATAAAGTTTCCCAAAACCTAAAGAAAATATTATTTATACCCGTTTACCAAAGGAAATTAAATTATTTAATTACCCGACAATTAAATTAATTATTTAAACGAAATTCAAATGAATTGATTAGACAAAATTAAATAAAATCAATTAAAAAAACAAAGTCAATATATGAAACCAAATTATGTTTATTAATGAATGAGAAAAAAAAAATTAAATTAATTAAATAAATCCGCAAAATTAAATTAGAACTTCAATAATAACGTGGACATCCACAAGTCGGGAAGCGTGAAGAGCTACGAGAATATTATTACTGTCACAAGGACTCACTCGCGTCAATTGTTGACTGCCGCTCACTCAAACGCTGATCAAAACCGTACTTGAAGGATTATCACACGATGATACACTGGCGTTCATTTAATTTTGTACTAGTTTCGTAACAACAAAAAGTGTTTATATATAAAGGAAAATCAATCAAAAATCAAAAATAAATTGGCTTAATTTATTAACGAGCGTTAAACTAATTAATTTTAAATGAATTAATAAAAAAAAATAAAGAAAAATAGTAAGGTAATAAATCGATAAATAAAGCGAATATACGTAGAGAATTAGCTGCTCCACTATGCTGTAAGGAATTAAGAATAGAGAGAAAAAGATGACGACGAGATAAAAATAAAATTTTCACAAACAGTGAAAAGTGAAAGTAAATAAAGAAAAATAAAGAGAGAGTTGATCGAATGATGATCGGTGTGGCCATGCGTTGGGCCGGTGGTAAAATAATAATAAGTAATAATAAAAAAATGGTTGGTCTCCTCCCCCGTTGGCCTCACAGCCGCACTCTTAGAGCTCCACCATGAGACGCGGGGTACTGCTAAATATAATAATAACACCGCTGAGGTCCAATAATTTTAATTAAAGAAGATAAGAAATAGAAAATTAACAAAATAATGAACTAAGGATGTGCCATTGACCAACGAGACCACGAACTGTCCAATCAACACCACATTGGTGGAAACAACAAGTTCGCGATCTCAATGCTCATGGCACACGGAACCGACATGGCAAACGATCCAGCGAGGTCGAATGACTCGAAGTCAGAACACGCTTGGATCGCTCCCCATGAAGGTAGTTGGATCAAAATAAATTAACTGAAAAAAAAATTGAAGTAAATTACTTAAGGGTACGTAGATCTGCAAATAGAAAAATAAAAAATTGAAGAAAGCTAAGCTCAGAACAAAGGAAGAATGAGTCTAACCACAATCTAACGCCACATAGCGGAAATGGTAGACCCACTCAACCGATGAACTGAGAATAGGGATTGACACTCACAACTGTATGCAATCAAACAGCATACGCTGGTTACAATACAGATGTGGCGTCAACCGGACAGGGAAACATTGATGTGAGCAACCGTACAGATCAAACAACGCAAGCGTTGGACTTTGCACGTGAGGCTCACAACAAGTTTTGAAAAAAAAAATGAAAAATGAAAAGTCGAAAAATTGAATTTAATTAGCCGAAGTTTGGGCGCCACTGTAACGAAGTTGCAGTGCGACCAAATTAAATAAGTTTAAAAACTAACTAATAATAAAGATAAACAAAAACAATGCAAAATTATAATAATTTATATTGCATTTTATTGATGTATAGAGAATATTTTGGTCGTATAGGGTATATTATGTTGTATAGGGAATATTAAGTCTAATCAGGAATATTTGGTCGTATAGGAAAAATTTTGTTAATCACAAACTAACTACTAAAATAAAAAAAATTCAACAACTAGCTAAACCTAAGAAAATTAATTAATTAAATAAATAAAAGTATTTTGTCTTATAGGAATGTTTTGTTTTATAATGAAGGTTGTCTTATAGGGAATTTGTTTTTATAGAGATTATTGGGTCATATAGGGTATATTTGTTTAATGCTAACTAAATATTAAAGTAGGATAACAAAGAAAATAAATCGATTAGTAACTAAGTAAATCTTAAAATAAATTAATAAAGATTATTGAAAAAAAAAAAAACTACCAAGTAAATAATCAAAAACATAAAAATGAATGAATGAAATTAAGTTAAAATGTTGAAAGCAAACAAATAACATTCTCAACTGAACGGAAGGAAAAAACCAATTGAGCTCTACGTCCATCATCAAGGCTGGTGATCCGGAATCTCACTCTAAAGTCAAACACTAAAAGCGGAAGTAGAAGCGGATCCCGGAATCACCACCCTCAAGAACAGAAAAAAAAATTGGAAATAAAAATGAGATAAGAAACGGGAACTCTAATTCTAAACCTAAACCAAGGAAGTTGCAGACCCCTCGCAATCAAACACTAAAAGTGGAAACCGATGGTGGTCTACAACATCCATGTATCAGGAATAGTAAACTGAAAAACTAAAAAAACTGAAAAAAATACTATGGGGAACATGACAAATTTTACAGAGGCGGTTTGTTAGTCCGACCTCCAACCGTTTAGTCGCCTCCTACGACAAGCAATGGATACTAAGGTGGTATTCTGGTTTATACTATTTTGCCCCCTACCCTTGGGCGCCACTGTAACGAATCCCATAAGGGATTACGTTAACAGACATGAGAATAGCGGTCTGATGCGGTATAGTAGCTGGCTAGAGCTCACGGTGCGGCGTGGGGATTCTCAGACATATTTCTCATGCTTGAATAACCGCATGATGAACACAATTAGAGGGGCAAATGGAAATTAAAAATTACACTGCCACGGCCTCAGCGGCAAAAGGAAATAATAAGCCGGGAGTGATCGTTTCGGAGTGACCGTCCCAATCCCAGGCGACTACCGCCGTGACTGCCACACGGGCCTCCCCTCATCGGCCCGCCTACTGGGATGCTGTTTCCCAGTCGCGACGGCTCCCGATGCCATTTATGAAGGAGGGACGCCCGCATGACAATCCCAGCGACAATCCCCCGGAACGAGACCGTCACCCCGACGCGATCAACTCATGTGGCGTGCCGCCCTCCAGCACAGCCTGTCCTGGAGGAACGAACGGCACGCACGGAAAAGGATGGAAAAAGGCCGACCCTTCGCATGACCCCACCTTACATCACCCGATCAATTATTTATTTACGCGCACATGGTGCGGCTTAGCACACGACAGTTAAAAATTCAAAGAAAAAAAAATTGTTACGGTAAAAGTAAAAACTGAAAAATTCGTTAGAAAAAAAAAACTACGTTACCACTGATTCTACGTTATATTAAGATTTTACTTTCACTACTCACTGTTCAAAAATCAAAAAGAAAAATAACACCAAAGTACCTGAAACAGAAAAATGGACCGCTATGTGGTTGCACCACACCCAAAAACGGACAACCGAGCGGGAGCGAAGCAAAAAGAAAAAAACCGCGAAAACCCCAAACGCAATCACTCAAAACAACGGAGAAAAGAAGAAATCGGCGTGATAATTGCTCTGTGTGGGGTTTCCACCACATCGGTGTACCACCACGAATCGCGATTATGACCACAACCAAATATATAATATATAGCAAAAAAAATAAGAGGGGGAAAAACAACTGTTACAATCAAAAATTTACAGTTGGTTTTCCCTCAATAGAGTACCTTTTTTGTTCTTACCCACCTTGGCCCGTCCGACCACCGCAACCAGCGCCGACGCAGGATCCCCCTCAAGAAATGCCCTGCCCCCACAGGCGGGAATACGGCTTCAATATCACTCCTTTTCCAATTCGGGATTTTATATGGATTATTATTATTTTTTTTTTCTCAATTTTCACTTCAAAAATATTTATTAGCTTCTTTTATTTTTTCTTTTCAAATTTTATCTTTTAAATCAATGACACATATTTACTGAGGAAAACCCTCAAACCATCAATAAAACATTTAGATATATTTATAATGTTATTAGTTTATTTTATTTTTTTTTTATTTAATTCCAAAAAAAAACACAACCATCTGGTTGATTCACCCACAATCAAAGAAAATAGGTATATATGTTTAACTACATATGCCGCAGGCACTTAAAATTGACCAAAGCAATCAAAAAAAAATATATATATACATATATATAGATCTGTGGAGCCATCCGACAATAAATACAGTTCATATGTTTACATAAAACAACGGCATGGCCCCATCGCACTTAATAATTAGATTTTTATTTTATTATTTAGTTTTAAATACAATTTTTACTAAAAACTTAAATTTTAATTTCTTTATTTTGTTATTTCTTTTCTTTTATTTTAAACACAGTTCTCATTTAGAAAAAAAAACAAACTTGGTTTTATGCTTTAAAACTAACAAGCACCACCGTTCACAAACTCAAACTTGACTTTTTTTTTATTTTTATTTAAAGCAATTCGGCTTCTAGTCACCAATGCAAAAAAAAAAAAACTAGACTTAAACATTTTAAATTCAAATCACGACTCAATTTATTTTTTTTTTATTTTTATATAATAAAAATAGTTGACTTCTCGTCAAAACTCAAAACTAGACTTTTTTGTATAAAATTCGAAACTAGACTAACTCATCAAAAAAAAAAATATTTTACATCAATTACAAAAAAATCAGAAAATTTTCCCCCTCCTATTTTCCCTTCGCATCGTTGTTTGTCCCGCGCGCTGTATTTGTGCACACACACAATCAGTTTTATTATTTTTTTTTTTTTTTTATTGTAAAATCTTTATTCATGTTTATGTTCTCTTTTTTTTTTTTTTTGTTTATATGTGCACAAATACAACGAATGAAACCACCAACGACGACGAACATATATATATACTCAGTTGTACGGTTGCTTCGGCTTCATGTCTAATCAGCCGATCGGTTTTCTTCCCCACACAAAGCAAATATCACGCGTTAATTCAAGCCAATAACACCAACAAGAAAAATGGAATATTCGAGATTGGACATTTTAGCATCGTAAACATTCCATCTCATACCACACAATACATATACACACACCATCTCGCAAGAAATATATATGCTTGTACATGATAATATAGAAAACAAGTAAATGCAGGGGAAAAACAAAATAAAATATTTTTACATAACAATCGGTGAGAATATTAATTTGAATTTTGGGAAGGCATAGATCAGAGCGTATGTATATACAACCCTATGGTGGTCATGGTATATAAAAAAAAAATTCAAACTATTTGAGCGTTTGGAATTTTCGCAATAGAAATTTTTCTGCTTCAAGTGGAGACGTATGCCAGTCGTAACACTATTTAGAAGAGTTGTGGGGGCGTATCGAATAAAATTTAAAAACAATCCTTGTAAGGACCACCCTAATATATCTATATACAAGATATACAGAAAATAAAGGTATAATATTGCGAATGCTGTTGCTATCCTTTTTCGCAATTTGACGTCATGTGTTGTCAAAAATTCTGATATTTATATAGAGTTTCGTGATATTTTTATTAATTTTTTCAATAAATGGAAAATAAATGATTTTTTACTTTCTTTTACTCTAGTAAAATAAAGTATAGTAATCATGAAAATTTTGGACCTAGAGATTTTTAGAGATTTATTTGTTTTGAGGTCCCATGAGTCCGAAAAAGTGGGTTTCGAAATGGTGTCTGTCTGTCTGTCTGTCAGTCTGTCTGTGTCCTCTCTACAGCTTAGATGGTTTAACCAATCGAACTGAAACTTCAGATTTAAGCTTTTTTGATAAATTGGGAGGTCCCAGTGAATTTTACTCCAAATCGGCTAACCGGAACTGGCCACTCCCTTGGTCCAGAAAATTTATTTTGCAAATATCTTAAAAAGTATAAGGTTTACAAAAAACTACTTTATACAAAATGTTTCCAAAAATTAAAAACAAATAAAAATAAAAAATTAAAAATTAAAAAAATAAATTTAAAAATTAAAAAAAAAAAAATAGAAAAAAATAAAATTTCTCAAAATTCTCTGTTCGTAAAAGAAAGTCGTGTGTTGGCCACACCTCAATTTTTTTTTATTCTTGCCATTAATTGTTTTTCGACTTTATGTTAAAATTAAACATTTCAATTTTTATTTTAGTTATATACTGCAATACTTTTGGAATTAAATCGCGAAAAGAGGCATGTTTTAATATACGTGTTTAGAGCAGACTGTTTGAGCACATTGCATAACAAGTTTTGGAATTTATGAGTACAATTTTTTTGTTAAATGCAGAGAACGTTTAGATTTTAATTATTTAATTCAAAAATTTGGGAGTGTTCGATTTTAAAAATACTAAATTTGAATAATTCCTATTGCAACAAAACTATCAATTGTACTTCTGATAAGAACACATACTATATAGAACACTAAATAGTGAATGGGTGTTTTGATTTATTTGTAGCGAAAACCATAAGACAATAAATGAAATAAGCCAGAGATTTAATTTTAATTTATAGTTTTTTTTAATTTCCTTTTTTTCAAATTTATATTTTCTATTAACTGGGCGTTTAATAATTAATTAACTGGGCGTTTAATATTTTTGAAACTTTAAACACGGGAAAACACTGCTATAACGTCTCGTATGTTCAAATGGCCAAAGAGATTTAATAATTTAATTGTTTTATGTTATGTACTCATAATTTTTTCTACCCCTTTTTTCCATTTATTTTAGACATTATATACTCGACGGAATTATTTCTCAAATATTTGTACCATAAAAAAATATAAAGCATAAAAGGGGTCTCGGTAAACTATCATTATCAATTTTAAATACGATTTGTTAAAAAAATTACGATTATTCTTGATTTATTTAAAAAATTAATCAAAAGCCCGCAAAACTAAAATAATAATAAAAATATGTTTTTTTTGACTACACGTGACGTGATGCGCAAAGAAAGACGAAAATGAGACACGGGAATATACCACCTATATTCATATGTATATTCATAAAAGTGAGTATTTGTACGTATGCTATTTATAGAAATTCACACGCCTTGCCCGATTTGATGGTAAGATGGTATAATGGTGCGATACTACGATATTATGCTGGTATGATTTAACGATGATATGATCTTATGGTGGTTTGATGGCTTGGTTCTTTGATGGTATAACCATATGATGGCATGATTGTATGATGGTATTATTATAGTTTAATGGTAAGAAGGTTTGATGGTGAGATGGTATGTTGATATGATGGTATGATTGCGTGATTGTAAGACATAATGATTGTGTGATCGTTTTGATAGTTTGATGGTGCGAAGGTATAATGGTATGAATATTTAATGGTATGATGGTATGCCGGTATTACGTTATTATTCTATGACGGTGTGGTGATGTGATAGTATGGTATTATTATGGTATACGGTATGGCGTTAAGACGGTATATGGTACGAAGGAGTTAGGATAGTCTAATGATGTTTCGTTTTAACGGTTTGGTGGTATGTACAATGGGATGTATGATTATTATTGATAATAACATTTGTAAAATCCGCCTTCGGCAACATTCCAAACAAATTTCAATAACATGCGAGCTCATCTGCAAAACTACGCCTCACCGAGGGAGTTCTTTCGCCAACTTCTTCCACAATGTAAATTAAAAAGGTATATACATTGAGAAATTTGACGGAAATACTTTAATAAATATAGACCTCAAATTACCTAAATCATGGGAGTCTTACGGAATACTATTCTGACTGACATGCTCACCTCCAATATTTACTTCCTGGGACACAGCCTCCAAAAAATCAATTAGCAATTAACACTGACAAACGAAACACCGTCGGCAGTACTGGATCCAACAGATTGGCATTACTCTATCCTTCTTATTGGGTCTTGTAGCTATGTGGCTACGTAAAAGAGAATGCACCCTCACTCCGAGGATTTCAGTGATTTCAACTAATACGCCTTTGCCTCTGAGCGTTTGTATTTTCCATCGAAAGGCAAAAGCAACCCTTGGAAATATAGCTAGCAGTAATTTGGAGAAACGGTTGCATATTTAATGGCTGATAATCTCTTTGCTTAAAATTGAAGAAACGGTAGATGTTAGGCCTTATTCCGGGATTTATGATTTTAGGAAGCGAGGAAATAACATAAATAACATAAAATGAATTTTATTGCACTGGCAATGATGCAATTCCTTTTATTACGGCACCATCAACCATGTTATATTATGTCCATGTTATGTTTTGTAAAATGTTAAATCCCGGAATACGGCGTATTATGTTAACTAAAAGGCAATGAGCAAATAAATTTTTTGAAAATGGAAGAAATATCTTTTTTATTCACAAAATTTCCGCTACAATTTTCCCGAGTAAGACCGGCCCGGCCTTACGGGCTAGTATTTAAATATATTTTTTTCTATCTTTGCAATTTGTAAACTTATTAATTATATTGCCTACTTAATTTGCATTTAAAAAATTTTAGTGCGCCATTTTATCTTAAATCATATGAACGCTAAAAGTTCTAAAGAACCCAATTGTTGTTATAAAATGTCAACGACATTGAGTTCCTATTTTTAGTTATATAATTAAAAGGGAAATGCTTAATGAGTTAGTGTAAATGTAATACTTTTACGCTTTCTCGCCAGTACGCATTTTTTCAAGATGGATCGCGGCGTAAGTAATTTCGTCCGTAAATCTTTCGTAATAAAACAACAATATAAGTTTAATAAGAGTACTAGGTAGCTCTTCTGAAGCTGAGCTTTACTAGAAGTTCTGAATAATTCTGGCGATCAAAAACGTTCTAACCCGCAGGGACAACCTAAAAGATTTCCCCAACTCACGAGAAAATGTTCTGTAAGTAGCACCAACATTATAAATGAAAAATGTATTTATTTGTAATGTTGGTACTGCAAACAGCACATTTTCTTGTGAGTTGGAGAATGAAGAAATACCATAATTTATGCAGTTTGTTCATTACAAATATGCAGAACTCCTAGCTCAACTCAGCTTAAGAGCTCTATACATTTCTTTATTATTGTCTCGCTCGCGCCAGTATTGCCACGAGATCAATATTTTTTTGTAAACGTCTTCCCTTTGCCAGGGTTTTAATTTGTGTGCATATAAAAATCCAAAATTTCATTGTATACCTGTCTCTCAACCTTATTCGGGCTTCATAATTTCGCAATCTAAGATAGCTAATTTCCTTACTTCTTAAACAGAATAACTGAACAATATGGTATATCTCTTAGAGTTAATACTTCATGCGAATGAAGTTTATCCTAAAATAAAACTAGAATTAACAACAATAACAAATTTCCATATGTATGAGTTAAACAAAGTATACATTCGGGCGAAAAATATAAAATATTTTTTATAATAATATCCGAATGAAATATATTTATTCAATACATAAGAAAATCGATATTTCAAGATTTTCAACGATCGGCACACATGTCGTCGGTAAGCTTGTGTGTATACATTAACCATGCCAACCCGTTTAAAAAGTTATTGGGGTTTACCTAGTTAATCCAAGATTATTTAAGAACGTGAAAAGTTTTGTCTTAAGCATGTCTAAGAAAATCAATATCTTGAGATTTTCACCGATCGGCAAACATCTCACTATGATATTTCGGTAGGCCTATGTGTATGCTTTGATCATGCCAACCCGTTTGAAAAGTTATTGGGGTTTACCTAGTTAATCCTAGATTTATCGAAAATGTGACCAATTTTTATCTTAACAGAATGTCTAAGAAAATCAATATCTTAAGATTTTCACCGATCGGAAAACATCTGACTATGATATTTCGGTAGGCCTATGTGTGTTCTATGATCATGCCAACCCGTTTGAGAAGTTATTGGGGTTTACCTAGTTAATCCTAGATTATTCAAAAACGTGAAAAGTTTTGTCTTAAGCATATCTAAGAAAATCAATATCTTGAGATTTTCACCGATCGGCAAACATCTCACTATGATATTTCGGTAGGCCTATGTGTGTGCTATGATCATCCCAACCCGTTTGAAAAGTTATTGGGGTTTACCTAGTTAATCCTAGATTTTTCGAAAATGTGACCAATTTTTATCTTTACAGAATGTCTAAGAAAATCAATATCTTGAGATTTTCACCGATCGGCAAACATCTCACTATGATATTTCGGTCGGCCTATGTGTATGCTTTGATCATGCCAACCCGTTTGAAAAGTTATTGGGGTTTACCTAGTTAATCCTAGATTATTCAAAAACGTGAAAAGTTTTGTCTTAAGAATGTCTAAGAAAATCAATATCTTGAGATTTTCACCGATCGGCAAACATCTCACTATGATATTTCGGTAGGCCTATGTGTATGCTATGATCATGCCAACCCGTTTGAAAAGTTATTGGGGTTTACCTAGTTAATCCTAGATTTTTCGAAAATGTGACCAATTTTTATCTTAACAGAATGTCTAAGAAAATCAATATCTTGAGATTTTCACCGATCGGCAAACATCTCACTATGATATTTTGGTAGGCCTATGTGTGTGCTATGATCTTGCCAACCCTTTTGAAAAGTTATTGGGGTTTACCTAGTTAATCCTAGATTTTTCGAAAATGTGACCAATTTTTATCTTAACAGAATGTCTAAGAAGATCGATATCTTGAGATTTTCACTGATCGGCAAACATCTCACTATAATATTTTGGTAGGTCTATGTGTGTGCTATGATCTTGCTAACCCGTTTGAGAAGTTATTGGGGTTTACCTAGTTAATCCTAGATTATTGAAAAACGTGAAAAGTTTTGTCTTAAGAATGTCTAAGAAAATCAATATCTTGAGATTTTCACCGATCGGCAAACATCTCACTATGATATTTCGGTAGGCCTATGTGTATGCTATGATCATGCCAACCCGTTTGAAAAGTTATTGGGGTTTACCTAGTTAATCCTAGATTTTTCGAAAATGTGACCAATTTTTATCTTAACAGAATGTCTAAGAAAATCAATATCTTGAGATTTTCACCGATCGGCAAACATCTCACTATGATATTTTGGTAGGCCTATGTGTATGCTTTGATCATCCCAACCCGTTTGAAAAGTTATTGGGGTTTACCTAGTTAATCCTAGATTTTTCGAAAATGTGACCAATTTTTATCTTAACAGAATGTCTAAGAAAATCAATATCTTGAGATTTTCACCGATCGGAAAACATCTGACTATGATATTTCGGTAGGCCTATGTGTGTTCTATGATCATGCCAACCCGTTTGAGAAGTTATTGGGGTTTACCTAGTTAATCGAAGATTATTCAAAAAACGTGAAAAGTTTTGTCTCAAAGTATCAATCTCAAGATATTGATTTTCTTAGACATTCTGTTAAGATAAAAATTGGTCACATTTTCGAAAAATCTAGGATTAACTAGGTAAACCCCAATAACTTTCAAACGGGTTGGCATAATCATAGCACACACATAGGCCTACCGAAATATCATAGTCAGATCTTTGTCGATCGGTGAAAATCTCAAGATATTGATTTTCTTAGACATTCTGTTAAGATAAAAATTGGTCACATTTTCGAAAAATCTAGGATTAACTAGGTAAACCCCAATAACTTTTCAAACGGGTTGGCATGATCATAGCATACACATAGGCCTACCGAAATATCATAGTGAGATGTTTGCCGATCGGTGAAAATCTCAAGATATTGATTTTCTTAGACATTCTTAAGACAAAACTTTTCACGTTCTTAAATAATCTAGGATTAACTAGGTAAACCCCAATAACTTTTTAAACGGGTTGGCTTGGTTAATGTATACACACAAGCGTACCGACGACATGTGTGCCGATCGTTGAAAATTTCGAAATATCGATTTTCTTTTGTATTGAATAAATATATTTCATTCGGATATTATTATAAAAAAATATTTTATATTTTTCGCCCGAATGTATACTTTTTTAAACGCATACATATGTATGTAAATTTGTTGTTGTTGTTAATTCTAGTTTTATTTTAGGATAAACTTCATTCGCATAATACTTCTACATACTAGCGTGAGGCTGTGCGTAGCAACGCGTCTGCCTACACGATTATTTATGAATTATCTTGATATTTTCGAAATTTTTCGATATTTTGAAGTTTTTTTTAGAATTATTATAGAGATTTCCGAAATTCCTAATGGGAATTGGGTTCCTAAATATTTTGAGGTACCCGATTATTTCACTTTTATCGAGATTGTTGAGGACCCCAATTTAATTTTTTATGCGGTGTTGAATTGTTGATGTTCGCTTGGCTTCTGTATAGTTTGAGATATTCGAGTTTTAGTGCTGGTTTGTTATATAACTTGCGAAATTATTATAGTATGGTTTGTGTTGCATAATGTTCCGTGGTGATTAATGATTAGTGCCCGATGTTTTGTTTGATTGCGCTCCGAAAAGTTTATCGTTAAATAAGCTAATCAAAATCCAATGGAACTATTAATAAATACCTATTTCTAACATATCCTCCAAGTAGCCTCGTTCTGCTGAATCACATTGACCTGCAAAATATTTTGTATTAATATCCCCCTCCCCCCAAAAGATTTGACTACATTCTTTCTGAATCTTGAACACAGCTCTTACTTTCTACTAAGTGCGAGTCATCAGGTAAAGAAGGACTTTCAAGTTCTGACTCCGCCGTCATTCTCAACAAATCATTTTCTTGTATACCGCTTCAGAAAAGCTAACTAAAACGAAAAAATAATTTGTTAGGTTACTCAATACACATGTTTTTGTAATACTTACCTATATCGCTTATTAAAAGCTGAAATTGATTTAGTCCAGCAGTTACCAGTTGGTTCTGGTTCTACAAGCCATTACGTCGATAATTTTGCTGGCCAATGCTGCATTCCAATTGAAACGGTTTTCATCCAATTGGAAGAGCAAAGAAATAAGCTTGATTTACGCTTTTTTTTAATGGAAAACAACTTATGTTCTACACTTTATTTATTTAGACATTAGAATTTTGATGACAGTTTTCTGTTTGAATAATAAATGTTTATATTCAATGAGTGAAATAGTGTAGCGAAACTGCGAAAGTTGAGTTGGCATATATTTTAATATCATTGTTGTCATAAATTCTGAATAAATATCTATACATATAATTGTCGTTTAAAAATTTTAACACCATAAAACACGGTAAAACATTTCATGATTCTGCCTTTTATTTTATTTTAGTAAATTAATTTCGATTACTAATAATTATCAATACCTGACGTATTTCGAACTCAGATAGGTACAAAATAGGTCAGGACAATGATCACATATTGATAGAAATTAATTTACTAAAATAAAGTTTTACCGTGTTTGGTCGTATTAAAAATCTTTAATCATTGGTGATTCTGAGGCTTACCTACATACCCTATTTTGAGGAAGTGCTCATCCATAATGGAGTATGCAGAAAGGGGCGGTTGACAGCATATACAGTTAACAAAAAAAATGTATGCAGGCCTGCGGCACAACCAACCATCAATACTATATATAGAGTGGGCCATCTAACTTTTTTTTGAACTAGCGGTTATTTTGAGTATGGTAACGGTTATGTCACTTTAGATTTGACAGAAAGTTAGTTTTATCCTTCCGCTGAACGAAAATGGTTGTGTATTCGCTTGAGCAAGTGAGCTTGCGATCGACTTGAAGAAGAGGCCGATTTTGGCAAAAAAAAACATTTTTTCGGATGAGGCGCATTTCCGTCTTGGCGGCTATGTAAACAAGACGAATTTTCGCATTTGGGGCACGGAGAACCCGCACGTGATCGTAGAGAAGCCGATGCATCCTCAATGAGTGACTGTTTGGTGCGGATTTTGGTCCGGTGGCATCATTAGGCCATTTTTCTTTGAAAATGAGCAAGGAGCCGCCGTTACTGTCAATGGTGAGCGCTACCGCGCCATGATAAACGATTTTTTGTTCCCGGCACTTGAAGAGGAGGACATAGGCAACATTTGGTTTCAACGCGCTCCGTGCCACACAGCACACGTTTCAATTGATCTTTTGCGCACTGTCTTCGAAGATCGAATTATCAGCCGAAATGCTAATGTGATTTGACTGCTTTGGAGCTGTGATTTGACGCCGTTGGACTATTATCTTTGGGGTGACGTCAAAGATAAGTGTTTCGCCGATAAACCAGCAACGATTGACGCTCTCAACAACAATATTCGCATTGCCATTGAAGACATAATGCCGCATGCCATCGAAAATGTGCTCAAAAATTGGACCGACCGTATAGGGTACGTCAAGGCCAGCCGAGGCAGTCATATGAATGAAATAGTATTCCATAATTAATCGGAAGGAATGTTCTTTACAATGAAAAAATATTGAGAACTTTTTGTTTTATTGCATTTTTAAAAAAAAACATTTATTTGGCCCACCCTGTAT
This sequence comes from Tipula vernalis, assembly GCA_958295665.1. NCBI lineage: Eukaryota > Metazoa > Arthropoda > Insecta > Diptera > Tipulidae > Tipula > Tipula vernalis. The sequence continues at coordinate 211,073,232 of OY282559.1, read as the reverse complement.
TTCTGGGTTTACATCTTTTTCCTGGTTTCTTATTCAATCCCCCACTTTAATATTCTTAACTCTAGTGGCGCCATGGATTTTATTTTAAGCAGGTTCCGCTCAGCAACATAATTAGCAAATTATAATTTAATTGAAACTATTTTTAATTAAAATGAAAATTTTGTTAAAAAAATACCTCTGTAATTTTCAAAAACGATTTCATTAAATTACCTCTATTATTTTTACATTTTAAAAAATGGAGGTGTGGTGTGGAACATGGAATTTGGAGAAACTTATTTTGCAAGTTTCTCTCAAATTTATTCTTTTGTATTTTTTATTTATTTTTTTTTTTTGTTGGAAGTAGTTTTTCTGTCAACCTTATACTTTTGAGATATTTACTGGCCACTTACGGTTGGCCGATTTGCACTAAAACTCACTGGGACCTCTCAATTTATAAAAAAAGCTTAAATACGAAGTTTCAGTTCGATTTGTTAACCATCTTATTGTAGAGAGGGCACAGACTGACTGATTTATAGACAGACAGACAGACACCATTTCGAAACCCACTTTTTCGGATTCAGGAGACCTCAAAACAGATAAATCTCGAAAATGTCAAGCTCAAACATTTTCATAGTTACAATACTTTAATTAACTTGCGTAAAATAAAGTAAATGGGAAATACTTGATCGTTCTTTGTTGAAGCTGGTTCCGCCCTTTACCGTTAGGTTACCAAATAACTTTACAAGGTCTGGCAAATGAATTAAGTTATATACATTTAATTAAATCTAAGGCGTTCTATATGTATACCATGTTAAATCAATAAAAAGTATCCAATAAGATCTTTTACAAATACTTGGCACATCACTTTACATGAAATGTAACAATATCCACATATAGATGGCAAAAGTGCATTACCGTGTATCTACAAAGTTTCTCAAAATCGTTTTATAGGTTTATCGATAAGAAAACTATTGTTTGCTTTCTTTATAAATTAAATTTGTGCACGAAGAACGTTCAAACATGAACGTTTATTCAATTTGGTTAGTTTCTTGTTGCGTATCTATGTACATGGGAAATTCCTCCGGTTTTTTCTCGCCTCCTGTAAAAATATCTAAAATGTAGATACACGGTTAGTGTAGTTTATGATAACTTGAGAAAAAACCTTACAAAAGCAAGTAAAGTGTAAAAGCAAATAATTTACACTAATACATTGTGGATCTCAGTTTTTAGTGACAGTACCAAAAATTTACGTGTACACCATTATACAACCAACTTCCGTACTTTACTATATAACATTTAAATTTTAGAATAAAAATTTGTATGAGTTTAAATCAATTTTATAATTTTATCTTGGATTATTTCTATTTTTGTGGGCTAATATCACATCATCGTCATCATAAATTTCTAAAATAATTCTAACATAATAATAGAACAAAATTAATTCAATAAATATAAATCCGTCATTTTGACGGGTCGGTAGTTCTAGTGTTAAATGATTAATGTAGCTGGTGTATGTGTGTTGTTGCTGTGTGAGATGCTGTGCATAATTCCATTTGTTCGTATTTTTACCGATTTCTTATGTATGTTCTTTGAAACGAGTTTGAAAGCTCCTCCCTGTTTGGCCTATATAAAACACATACAATCATTACAGTTTAACTTATACACACCTGTTTCACATTCTGCTATTGTTCTTGTGTTGGCTCGGTTTTCAACTTTGTTTTTTGTTCGGTATGCTATTTTATATTCGTATTGGATAAATATTTTATTTACTAAGTTCGCTATTGGTTTGTTGTTTTCTATTGTTACGTATGTTAGTTCTTTTTTCTCTTTTTCAAAAGTGGTAAAAGTTCGTAACAGTTCAGAACTTTTGAAAAAGAGAAAAAAGAAAAGAACAAAAATACGTAACAATAGAATACAACAAACCAACAGCGAACTTAGTAAATAAAATATTTATACAATACGAATATAACATAGCAGAATGTGAAACAGGCGTGTATGCGTTAAGTTGTAGTGATTGTACTGCGTTATATATAGGTCAAACAGGGAGTAGCTTTCAAACTCGTTTCAAAGAACACACATAAGAAATCGGCCAAAATACGAACAAGCTGAATTATGCACAACATCTCACACAGCAACAACAAAAATACACCAGCTACGATAATAATTTAAATGTGATACACAGAATGAGGAAAGACGAAACGTTAAATAGAATGGAAGAAATACATACACAAAAATAATCCATCATTCCTCAACGACCAAATGCCGAACAACGCGATATACGACTATATCACAGACAAATATAAAATATTGTTACATTACGCACCAACAAAATTAATTCATACTTATTAATTCAAGTTTTCATTTTTGTTAGTCAACCAACTCAACGCATAAACAAACGCAGCTATTTCTGTCACTACGACAGCATTAACGCAGGGCGCCAACACAACAATAATTTTCTCTCGTTCGTTTTGTTTTCGGCAATAACACACCCAAGGAAAAAAACAAAAAAGAACGAAATTAAATTCTTCGCATTATTATTTTTCTAAAAAATTTGGCACTAGCGTTTAAAACTTTGAAAATATCATAAGTTAAGTAAATCGTTCTATATTAAGAAAACCAAGTGAATAATAGTGAAATGGCGCAGTCGGCCACAGTTAAATTCATTATTTTTAAATAAACATAAATTAAATTTTAACTGAAGACGGCGCGTGAGAAACATTAAGCCAGTGCCGTAAATTAATTAGTGCCACATTGTAAATGTCATAAGTGAATAAATCTATGGTATAATATCGCGTTTTTATCAACATACAACAAACAAAATCGGTGGTTTGGGTCCCACCTCACGAACAACAGGGCGATAACTTATAAGTCCACCACTTTAGACAAAACTACGCTTTCTTATCGTTCTCAAAAAAAGATCTCCATTTAGGTTAGGTTAGGTTGGAGTGGCTGCTTACGCACACTTAGTCCGGTGACGGTCCATTGTGATACCACAGGATGTATCCCCTTTTACCCCTATTAAAACCATTTCGAGCTACTTATGTAGCGTAAGACGTCCCGCACTTTAATGTTTTCGAGATCCGAGAGGCAGTCCATCTTGAACTTACCTAAGTGTTTGTGCCTTCTGAGAGCCAATGCTGGACACGAGCAAAGGAAGTGGACCAACGTCTCTTCCTCCTCTTCGTCCAAGCAGCTTCTGCAGAAGTCATTAGCCTCCAGACCCAGCCTTCTTGCATGTTCACCAAAAAGGCAGTGTCCCGTGAGTATTTATTTATTTATTTATTTATAGTATTTATAAATAATTTAGTATTAAGAGGAAAAGCACACATGGAAACAAAGCAATCGAAACAAAAAAAGAAAAAAGAAGTTGCTTCCATTAGGCATAAAAACCTCTTAAATTTTTTCAAACAATTTCCACCTCGTGCTTACACATTCTATTTTGAGCAGTAGCTCATTTACAATAAAATGTACAGCACGAGGTGAAATAATATAAAAATTAAAAATTAACAAAATAACATGGTTATTAAAAATAAATTAAAAAACTACGTATTGCCCATCAATCACGCCACTCCAAAAATTTTGACCTAAATAATTTTGCCGATCCTAATCTCTTAATTTCCAATGGAATTGAATTCCAAAGGGAAACTCCCCTAACACAAAATGACGCGTTTAACGACCTACAACAATTTTTAGCCGGAATTAGGCGGAAGTTAGAGGAATGAAACCTACTAAACATTAATTTCCTATATAGATAACAAGGCTCCTTAGCTTTAAGAAGTTTAAAAATAAAAAGACAAACGCGAAATTCGTAAAAAATAGATAAACTACATTCTAAAACAAGGCTAGAGTAGGCAGAAATATGATCGAACTTCCTAATACCAAAAATAAACCTGGTACAAGCATTGAAACATCTTTGGAGAACATTCATATTTTCCTGAAGCATACCGAATAAAACTATGTCACCGTAAATAAAATGAGGAAGAAGATAAGACAAAAACAATTTTTTCCTAAACTGACTATCAGAAAATCCAACCACTTTATACAAACAACTAAGCATGCCAAAGACCCTCTTACTAATAGTAACTAAATGGTCACCCCAAGTAAGAGTTTTATTAATAACTAAGCCTAAATCCCTAACAGTATTTGAATATACAATTAGCGAACCTTGCAGAAAAATACCAGGAAAGGACGAGGTATCTAACGGTTTTTTATAAATTATAATCGACTGAGATTTATTCGCGTTTAAAACAAGCCTGTTAGAGACCGACCAGCGAACGATATTACTTAAATCTTCATTTATCAGACAAATATTCCTAACAATAGAATCCTGATCTAAACGACTATTTCTATAAATTTGAACGTCATCAGCGAAAATATGAAATGAACAATGTTGAATGGAGGATTCTATGTCATTTATGTACATAGAAAATAATAGAGGACCCAGCACTGAACCCTGAGGCACGCCGGAAATTACAGGAAGGAAATCAGACAAGGAATTGTCGAAAAAAAACTGCCTGAGAACGATTAGAAAGATAGTTAAAAATCAATTTGGCAGCAGAAAGCGAAAATCTAAACTGAGATAAGAGTTTATTTAAAAGAATTCTGTGATTAATAGAATCAAAGGCCTTAGAAAAATCTAACAAAGTTAAAGAAGTTAATTCCCTATTATTCATATTACGCCTAATATCATCACATACATTTAATAACGCAGTAGAAGTACTATGAAATTTTCTAAACCCAGATTGGAAGCAACTAATTAAACTATTGCTATGTAAATGCGATTGAATTTGATTTTTAACAACTATCTCGAAAGCCTTAGAGAGAGAACTTAAAATGCTAATTGGCCGAAAATGGGATAGCTCTAAAGGATTACTGATCTTTGGAATCGGGATTATTTTACTTAGCTTCCACTGATCTGGATAGGAAGAGGACGTGAGAATAAAATTGAAGATATGTAACAAGTATTTTGAGACGAAAGGGAAAACTACCTTAACGAATTTTAAATTGACGTTATCCAGACCAGAAGATTCCGATTTAACCTTCCAAATAGCAGATTGTAAATCCTCGAGAGAAATATTTGAAAACGAAAACGAATTAGAGGACGCGTTAGAGAACAAATCGACGGAACTACTGCCCGAGTTCAGACTAGAGCAAAAATAACTATTAATTTCATTGGGTTTGAAATCCCCACTTGAACTAATCTTGCATTTACCTAGGCCTAAATTACGAACATTACGCCAGAAAACCTTGGGAGGAAGAGAGGAGTCTAACTTGTCCTTGAAAAAATTACGTTTAGCAATTCGAATTAACCCTACAACTCTGTTACTAGCCTGCTTGTAATCTAAATGAGACTGACTATTAGGACACCTTTTCCATACACGATATTTACTAACTCTAATATTTATGGCATTCGAAATTTCCTGAGACAACCAAGGCGGAGATTTTGCTTTGCAAGTAACCTTTTTAAGCGGAACGCAACTATTAAACACCAAACTAATATACGAGTTGAAAAATTCTATTTGGCTAGTTGCCGAACTAAGGCAAAAAATATCCTCCCAAGGAACTGAGTTACAAACTAAGTAAAGGCGGGAATTGTCTATACTAGAAAAATCTCTAAAGCTAAAACTCTTAGGTTTAGGTGGAGAGTAAGAGTTTACAGAAAAAACTAAAAGATCATGATGGGATCCCATACCGAGAGACAACTGATTGAAAAAACAAATAGAGTTATTAGTAAAAGATATGATATGATCAATAAGGGAATAAGATGCCCCGCTAGCGGTTGGACAAGAAAACGTTGGTGCCACAGTGTTGTGTACGGATAAATTAAGACTATTTAAAAGATTCAAATAATCCCGAGGGAAGCCGGTCTTTTGGAGTATATCGAAATTAAAGTCACCTGATATATACATTTCATCGAATCTACAAGAGAAATAACTAAATAAACTTTCTAAGTCTACAAGTGATTTTTTAAATTTGGCATACGATCTCTTACTAGTTTTTGGTGGGTTATAGATGGTACCGACTAAGATTTTACGACCATTAATAAAAATATTGACAAATAAAAACTCTAAATCCGATACTAACAATTCTGAAATGGAAGAAGGTATAGTAACTAATCTAGCCTTAATGTGAGAATTCCTACGATTGTTCTTAATTCACGTCTGCGTAAGGATATTAATGCCCTAGTGCGCCCCAGACTACCTGGATATTGAAATGCTCACCCATCTCATTTAGAGATGAGTGACAACTCAACGCCACCCTTGACGCCAAAGACACCGAGCCTAACAACGGATCGCCGCTTGACTGTCCACATAGATTGTGATATCGTCTGAGGATAACACATTATGTTTCAACCATGTCATGACCTCCTCAATCGCTACGACTTCAGCTTGGTACACGCTGCAGTAATCAGGGAGACGAATAGAAATGTTTACATTTAATTTGTCACAGAATACTCTAGCTCCTACTTTGCCGTCTAGCTTGGAGCCATCTGTGAAGAATTGTAACGCTTTGGTTTCCGATAACGGTCTATCCCTCCAGGATTCCCTTGAAGGGAAGGAGGTGCGAAATCGCTTCTCGAAGCGTAGAGTAGGTTTAATGTAGTCAAGATTCGCCAGCTCATCCTTCAACAATCTAACAATAGTGGAGTGTCCTATACAAAGACATCTCCACTGAGAGACGGCTGCAAGTCGTATAGCCGTATTTGCCGCCATCTGTTTGCCAAAAATGTCGACCGAAAGAAGGTGCAACATAACCTTTAAGGCACTTGTCGGTGTCGACCTCAATGCCCCGCTAACAAGCATACAGGCTGTTCTTTGCACTCTCTCAATATTACTTTTATAAGTTACCTTGTCCAGAGCTGGCCACCAAACACCCACCCAGTACATGAGTACAGGTCTCACTACGGCGGTGTAGAGCCAGTGTACCAGCGCCGGCTTCAGACCCCATCTATGACCAATGGCGTTCCTACAGGAGTACAAAGCAATAGTAGCTTTGTTTATTCTCTCCAACATGTTGGGCTTCCAACAAAGCTTACTGTCCAAGATAATGCCCAGATATCTAGCTCTATCAGTGAAAGCAAGTCTCGTGCTATTTAAGGTAGGAGGGACAACTACCGGGATTTTGTATTTCTTAGTGAAGAGCACCAGCTCTGTCTTGGGCGGGTTAATATCAAGTCCACATTTGCTAGCCCATTTCGTAACGATGGTAAGCGCATTCTGCAATACGTCTACAATCGTGCCCAGGAATTTCCCGGTAACAGCTAAAGCTACGTCATCTGCGTAAGCGATAACTTCAATACCCTCTCTCTCCAATTCAAGTAGTAACCCGTTTACCACTATGTTCCAAAGAACAACTCGCCTCTTGAAGGTGGAGTCCCCCAACTTCGAGCTAACCATCATGCTTCCCAGCATATAATTGATTAACCCTATCAGAGGAACGTCCACCTCCAAAAATGACAATCCCTCCTTGATTGCCTCCGATTTCACATTATTAAAGGCGCCTTCTATATCCAGGAAAGCCACCAAACAGAATTCCTTCGAACTAATCGATTTCTCAATCGTACACACTAAGGCGTGCAGAGCAGTGTCCACAGATCTACCCTTTGTGTACGCATGCTGAGACGATGCCCACTTCCTGGAACCTATTTTATCTCTGATGTATACATCCAACAGCCTTTCCAAGGTTTTCAAAAGAAAGAATGATAGAGTTATTGGTCTTAGGTCCTTAGGATAGATATGTGAGCTTTTCCCCGCTTTCGATACAAACACCACATTGACCTCCGTCCAGTACCTAGGAATATAGCCCAGCATCAAACACCCTTTGAATATAGCTTCCAGGTAGGGAAGAATAATTACTGAGTTGTTTTGAAGTTCAGCTGGTATAATTTGATCCGGACCAGCCGATTTAAATGGTTTAAAACCCCTCAGTGCCCATAGGATCCGTTTTCCGGTTACGAAATCCTCTGATAACACTGACAGTGACTCCTGATGATTGCTACGCACCAACAGGTCTTCAAAGCTCCCTGGGAAGTGTGTCTCGAAAAGAAGCTCCAGAGACTCTCCACTAGAAGCTGTCCAAGATCCGTCCGGTTTTATCAAAAAACTGGGACTAGATGTACTTTTGGAAAGAATTTTTCTAAGACGGGAGGTTTCGGATACCTCTTGCATTTTATCACAGAAGATTCTCCAAGACCTCCTTTGTGCCTTTCTTAATTCTTTCTTATAAATTCCGAGTTTCTCCTTATAGGAGTCCCAATCCTGAGCCTTCCTTGTATTTTTGGCTCTATTAAAGGCTGTCCTACAAGCCTTACGATAGGCGCCCAGTTCCCTGGACCACCATACCGGTTTTTGCCTACCCTTAGGCTTAGCCAGTGGGCAGGCAGCACGAAAGGATCGGTTGCATGCGCTAGTAACGCTAGCCACCATGTTCTTCAGCTCCCCAACGGTCGTCGGGGGCTCCATAGCCCTCGTCGGTAACATTTCCTCCAATAATTTCCCATATTTGCTCCAGTTGGTCCTTCTAGGGTTCCTGAAGGCTTCCCGGGTAGCAGGGTGAATATCGAGGCTATAGATTAAATATCGATGATCAGAAAAGGAGTGTTCCTTATCCACCCTCCAATTTTTAACCATATGAAGAATATTCTTCGAGGCAAGGGTCATATCTAGAACCTCCTGCCTGTTACTAGTAATAAATGTGGGTTCCCGCCCAATATTACACACTGAAAAGTTAGTACTCATCAAGTAATCAAAAAGCGACTCACCTCTTTCATTAATGTCCGTGCTTCACCAGATAGTGTGATGCGCATTAGCATCAACTCCCAGTACCACACCTACCTTTGATTGTTCCGCTTTACGGATCAGCTCCTCCAGGTTATCCGGAGGAACCTCCTTCTCCCGGTCCATGTCGGCTGAAACTAGCCAGAATCTACAAGTGCCTACTTGCAGGCTAACAGCAGTAGTGTCACCATTGCTGTATTGAGAGAGAAGGAAAAGATTAATATTATTTTTCCCAAGAATACAAGATCTGATCTTCCCAGACTCACTAGAGGATATAATTTTGTACCCTTTGGTTCTGAGGCCACAGATCCTGTTATTGTTAATCCAAGGTTCTTGGATTAGTATCACATCCTCACCCGAACTAGTCAGCCTGAGGAGTAGAGCTGCCGAAGCAGCCTTAGAATGGTAAAGGTTAATTTGAGTTATCTTAATCATAACCACTTAACCTCTACCCACCGCTATGATAAATTCCTGCTACCGCAGGAATATTAATTCCCGATATTTTGGGATGCGCCGGATACGTCCGTCTTGCCACCCCTCATACCCTCTGTAGAGGACTTGTCAGTGCCCCTTCCCCGTCTAGCCGGGCTGCTGACATCCTCCTCCATCGGCACACCAGCTCCTTCGCTTATGTGCCCCTCCTCATCCTTCGAGGGAGTCCTTGCCCTACCGAGGTCGCCGGATTCACTCTCCCCCCTACCCCCAGCTTCTTCCCCCATGCTGCTGGTACCCCCTTCAGGTCTGGGCGTGTTGCCACTATCTTTCGGTTGGCCTCCCGTACGCGCTTCCGCCCCATCCATCTTATAAACGTTGAGAGTTCGTTTTGTGAAGGAGGGCAAGGGACTCCTTATTTATTACCGTGATTGATAATTTCGAGCCCCCCTTCGCCTCCTCCTGCTTGACGATCTTCCAATTTCCGGTCGGAAGATCCGGGTTACTGGCCTGAATGATTTTCAAAGCCCCGTCAGGGCTAGCCGGTTCTGATGGCAGCCAGACACGTGCCCTCGGCCTGCTGGGAATTTCCTCCCGGCTAACTGCCGCAGGCTTTGCGCCTGGCCACACCTCCCCTACTTTGGCTATAGCCTTTTTGTAAAGATCCACAAATCTAGAGTCCGAGCATGCAGTCATCTTCACACGCCCTTGATACCATCCCGCATCTCTGCCGGATGGGGGTGGTCCCGGATTTTCACCCAGGACCTTTGAAAAGACGAGGTTGAGTGCATTATACACCAACCTCCATTTTTCCGCCGTGATGCTCCCATCTTCTTGATTTTCGTCAATAACGGCTAGCATCAACACATGCTCCCTCATCGCTGAACAGCTTTGACCCTAAGTTGGAGCTCGGCTTCTTTTCAGTCACCAACTTGGCCCGCTTGCTGTTGACTACTTCCACCTCGTCCTGGGACCGCTGTCTTTTCGACATATGGTCCCTTTCCGAGCTTCCGCAGCCCACAGTGCTCTTTGCCCAAGCTACTGATGTTCTTTGCTCTTCCGTAAGCTGCCCCTCGGGGGTCGCAGCCCACTTCTCGAGAATTCGGAATGCCGAGCGGCGATTCCTATATCGCCTTTTCGCCGAAAGAATGTCTCTCGTCCCACTCCCCTGTGCTGCGTTGGTACCGCTAACTCCCGGGACTTGTGCCCTAGAGTCAGCCACCTTGCAACCTTAGAGGCCCCACCCGTCTGGTTCGAGGTACCTCCCTCCGTTTATACCGGCTTTTGAGGAGAGCCGGTGCCCTTTGTTTTTATGTCCGATCTTTCCATTGGATTCCCACGAGTATCGGAGAAATAAAGGTCCGCCTGCGCAGAGGTCCGTATACGCAGGTAAGGCTAATTACAACTGGAGGTCGACAGGTATCCAGAGGGCTTGTTGTGAATCATTGTGAATCATTCACCACATACATTCCATTCTTAACATTCCAATATTGTAAACCATTCTTAATAATTGAAAACTATAGGCGTTAGCTCGTATCGAAATATTTATGGTATAACGAGCATACTTTTAGGCGTTAGAAACATTGTATACACAAAATAATCAGGTGGTCGAACTTGAAATTACGATAACATATAGTAATAAGAGTAAATAAGAAACATAACAAAAACAACAATTATATTTGAAAACAAGAAAACAATTGTAACACATAAAATTGTCTGGTAGCAATAAAAAGAATGTAACGATAATCTTATCGATGAATACACAAAAAAATCAATTCAACACTACATTGTATCAAACGACCCAAATAATTAAATAATTATTTTATGAAAAATGCAATTTGCCCGAATTTAATAAATATTTAAGGGTAAACGACTTTAGTAGGTTACAACAAAAGTTGTATGTGTCAATGTTATTGTTAGTGTAAAACATTACACACTTTTTTAGTATATAAGAACAGCATATTTTAACAAAAAAGAAATTGTATCTAAAAACTTCACCAAGTAAACACTTATTAAGAAAAAGAAAGAATAATAAATAGGTAAATAAAATATAATTTCCGTTTATTCGTCAATTCGATCCAGAGAGCATACCACAAGATCCAGAAAAATTGTAAGTATTCCAGCCACTAACCTTCACGCCCAGGCCTTGTTACAAAGCTGACAAAAGAACATATAAGTGCTACGCACAAGTTTCGTTTGTTAGTTATTGTCCAAGGTATCCGATTAGCTCTATTAACACCGTGCCTAAAACGGCACTTCTCAATTCATAACGAAAAGTTGCATAATTCCGGTAATAGCCCCCACCAGTGGTAAGCTCGGAATTATTGAACCAATTTCGTTTCTCTACAAAAAAAATATATAACCAGCTAGTGGAAATAGGTATTAGGACAATAACATTTAAGCGAGTTAGAATTAGATTTAAGAAAATACAAATAAATATATATATTATATATATATATAACAGGCTCCGTTAGCGACTGGGCTTTGTTAAATGGGCCCCCAGCCTAGTTGACCGAGTTGTTTGGAAATACGCTTTTAATTTTTGTTACCGATATTACCACGGCAACACCACCTTGGGTAAGGTAGGAAAGAGCGTGTCTGTATATTTTATCGCCATGTCTACATCGACCAGACTGCATCGAACTTAAAAGGCAATATCTTTATTGCAAATAGTTACATTAGGATTTGATTGAGAAACCTTAGTTTTATATACAATACAGCACAGTATAATAGAATGAGAATAATCTACAGAATATAGCAGGGCGAAATGTTATAGGATATTCAATGGTGAATATTCTATAACATATACCGTTTTCTAGGTACATCAAATTACGTCCATAAATAAAACAAAAGTGACTATTTAGATAGCCTCTTAAATTTTATGAAATCAGTCGTTAAATATGTTACAATATTCATACAACAGTTCAAAGACGATTACTGATTGAAGAGTATAGTGTGCTAATACAGTAGCAATAATCATTTCTTAAAAAGCTTACAAATTTTAATACTTTTGTCTAGACTAGACTTTATTTTTGATGTCTATTTCTTAAGTGATTATTGGAGAAATTTTATAATCCCCATGTAATTTTTTATTATTACCCATTTTATAAATTTTCCAGTCATTTGTCTTTCTCATCATACGTACGAAAAACATTTATTTTGTTCCTCTATGGTGGTATTATAAAAACAGCACCGAACTATGTAACTACATTGTCGTATACATATTCATATACATACTTACATACGAGCATATCAAGATTTGTTCTTGCTTTGCAGTTTACACTATAGTACAAAAAATGCCATGTTGATATGCATATACCATTTCTACGATTTAAGTTAATTAATTCTTTATTTTAATAAATCAAAGCGAAATACTTTTCCCACAGCGCACACGGATACATACGGAAAATCTACTGTAAATATAAATTTTTCCATTAATTTTCTTTTTGTTGCCATCGTATTTTGTTGCTGTGTTAATGTTTTCAGATTTAATTTAATTTTTTTATCTTCATTCTTCTTGGGTGTTGTGCTGAGATTTTATTTATTTACATTTGTAAAGAGTTTTATGCAATTCTGTCTTTGTTTGTGTGTAAAATCACAATGTATGTCGGTATGTATGAGTTTAGCCATAAGGGAAATCTTTTTTGAGGCAAAAACTATTTTCTACTACCAATGCTAGTGTTAAATATTGCAAGGAAAATAGTTTAAGTTTTTATAGTAAATTAGAATATGGTATACAGATACAATTTTTAAAATAGTTTTTTTATACTCTTTGAAAAACTAATTTTTGTATACAGATTTTAAACATGAAATAATTCAAGTAAATTAAAAAGACTCTTGACGATAGAATATCTTAGAGGTAATATTATTTTTTGTTTTCAAGATGAAGTGTAATTTTGTGGTTTTGTACAACGATGAGATATTGTTGCACTCCTATAATAGTATGTACTACAAATTATTATGAAAGGTATTTAATAAAGAAACAAGATCAAGCTAGGAATTTTCGAAGAATTCATATAGCACGTATGAGCAACGAGCATTTTAAATGTATATAATACAGCACTTAATTGAACACGTCGCTCCGATAAAATTGCAAATCTTTTATTCTAATTTAGCCGCGAACTAGAAATATTTGCTTATGATATGTCGTGTCATTATAATTCAAATATCGAGCATTCGAGCCTAATTATTTAAAACATTAACAATAATTAATAATTCCGTTTGGAAAAATCATAATTTACGAACAGTTTTTTTTTTTTCCTTTATTTAATATTACAACTGATTTACAAATCATTTAGTAATTTATCTTTCTTAAATGAAGATTCACATTTGACGGACCCAATGGTTACTCCCGTTTGAATTTACATAGTAATTATTTTTCTCTATCCTAATGAAATACAACTGCCTAATTCCAAAGGTTTCTGCCTTTGAAGTCTTCTTACTGCATTGGTGGTATCCAACAAACTTCGTATGTCTGCATTTTGGTGCCGAGATATCCGCTGAATGTGTTTCTTCGCATGATTTTGTATTTCTTCACTTACATATTCCATGTTTAAGTCCCTATGGAGGTTATCATTTCTAATGTACCATGGTGCGTTTACAAGCCACGCAGCACTTTGTTTTGAAAACATTGAATCATTTGTACATTTGTCTTCTTGGTACAACCCCAAAGTTGAATACCGTAGGTCCATACTGGTTTAAGTATTTGCTGATATAATAGCAATTTGTTATGTATTGTTCTACCTATTAGCCAATACATTTTCCTATATTTAATGTTCAATTCTTCTTTTTTCTTTTTAACATGCTCTTTCCATCTAAGGTTGCAATCGAGAGTCATGCCGAGGTATTTGGCTGTATTTGCATTTGGAACCGGCCTTGAATTAAGTTTCACTGGAATCCAGTTAACTTTCTGGTTTGTGAAGTTTACGTGAACCGATTTTGCTTCGTTTAGGCTAATGCGCACTTGTGCTACATCTAAGAAGATGCTAGAGCATATCTTCTTATTCTCAAGTGAGTCTTCGATTATATCCGTTATTCTGTGAACTTGTTCTATCGTAGAGTGATTTTCTCTAAATCCAAATTGGTGTAGAGGAATCAAATTTCTCTCTTCTATTATTGGCTAGAGTCTCTTGAGCAGTAATTTTTCAAATAATTTTGAAATTACAGGAAGTAGTGAAATCGGTCTGTACGACTTTTTATCGTTCGCTGGTTTGCCTGGTTTGGGGATCATAATTACTTCAGCAACCTTCCATTGCCGTGGGACATATTTTAGTCTGAAGACAGCATTGATAATTTGAACCAATTTTCGTAGTCCCTTCTCGGGAATGGCTTTTACGACTTGTCCAGTAATTAAATCATATCCTGGAGCTTTTTTTGCGTTCAAATTACACTTGATCTCATTTTTTAATTCCTGTAATGTTACACATCGAATATTATATTCATCAATTTTGCTAACTGTTATTATGCTTTCATCTGCTGTTTGCCTAGGTAACGGTTGAGAGGTGTCTTCCAAGTGAGCTGCAAATAAAATAGCTTTTTGCTTGTCGCTTTTGGCCCAGGTTCCTTCCCCATTTTTAATAGGCGGTACATGCGTTTTGGTTCTTTTTAATCCCTTTGTTGCTTTCCAAAGAGAGTAATCAGTATCTTTATGTTCGGTGAGACCATTTAAGTACTTGTTAATAGTTTCATTCTTAATTTGTTTTATAAGTTGTTTTAGTTTATTGCATAGAAAATTGAGGATTTTTTTGTTTTCCGGGGCGCGTGTCCTTTTCCAGGTTTTTCTTGCCTTACGTTTCTCTCTAACTAACTCCCTGACCTCAATAGGATAATTTTGATTCCTACGGGATTCGGTGTGACTAGCTGGAGAACTTTCCCATGCTGCTTGTTGAATAGTACTGTTAAATACCTCTAGTTCGTCTTACAACTGTACCGGTGTTTTAATCGGCACACGTAGATTTATTTGCATTTCAATTAGATCTTGGAATAGGTCCCAATTAGTTCTATTATTTGTTAATTTAGGCAGGCTATCCTTATTAATTATCATTGTGCTGAGTGTCATGATAACAGGTGTATGATCGGAATATATTCCTTCGCTGTTTTCGATGCACATGTAATCCTCGAAGATCCCTTTCGTTACATAAAAATCAATGATATCTGGTATTTTATTTATATCAGCAGGCCAGTATGTTGGTTTACCTCCAGAGTGGAACTCGCAGTTATTTATTCGTCCGGCTTCGAATAGCTCTTATCCTTTATGGGTTGTAAGTCTTGATCCCCAATAGGTGTTTTTTGCATTAAAGTCACCACCAATAATAAAATTGGATCCTAGTGATCTAAAGAGTCTATTATAATCTTCTTTGTTTAGACTATAGCGTGGAGGGCAGTAGATAGAGGAAATACTGTATTCATTATTATTGTTAGTTTCAACTTTTATGATTTTAACTTGCATACTTTCCTCTTCTATACTAGGTTCTTTATAGTGTTTGAGATTCTTTTTCACTATTACTGTTGATCCTCCTCTGGGTTTTCCTCCTGGGTGAACAGCAGGGTAACATTCATAATCACGTATTTTAATAAATGATGTTTTTGTCAAATGGCTCTTCGATATAAGACAGATATCTATTTTTTCTAAATTTAGAAAAATTTCTAGCTCTGGAACATGTTGCGCTAGTCCGTTCGCGTTCCAGGTGACAATTCTTAATGATCTGCTGATTTTAGTATATGAGGGCTGTTGCCTCGTTCAAGGTTTGATGCATATCTAGACGCTTATATAAAGCTTCTAGACCACGTTCTTGCTTTGCTAGCCTTATATTTATGGCTTCTATGCTTCGACAAATCCTTTCAAGGGGGTTATCATTCGTAGCATTAGATGATTGCTGTACAATTTGTGAATAACTTTTTCGCTCTGTACCAATACCTGGTGTTTTTGGCTCCGCTTGGGTTTTAGTTGGTTTCTCTTCTCTGGTAACCCTAGGGTTTTGAGGAAACTGATGCGTTTTGTTTTTTAGTCTTTGATTTGATTTAATTTAATATAATTTATTTATTCACTAGAACTTTGGGACGCCTTATTTTGAGCATAAGCTCATTCACAATAAGACGTCAGTATTCAAATATAAATCAGTAATTACAAAACTTCGCCATATATAGCCAGCAGCTACAAAAAAGTCACATAACTCTTTCGGGAAATGTTGGCATCTTCGATCTCATAATCCTATATTTCTTGTTTGCAGTTTTTCTGGATTGCACTATGCTCAATATTATTTGGTGAGAATAGTTTGGAAAATTTGTCAATAAGCTCCCGATGGCATGAAAGGCGGCTGTAGTTTATGCTTTTTGATGCAGAGATTTCCACAATTTAGATTTTTATATTTTAATTAAATTTTATTATTTTTTGAAATAAAAAAAATAAATAAAAATCACCGTCTGACTAGAAAGGCAAAGCCTCCTATCAAAAAGAAAAAAAAAATGAAGTTCTTTGGCTACTTCACAGCCTCTATAATTTGCAGGATGATGCCCTTTACAGTTTATACATTTTGCAGGGGTGTTTCTACTTTCTGTACACTCTTTGCGCGTTGTGTTTTTCAGCACATTTTACGCATCTTGGCTCCCGTCTGCAATATTTTTGCGTGTGATTGAAACCTTGGCATTTTTTGCATTGAGGTATTAGCCTCGTATTTTTCTTAAGCGGTTCTATTTTAACCCTCATATTGAGAATTGCTTTGATGTTGAAGATGTTTTCAACTTTCTCCTTTTTGTTAAACGTAAGCATGAAGAGTGGAAGCCCCCTTTTTTTGACTTGATTGTTCTCACCTCTCTCTCGTTTTAGGATGTTTACTGCATCTTCTATTTGCAGATCTCTTGCCTGTAGGTCCTCAATTATGTCCTCCTTCGTACACGTTGGATGAAGGCCTCTGCCAGGTTAATTGGTGAGAATTTTGTGTTGCAACAGGACAATGCGCCAATACATAAAGCCAAATCAATCACAAACTATTTGAGGAGTTCAAATGTGAACGTATTAACTTGGCCACCGCAAAGTCCAGACCTGGCCCATTGAAAACCTGTGGCCTTTGCTGAAATACCCTATAGCAGAGAAGACTCGAAGAAATTTGACTCGGCTGCGAGCTTTCATCACTGAAGTCGTGGCTCAAATTAGCGCTGCGGAGTGTCAGAAGTATGCACACTCCTTACCAACCCGAATTGCGCGGATGGCAGAAAGGAAAGGCGAAAATTGCGGTTATTATTTGTTTTAAACCTATTTTTGCTGCGCATAATTGGTTGATCTCTTTTTCTACAAGTTTTCTTAATTGAAACAAGATGATTTTTTTAAAATATTTTTTTAATATTCGAATGAAATATTATTGAATTACGGAATGTTATAATAATCCATGTTTTTTTATTTTGAAAACTGATTGAATAACTGAGAAAATAAAAAATAAAATAGTTTCTTAACCTACTTTTGCGAGCCAGTGTAACACACAAAAATACAAAAATGTTTTAGTAGCAATTTACCATTTTTGTTTGTTTGGCTGTTCTTTCGTATTTTTTCGCCTTCAGTGGCCCTATTCTGGTAATTCCCGGGGAATAGAAATTTTAAATTTTGTAGCAGTTTTATTCCCTATTCCCCAAACTGCATTCTGGTGTTTGGGAAAAATTGTTTGTTGGGAAAATATTATTCCCAATTATTGCAGTTTTGACGTTTATTTTTCCATACCTAATTTAAGAAAGAATTGTTAGGGAACTGTTAATTAACAGCGTTGTGTGATTTTTGTCAATGGTAAATCAGTTTAACGGCAACAACAAAAATATACACTAGAAATAAACTGAAATAAATAAAATTTATATTTCATAATTTATTATATAAATATAAAATATTATGTTAGATATGGCTACATCTACATACATCGCGAGTAATGCCTCAATTCCACTGTGAATCAAAGTTTGTCAGTAAAAATAACTTGAGATAAAAATATAAAATCGGTGGTTGTGTGAACGAGACACAACGGAGTCAAGTTTTTACTTACAAAAAATGTGTATCTGTGTTAGTGCACTGAGGTCGAAATTAAAAAAAAGTATCAAATTGAGAACATTTTATGGCAGTCCAACTAATACATGTACATAAATATTGTGTATCGATGAAAAATATTTCTCGCACCCGCTGATTATTTTAATTGTTTGGTATTTTTATGGGAAAGATTTTTTTTAATTTTGTATTTTATAACGGAAATAATTTGAATAAAATAATTCTGATATGAGTATTAATAATAATTAAATTTTTAGATTATTTTGAAACGTGAAAATAATCGAATTAACAGTAATACTTCATTTTTCTAATAATTTTTGGTTATTCTAGGTTATGTTTTTGTTTGCTGTCAAAACACTAAGGCAATTTTAAAGTTTGCAATTTTTATGGTAAAGTCTAATGTCTGATCGAAAATATTCGAAAAATAATTCTGATATGAGTATTAATAATAATTAATTTTTTAGATTATTTTGAATCTTAAAAATAATCGAATTAACACTAATTCTTGATTTTTATTAATAATTCGTGGTTATGTTTTTGTTTCCTGTCAAAATGTATCCATAAAATTTGCTATAATAAAAAAGATAACAATATACTTTGTCTTTGTCACTCTGATGGATTATTATTTTTTGTCTTCTTCCAACTTCAAGTCAGCTCAGTCAATTTTTCACAGTGGAATTATGGCTTAAGTTTAGAAATTTGCACTTTAAAAAATTTCTTTGAATTTTATTTGTATTTTTATCGTTTAGGGAAAAAAAGTCACTAAAGACCAAAAATTATTAATGGTCACATTGATGGAGGAAAATTTAAATCTGGCAAATGATCGGTAAGTTCTCAAATTTATGTGCGTCATTTTCAGTACTTCTTAATAATTATATTTTTGTTCTTAATATAAATTTGCAGGTTGGATGATATTAATGGCAAGGAGGCCAATAAATTAAAATGGGATGAAATTTCAGCCCAACTAAATTCCCTTGCTGGAGCAAGGAAAGATGGTGACAAATGGCGACGGAGCTGGATCGACATGAAGTACAGATTTACACAATTAATAACTTTTATGTGTATTTATAAATAGCTGTAATTTTTTGTAGAAAATATGTACGGGGACAATGGGCATTATTGAAGGAGTACGATAACAGAACCGGGTGAGGAATGGAGGGACCGTCAAGAAGACCAAAAATATAAAATTCGTTCGATGAGCGGATTTTAAATGTAATCACCACAGAAGCGTGCGAAGGGACGGGAAATTTAGAAGGTGGGATTGAATTACCATCACAACAGGTAAAACTGAAAACGTTTAGGAAAGTTTGTAAATAAAAACGAATAAACTGTATTTATATGTAGGTGAATCCAAGAAATTTGACAGCCGGGCCAAGCAATATTCACACTACACCAAGTAACATTGAAGCAAGAGTTACCAACGAACGTGAAACCAGCAGACCTCTTAAAACTAAAAGAATAAGAGGTTCGTAATTTAAAAATGTTCAGTTTTATTTGTAGAAATGCGTAACACCAAATTTTCTTTATTATTGAATTTTTAGGATTTGCTTATACAAGAGACAAACTATTGGAGGAATCCAATAGAATAGAGAAGGAGAAGGTTGCTGCCTTAAACCGCATTGCTGCAGCAATGACGGAAAAAAAATTAATTTTAAGGGACGTTTATAACAATAAGAAGTGGGTAAATTTTTTACTATTTTTTTTTCTTGAATTTATTGATTATTAAAATATATTTGAACAATAGAAGCTCTTATTTCTAGAGACACTGTTAGTAGCCGTTCCGACGCTACATCTGTCTCGTTTACATCATCCTCATACGCCTCTGGATCATTTTCATTGATTTGTGGTTCCACTAAATCATGTCGGTCAGTGTAATTGTGCATTTTTAAAAAATTGTGCAATGTAGCACATGTATTAATAATTTGCCCCGCCATGAAAGGTGAATATTTAATGCACCTATCTTTGGCCAAACATCTAAATCTTGATTTCAAGACTCCATTGCTTCTCTATGCAATTACGGGCTGACCTGTGTGCGATGTTGTATCGCTCTTCCGATTCATCAGTTGGATTTTCAATTGGTGTCATCAACCAAGGCTGTAGCGGATAACCACTGTCACCTTAAATGATAAATAAAATAAAAATAAAAATATTATTTGTTTTCTGTTGCAGAATGCCAGTCTCTAATACATCACCAGAGTATTTGGAAATGTTTTATTTAGAAGATGACTAATTTTACTAGTTTAGTTTTTTAATTTTAAGCTTAATTGAAATCATTTCAATACTAATTTAATTTTGAATTTTTACTCTTTATTACAATATTTTGATCAAAGACTGAATTTAAAATCCTCTTTTATTGTAGGCTGTGAATTTTAATAATAAAATGAATTAAATGTATTTGGTTATACCAACCTAACAACCATGTGTTTGATAACTCCCTTGCAGTGTACTTGTTGTGAAGAAACGCTTTTAACAATGATTTCCGCCAAATGGTAGCATCATGATTAGAGCCCCCGTACGATGCATTTATATTTAAAATTTTTAAATTATAATCACAAACCTGTAAATATGAAAATTACATATGAAGCGTATTTAATACAGCAAACTTGTGTTTATTACTTACCAACTGAACATTTTTTGAGTGGTAATGGTGCCGATTTAAATAAATATGTTCAGTGCGCTTAGCCGGCCTGTACATTGACACGTGCGTGCAATCGATGCAACCTATTATCCCAGGCCAATGAAATTTCTCATAAAATCTGTAATTAATTAACAATTATTAACGTCGCAAAGTAAAAATTGAAACTCACTGTAATTTAATCCGATTCATCTTGGACAATGTTTGTGAAAATTTAATGAAATTAATCATAAAGTGGTCGTTGATGATGGTACAAAATTCTTTAATACATCGACTTACCGTCGATTGTGACATGCAGGCCAAATAGCTGACACCAATTTTCTTTTGAAATGTTCCTATGAATTTGTTTTACTTGTTATTTAAAAAAAAATATAAATTAAATAATAATGGCTAAATAAATACCTTCCGCTAAAAAGCTAAACGCCGCTAGCATTTAAAATGGTTTTGGAATATGTGTGACTTCCATGTGGGGGGCAACCAAATTTAGCAGAATAAGTGAGAGTTCTTGAGGCATTCGATAAATTTGAATGAATTCCTTTTCATATAAATCAAACGGATCAGCTGAGCACCGC
This sequence comes from Tipula vernalis, assembly GCA_958295665.1. Classification (NCBI taxonomy): domain Eukaryota; kingdom Metazoa; phylum Arthropoda; class Insecta; order Diptera; family Tipulidae; genus Tipula; species Tipula vernalis. The sequence continues at coordinate 211,051,818 of OY282559.1, read as the reverse complement.
AAACGCTGTCGCTGTATACGTAAATTATAACGCCTTTCTTCATTATCGTCATCAAAATAAGGCAAAATTCTTCGCGACATTTTCATCCCGATTTTTTTGTAATTGTATAGAATTTTATTGAACTCAATGTAAATTTTGTGGTGTGAAAAGTACACGAAACAAAAATTTATGTTGTTTTGTGTTTAGACTGGTAACATAAACCATTTGACGTTTAAAAATTATGAATCGATTTTTGTAGTGTTTTGTTTAGTCGAGTGCTTTATTGAACAATTAAAATTAAACACAACAATTAAAATGATTAAAATTCGAGACACAAAAAACTCTATATTGACAACTTTGACAACTAAAAATTGACGTTTCTATTTCCCCAATTGACAGAATGCACTTTTGGGAAATGGGGAATAAAAAATTATGAAAAAATATCTCGGGAATAACTGCTATAAAAAAAATTATTCCCCGTTCCCCGGGAATTGCCAGAATAGGGCCACAGATAACATACAAAACATTCTTTTCAACAATATGTGTCTGTGTCGGTACGAGTAGGAATGGAAAGGAATGGATAATATAAATACTCATATAGAAAGTACATGTAACAATGTTTGTTTTGTCTGACACGATACGAGTAGGAACTGAAAGGAACTGATAATATAAATCCTCTTTATTCGTCGTTGTGTGACACGCTACAGCAATAACTTACACGAATACATACAGTCCGAACCAAAATTATTTGTACCTGCTAAATTTTTGATGCAACGTAACGCAAACAACTTTAAAAATAATGTAAATAATAAACTTTTTGAAAACATTAATTTTAATTCAATAAATTTAATTACTCTGCTTTACATTTCTATCAAAAATTTTTTTAAATTTTAGTTCTAGGAGAAGTTACTGTTAATTTTGTTTTTGCCAAAATTATCTGTACCCACAAATTTGTGTACAATATTATTTTCCATATTGCACAAATAATATTGAGAACAAATTTGTGGGTACAAATAATTTTGGCAAAAACAAAATTAACAGTAACTTCTCCTAGAACTAAAATTTAAAAAAAAATTTTGATAGAAATGTAAAGCAGGGTAATTAAATTTATTGAATTAAAATTAATGTTTTCAAAAAGTTTATTAATTATATAATATTAAAACCCTTTTGCGTTACGGGTGGGGCGAGTAGGAGAAACAGCAGAGACACAACCACTTCAACAACAGCGTCAAGCAACACTAGCTACTGTTAGTACAAATTTGGGTGACCGTATGGGAATGAACATGATTGATGGAACGAAATCTCGCCCCCCCCCTCACAACCGCCGATGGAAAAAATGGTGGAGGGAATAATAATATTTATTTACAGCTTTTCAGAAAAAAGAGTTTGCGGCATCAGGAAATTTGTGTTGTCATTGTGCTGTCATAAAAAAAACACTATAAAAAAACAATAACTGGCTTTATTAGGTGTCTGTAACCGGGCCGAGTCTATCCTCACTAACATTCCTAATCCATCCCGCGATGTTGTTATATGTAAAAAGGGGGGTGTACGATGGCTGCCTGGCCAGGGGCGGAGATATCACACTGTTAGACTTATGTGGTGATCGTTGTGGAGCCTTTCTTTAGGTGGTTTGGCTTCATGAAAAATGGTGTCATGTTGTATAACATGGGTATAGTGGTGTGGTATTCATTCGCATTTATAATACGGGAGACTTGCGTAAAACGCTTGATCGCACATTTGAAATCAATCAATCAATTAAAAGCCTTTTGCGTTACGTTACATCAAAAATCTAACAGGTACAAATAATTTTGGTTCGGGTGTATTATATACACCAAAGAGAATGTGATACTCATTACATGAAAGTAGAGAACGTAGAAATAAAGCGCAACAGAAAACAAATAAAAAAACTACTAATTTCATCAAAAAAAAAAATAATTTTTTTTTTTTTTTTTTTAATCACGTAAGTACGAATTCAATTAAGAGAAATTCGCGGAAGTCGAGGACTTACTGTATTCTATAAGATAGCTGGCTTTACCATAAAGCACCTTCATTATGCTATTTTATAATGGTTTCCGTTTATTCTCCAGCGAAAAACAATAAGATTGACCTCCTGCAGAAATGTGACAGATATTTTAGCAGATAACGTTCATTCAAACATGTAAAACCCCGAACGAATTTACTTCAACAGTTTTAAAAGCTATTCCTTTAAGTATCGGAAGATTTGTCGGAATACTTATAAAAATATTAGGGCACGCACATAAACATAGCAAATTACAGTAGTGCAATACGCCCCGGAATCAATACTCTTAAGATCCCTTGTCTGGCTAAAAGTTATAGTTAAAATTTGCAGAATATAAAAAATAGGCTTTACATTATAACCAAAGAAATAATTTAAGAATAATGAATCGGTAGCGGCTCACTCATTCAAATTATAAAAATACTTATATTCGTTTACAGCCACAATATAATCATATAGCATTTCCAAGTCAAATCAACATTTTTTAAAACAAAATCAACATTTTTCATACCAAACTAAACATTCAAAAAATTTTTACAAATTCAATATTTTTCATTTCAAATTCAATAATTTTTAAATTAAATTCACACAAATGAAAATGGATTCTAAAATAGCTTTAGATGAAGTTCTGGAATACGGCCAATTAGGAAGAAACTCGGTTATTTCTTAACCGATTTTGATGAAATTCGACATGCACTATTAAAATGTGATTCCAAAATAATTTTTATATAAAGCTCTGGATTATGGCCAGTTAGGAAGTGCTCTGTTATTTAGAAAGATCCATAATAAGAAAATAATAGATCCATAATTGATGTGAAGCAGTGGCCCGTAGTTTTAAAACAATTCTTGTAGGAAAGTCCAAAAAATGGTTGACTTTACAGTAGAGTTTCTAACTGTTTTTGTAAGGATTACTCCTTGGTTATTCATCGCAGCGACCAATGAAACATTTCGTTAGTTCGTGTATTTTTTTTAGATCTGCCCTTTAATCGGTGTAAATCAATAAAAAAATATTCTCCCGTTCTTGAGGAGCATTTTCACTGAAAAAAGCTGTATATTTCTTCCGTTTCTCTAGTTCTTAATCCATTATGAATTGAAGATAATGTAATGGAAAAGCCTTTAGCATATTGAAATTTTTCTTTGATTTTTTTAGTGTAATGGACAAATTTTGTTCCGCAAGTCTTTCAATTTCGTCTAAAATATCAGCAGTCAACTTTTATGTCCTTTATAGCGTTGAATAATAGCAGCCGCAGTATTCCTGTTAATGTTTGCCATTTCCGCCGCATCAGTAACGCTTTCCCTTCTTGATATAACTTTATAAAGATTTTGTTTTCATCCACGGTCCTTCTATTACTATCTGTTGCAACTGGTGGTATATCAGCCAAGGAGTAATCCATACACAAACAGTTAGAAACTCTACTGTAAACTCAACCATTTTTTGTACTTTAGTAGTGTAAAGTGGATGTTCCTGGGCCAACCGAAAAAGATTTTACACCAAACATTTTTTACATGTAAATTACAACAACATGAACGTTTACGTATTTTTTTTATATGCATACTACACAGTGCAACCACAGTAACTAAATCTCTGTACAGTGGCAATCAAAGTAACTAAACTCTGTAATAATGATAAAACATGTGTAAATTCAACAAGAAAAATTCATGGTCATCGACGAGAATCGAACTCGAGACTTTTGCATGGTAAGAAACTGTCTTAACCATCATACTACGAGCGAGATTGTAAATCATCAACTATTTATGGTTTAAAAAAAAAAAATTCCGCATGTTCAGCGAAATAAAAAAATTACAATAATATAATAATACCCCTAAATGTCGATTACAAACTCTACACGCTTTAAAAAAAATTCCGCATGTTCAGCGAAATAAAAAAATTAAAATAATACATATAATAATACCCCTAAATGTCGATTACAAATTCTACACGCTTTAAAAATATTTTGTATACGATAATAATTTTTTATTAATTGAAATTAGATAGTGTAAAGTTATAATAATATTTTTTTTTTTTAATTCAACCTTGACATTTCCGGAGAATGCATAACTGCATAGTTATAATAATATTTTATAATTTAACCTTGGCGTAAAATTTGCTGTAATGTACATAATGAAAATTAGAAATATAGAATATATAAGTGGTAGTTTTGATGTTATTTTGATGCATTTAATTAATAAACTTATACAACGTATTACTGTGTGGTGTAAAATTAAATACAATTTAAAATATAAATTAATATTTTTTTGATTTACCTATTATTTTAAAATTAAAAGTGAAGTGATCGTAATCAATGTTGATCAATAAAAAAACAATATAAAAGTTAAGAAGTACCTATTTGTGAAAATATTTGTGTAGTACCGAAAATTATAAACTAATTGTTATACAACTTTTAATTGTTAAATATTATAATTTAATCAATAATCTTTTTTTTTTGTGTTAGTGAACATTTATTTGTGTAGTACCTATAAACTAATTGTTATATTTACAACTTCTAAGTGTTAAATATTAGAAGTAAATCAATTAATAAAATAAATAAAATTTTAAATACATAAGCGAAAAATTTTTTAACGTAAGTTACAAATATACATTTATTTAAATTATATATAACGTTTTAACATATTATCTCTTTATATATTTTCAGTTAAATCATGAATAACTGTGAAGAATGCAACAAAATGTTTTCATCAAAAGACGTTTTAATTCGGCATTCAAAGGAGCAGCACCCTCAAGATAACATGCTGTGTGAAGTGTGTGGCACCGTTTTCGGCAATAAACGAAAACTTGATTATCATAGCAAGAGGATGCATGTTACATCAGCCGTTAATAATCGCGAGAGGGTACATATTCCATCAAACTCAAGGACAGTTGTAGGAGCTGCCAAGAGAATCAAAATGGATGATGCACCTACTGATGACGTTTTATGTAGTAATTGCAATGTAAGTATTTCAAAAAAATTTTTATTTAATCATTATAAATCCTTACTTCATAAAAACAATTGTTTAAGGAACTATAGTGAGAATGATGAGAACATCCAAATAATTAGCACTGCATTCAAGTCCCGAATAATTAGTTATAGGGTTTCAGATGTACCTATTAACTATATTAGTATAAATGATTTTATGTGTTCAATAAAACATAAAATAATTAAATTAATAGAGCTTCAAACAGAGTTATTTAAAGTTTGCAAAGTAAATTTTGAATTGTTTGGCTTATTCACTAAATTTGATTTAAAAGATGAAGCAAATGTTAGCTCATTAAAATCATTTAATACTAAAAATGCAATTTTAACGGAAGCTAGCGATTTGGATGAGATATTTTCTCAGCTTGTCTGCACCCTGAATACTCTGAGTGAGGAGTTTCAGGAGAAAGAGTCTGGATGGGCAATTGAAAAAGTATTGTTCATTGAAGTAAATTTTAACAAATATAGTCCAATGAGAGGGTCCTCTTACATACCTCTCCCAAAATGTATTAAAGATAAAAAGGCTATAATCAATGTACAAAATGCAGATCAAGCCTGCTTCGCCTGGTCAATCATGGCTAGCAAATATCCTAATGTAAGAAAACCTCAACGGTGTAATTCATTTCCTCACTATAGTTCTATCTTAAATTTAGATAATATTAGTTTCCCATGCCTTTAAAAGATATCCCACAATTTGAAAGCCAGAATAATATAAGTGTAAATGTGTATAGTTTAGAAGGTAATCAAATTGTGGGACCTTTATATTATACAAAATCAAAAAAATCTCATCATGTTAATCTATTGTATATAGAAGATAGTGGAAATAGTCATTATTGCTATATAAAAAAATTAAATACCTTAGTAGGCAAACAATTGTCAAAAAGAACTAATAAAAAATTTATTTGTGATGGTTGTTTAATATTTTTTAGAAATGAGGAAGGTTTAAATAATCATGTGCAATATGGTTGCAATAGAATTAAATGTATTCTTCCTAATGAAGAAAATGACTTTTTAGAATTTAGTAATTATCGTCATAAATTACAAGTCCCATATGTGATATATTGTGATTTTGAAGCAATATTAAAACCAATTGATTCGTGTACTCTAAATCCTGAGATATCTTTTAGTGAAAATATTTTAAAACATGAACCCTACAGTTTTGCATATTACATTAAATGTTCATATAATGACATTAAATCTAAATTTGTTACATACAGAGGTAATGATTGTGGGAAAATTTTCATTGATAAATTAAAACAAGATTTAGAAATTATATACAACGAGCTACACGTAAATCGAAAAATGAAAAAACTTTCCTACACGGAGCAAGTAAATTATAATTTTTCAAATAAATGTCATATTTGTGATGGTGATTTTGATGATGATGAAAACTATAAAGTTAGGGATCATTGCTATTTAACAGGGAAATTTAGAGGTGCTGCACATGTTAAATGTAATTTAAATTATAAAATAGCTGATTTCGTTCCAATATTTTGTCACAATTTAAGTGGCTATGATTCTCATTTTATTATAAAAGAATTAGGGTTTGATACTGAACAGATAGATTTAATCGCTCAGAATAAGGAACGATATATATCATTCACAAAACATTTTAAAATTAGTGAGCATAAAAAAATTAAATTAAGGTTTGTAGATTCATTTAAATTTATGGCAGCTAGCATTGACAAACTATCTAATAATCTTAATGACTCTCAATTCAAAGAAGTTAGAAAGAGTTTTTCTAATCATACTGAATTTAACCTTATAAAGAAAAAAGGAGTTTTCCCCTATGATTATCTAGATAGTTTCAAAAAGTTAGATGAAACTCAATTACCACCTAAAAATAATTTTTATAATAAATTACTAAATTGTGATATTTCTGACGATCAATATAACCATGCTTTAAATGTTTGGGAAACATTTCAATGTAAAAGTTTAGGTGAATATTCTGACTTATATTTAAAATCAGATGTTCTTATTTTGGCGGATATATTTGAAAATTTTCGAAATGTTTGCATGAAAACGTACGGTCTTGACCCGGCTCATTATTTTACATCTCCTGGTTTAAGTTGGGATGCAATGCTTAAGTTTACAAAAATCAAATTAGAATTGCTTAAAGATATAGACATGGTAAATTTTATTAGGAAAGGTATTCGAGGTGGTTTAGCTCAGTGTTCAAAACGATATGCAAGAGCAAATCACAAATATATGAAAAATTATAATAAGGAAATGGATTCTAATTTTCTTGTTTATTTAGATGCCAACAATCTATATGGATGGGCCATGAGTCAATCACTACCGTATGCTAATTTCAGATTTCTTGATTCATCGGAATTAGATAAATTTGATATTAATTCTCTGACAGATAATGAATCAGACATAGGTTATATTCTTGAAGTTGATTTAGATTATCCGAGCCATCTACATAAACAACATAATGATTTACCATTTTGTATGGAAAACATAAAACCCTTATACCAAAGCTCAAAAGAAAATAAATTAATTGCTAATCTACAACCTAAACAGGAATATGTTATTCATCAGAAAAATTTGAAAGACTGTCTTAATAAGGGATTAATATTAAAAAAAATACATAGAGTTTTAAAGTTTAGCCAAAAACCATGGTTGAAATCTTATATTGATTTAAATACAGATCTTCGTACAAAAGCTCAAAATTCTTTTGAAAAAGATTTGTATAAATTAAAGAATAATAGTGTTTTCGGAAAAACAATAGAAAATGTTGAAAAAAGAACCGATATAAGATTATCAACACATTGGGAAAATCTAGGTAACAAATTTGGTGCTAATACTTTAATTAGCAAACCTAATTTTCATTCATCCTCGATATTTGATGAAAATTTGGTTGCTATTCAAATGAGCCGATTATCTATTACGTACAATAAACCTATTTATGTGGGTTTCTGTGTTTTAGAATTATCTAAAACTCTAATGTATAATTTTCATTATGATTATATTAAGACAAAATACAATGATAACGCAACACTTTTATATACTGATACAGACTCATTAATTTATGAAATTCAAACTATAGATTTTTACAAAGATATAAAACCTGATTTAAATGAGAAATTTGATACTTCAGATTATTCTCCTAACAACTTATATAATTTCCCATTAGTAAATAAAAAGGTTTTAGGTATGTTTAAAGATGAATGTTGTGGAAAAATCTTAACAGAGTTTGTTGGAATCAGGGCAAAATCATATAGTTTGAACCTTGAAGATGATAATGAAATTATCAAGAAAATCAAAGGAATAAAAAAAAATGTTGTTTCTGATTCTATATCATTAAATGATTTTAAAAATTGTTTGAATAAAAATGTTAATGTAATTAGATCACAAATAAATTTTAGAAGTATTAGACACAAACTATACACGCAATTGACAAACAAATTAGCGCTATCAAATTTCGATGATAAACGATTTGTAATTCCAAATTCATACAAAACTTTGGCATGGGGTAATAATGAAATTGATAATTTCTATTTTACTTAGTTATAAATAACATATTTTATATTTCTTAAATATATATGTAATACATTTAATGCCTTACAATTTTAATTAAATTTAGAATAGTAATAATTAATAGGTTTATATTTTAAAATAATTATAATTGTATGTATAGTATATGAAAATTTGTTTATTTATATGTAAAACAATATATTAGTTCTTTAAAATAAATAATTAATAATAATAATAATAATAATTAATTTTAAAATAAAAAACACTAGAATATTTTAAATAATATCGTTTTTATTTATCCATGAGTTATGAGATGATCCAAAACCGAGCCATTTAACATAAACTTTGCTACCTTTCTTCTTCAAGATTTTCTCTACGAGGTAAGTATCAGGATGATTTGTCTTTTGGAGCTCTTTTTCATAAAACCTGCCAGATATTAGCTGTCCCTTATAATCCTCAAGTAAATACGTCACAGGAAACTTATTGTTAATACTGATAACTTTAAATATTTCAGTAGTCCAATTTGGTGTATAACCTTTTTCGAAAACGGTTTTAAATTTGCTAACTCGAACGAAATCGCCAACTTTAAATTTATTTTTCTGCATTAACTTAGGATATGTATAAACATGTTTTAAAAGTTGTTGTTCATTTGCCACAGTAACCTCTGCAGGTGCTAATTTAATTGTCCTATGTTTTTTGTTGTTGTAATCTTTCACTAAGTTTTTTAAAATATTTACCCACTTGTAAGATCCTTGAAGACTAAACTTCCTCCACATATGTTCCTTCAGAGTTCTATTAAATCTTTCTACTATACATGCTTTTATTGGGCTAAATGTTGAGTAATGGTTAATACTTTTCTGTTTCACAAGCTGTTTGAAATCTTTATTATAGAATTCAGTTCCCATATCTGTTTGTAGATTCCTTGGTATTCTTTTACTCTCATTGAAAATTTTTGTTAAAGCATCAACAATCACCTGTGATGTTTTGTTCTTTAGAGGTTCTACCCAAGCAAATTTAGAAAAAGCATCGATTACAGTTAGAAGATATTTAAAACCAGCATTTTCTTTTGCATAGGGAATCATTTCCACAAGATCTGCCTGCCATAAGTCATCAATACCCTTAATTTTAACATGTCTGCGTATAAAATTTTTACGTGCCGGCTTATGCAATTCATTGACTATTTGAAAGCGACTCATTTTATATATGTGGTCGAAGTATTAATGAAAGCTTATGAACTTTGGATTGTTATATATAAAATAATTTTTCCACATAATGTTTGGGATTTATTTAAAGCGAAAGATATCTAAGATTATGATCACTGCAACATTCAACAAAATGAATGAGTTAATAATTTAAATCTAGAACATCATAAATGCTAGTTGGTTTGTTCACAGCGTTGATAACAGTGAAGAAGCGGAGTCGAAACACCATTTTAAGATTGTTTTGAAATGAAATTAAATACGTTTTCTAAATAAGTTTATATAATATTGTTTTATTTATTTATTTATTTATTTATTTATTTATTTATTTATACAAAATGCACATTATATTTATCTAATTTCACCATAATTAAGTGATCTTTACATAAATTGCTTAAGTTTTGAACTTCCATTTCATTAAAAACGTTGAATCGCTCCGGCATAAATATAATGTTCTCCTCTGTCTCTATTAGGATTTTCACCCCATATCTAGTGTTGACTGATTTTACTTCTTGCACCACATAGTTTCTAGCCACCTCCAGATCTTCAAATTTTATTATTGTTTTCTCTGCAAACCTTTCCACGTTATTGAGTTTTTCTATAAGTTGTTTTCGAATATCCATGGTTGGTTGATTGTTAACAATCCTATGCTTACTCTCAGACTGATGATTTTCAAAGAAACTCACTATAATTTATACTAATTAGTAATTATGGTTTAATATGACTTTTAAACACGCGCGTGGTATCAAGTAACATTCAATGATTTCAACAACCATATCAGCAAAATAGAGACCATAAACATGTTTAATCATGTTTAACCACACAGATTAAATTTGCTTTCTTAGAAACAATTGCCCTCGTATCACGTTGCATCCTATGATTTCAACAACCACATCAGCAAAAAAAAAAAAAAAAAAGAGACAATAAAGAAACATGTTTAATCATGTTTAATCATACATATTAAATTTGCTATCTTAAAAACAATTTAAAGACAAGTAAACACGTGACCTCTAGGATGGCCTCATTTAAAACTATTCAAGAGTTTATATAGACTCAGTAAAGACTTGAACATTACATGAATCAGGTGTGAAAAGTCCAAAAAAAAAAAAAAATGGAATGTGAAAGAGAAAACCTTATCGAAATGGATTCAGTACATCGAGAGGAAAATGGAGATACATGTGGTTTATATGGCTTAAACGGTGGTATGAACAAGATACAGAATCGATTAAAATCATTCAAGAAGTTGTGGAACAAATGGATCATTGATCCATTACAACTATCTCGAGCTGGATTTTATTACACAGGTGTAGACGACTGCATCAAGTGTTTCAGCTGTAAAGAAGTTCTCGAAGATTGGAATATCACCTATGAATTATGGACAGAACATGCATTTTGGTTTCCCACATGTCAACACGTTAGAAACATCAAGGGTGAAGTGTTTATTGATAACATCCAAAACAAATGGAATCAAGAGGGTGTAATTCATTGTAAAAATAATATTTAAGAAATAAAAAATAGATTTCAAAAAGTATAAATTGTTTTTATTCATTTATTTTTGTTTGTACGAATACAAAGATCATTTATTATTTTTTGCTTACATAAAACTGGTATTTCATTGAACAATCTTGAATAATTAAAATAGTTATATCCTGTTACTGGTGGTATAAAAAAATCCTGTATTTGTAGAGAATGTGTTTTCCGATCGACACATTTTGCTAAGTATAAAAAGTAATAATTAGCGACATCAGTCCATACTGCCTCGCTCCAGATAATAATTGATTGCAAAAATGATGATAAAGATGAGCAGCGTTCCCATTCTTTGGAATTTAAAACGATTTTCTTCCCACCACTCGTAAACAACATGCGTCTTTCATTATTTCTACTGGTTAGCTTTACATCACAATTTCCATTCGTTTTTGGTAATTCAGCAAAGGAAATGTTATTTACACAACTGAAGTGATTTTTTATTGTTTGTAAATTATTGAAAATTGTAGTCGTCCACATTTCAGCACTTAGTGTATGAAACATTGTATTTTTGAATAAGATTATAGCAGTTTTAAAAGTGTTAACATCATAACCAATGTTGAGATAACATGTATGTTGATCATTTAAAAAATATGTATGAGACAACAATAAATTAGGTATGGTCACCATCTTTTTTTTAATTATATTATTAACGCTTTTTACTTTAAACATATTATTTGGGTTTAAAGGCAAATGTAAACTAGCTTTTGATAAAAAAACAGCTTTCCTATTTATACCCTTCAAGAGTTGCACTATCTCTTTCACACATACAAATCATCTCATCTCTTGGTTCTTCTTGTCGATGAACTAAAATAACCAGCTAAGCAATTTCTGAAAGGTGCTGAATCATGTTTGTTTTTGTTCTTGTAGTTAAAATCTTAGGGAATTCTTTTTTAAAAAGTTTCTTTATTTTTACATCATTTTCAATCTGGTTTTTAATATTAAATAATTTTATAAATTTTTCCATTGAATTACGTTTACATCTATTTAACAAAAATATACAACAATATTGACCGCAAACTCCAGTGAATAAACTTTGTAATTGTTTATTATTGTATATAATACATTTACTGTTACATTTTAGAAACCTCTTAATCTCAGGATATTTCGTTGCTGATCTTCCATAAGAATCAAAAAATTCTCCACATCCATTTGATGGAAAATAAACAGCTAACCAATGTTGCCCTGGTTGATTTGATTTATCCGTATTAATAACATATAAAGCAGGTTTTGATTTAACCCTCTTTGGGATTGTGTTGATTGGAAAAACACCTTGAAAATACTTCTTAGTAAATTTATGTGATTTCAATGCTTTTTGAATGTCTAAAGTAGTCATTGTATTGACAATCATTTTGTACAGTATTGTTACAAACTAACTCTTTATTTTAGAATTGTGAGCTATTTATATTATTAATAGTTCGTTATAATATTACGATTTTTATCGATTTCTAGAGTAGTATCATATTCCAAGTACACTAGACATGTTTTAGTTGAGTTAAGAGCTTCTGCAAATCTTGCCTCTAATCTTAAGCTTCCTTGATTCATTAGAGAGTTACATGATAAAGTACTTGACATGTCTGAAGTTAAATCAAAAGCTAATAGGAAATAACCATTCTTAAACATTTCTTTGGTAATCAAATTTCCCTGAGGTGTGTGTAAAATTCCACTTGATGTAAATATTGTTGAATACGCTCTAGCGTAACTGACCCCGTCTGCGAAATTCATTTCAATCGGTGCACTAGGAACTTGAACCCCATTCATATAAATTGAGTACGAAGTTATTTTATTATTTTTAAAATTATATGGGTTCTTAGATCTTTTCCCAGAATACGCATCATTATCTATCATTGTAAATATTAGATTTGTTGGGAGCTGTCCTAACACAATATTATCCAGTGAAATTGAGTTTTCTCCGGCAGGAATTGTAAATGATTTAATTTCATTACGCTTGTAGTGGTATTTTGCTGTTGTATTTTCAAGCATTTTGTGATGAGCAATTAAAATATTTGGATTTATATGAGCATGTCTCAAGTAAAGTGTAGCTTCTGTTATTTTAACAATCGAAGTATCTGTATCAACACCATGTTAACGAAATTCGTAAATCTACATTGTTTAATAATAACAAAGGTTGATTGAGCATGTCAGCATGCAATTTTCCATATACTTCTACAATTCTACTGTTTTTAGTTAACGCTGCTCTTAATTTTAACCCATCGTTTTCATTAAGATTATCGAGATTTTTCGTCTCCAAACTCCATCCTGACAATTGCAAATGTGTTTTGTATGCATCATCACCATAATTTAATAGTTGTTCCAAATATGCTCGATAACTGTAATTCCCATCTGTTGAATTTATATTCTTCCCATTTAAAGAAATATTGACTTGATGAAACAGAGAATGCAGCATATTGTTTACCAAACTAGGCTGATCTTTATCTGTGTCTATATATACCTTGCCATCATTTTTAGTTACTTGAAATTTCAGGCACAAATTTATGGATGATAAATCTAAATACGAATCGCCATGACTGTAACAAGCAAATTCAATAACCGACTGATTTTCTAAACTGGTTATAGGCTTGTATGCTACTTCTTCATTTTTTAAAATACTTGTCTGAATTGAAGGCGGTTGAAATAAATCTAGTTCTGATTTCATACATTCTGTAAACGTCATTATGTAAAAATATCAATAATCCGTTTCTTGTTTGATTTATTTTTTAATATATTTTTCCTCTTTTTCACTCTATCACGAGCAACTTTCAACTGTTTACAACGGCTTCTCAAACAGCCTTTTATTGAATTTTTAGCTCCTGTACCAGACATTTGTTTAATTTTTTCTGCTGCTTTATCTCGTAGTTTATCAACCACTTGTATTGATCTATCACGAAGTATTTCATTAATCGGCTTTTGCGTTTGAAGAATGTCTGAACCAACCTGAAGCGCTTCACTTTTTAAGCCCTGAAGGGCTGATGTTAATATTGGTTTCAAGTATCGAAATATTCCTGCGAAAAATCCTCCTAATCCTCTTCCCTTTTGATATACTCTTTGAGATCGTAATAATGGACCAAAATCTTCATTGTTATACCCACCACCACCTGATTGGTTAGCATAGTACTTTGCGTAATAGTTATCCATTTGTAATTAATGTAATCTGTAAGATACCTCTTTATATACCTTTACGAAAGTGAAGTACTAGGTAGGTCATAAATAGTCCATCATTAAAATTGATTTGTTCTCCAGTTTCATCAGTTATTAAAATACTGATCTCTGATATATTATACTTTTCAATGGGACAATATTGAACATTATCTATTTGATACGATCGAGGTATGCTTCTATCAGCGTCTGTTCCTAGAGGATGCATATACAAACATGGTACAGATGCATCTCCGATAGTTCTCGGTTTGATTATATTACAATAAAAACATATGTAAAATGGAATTGGGTTGATATTTGTATTCACATCAATATAACTATCTTTAACATTTTTTATTTTAGCTTCAATCTGTTTTGTTGGTTTGAAATTTTTAATTTCCTTTTTTCTTTCCTGATTCTTTAAACTCTGGCCATCGCGTTATTCTAATTTGAGAAAATATTACATCAAAAAATTCCTCAAGTGTGTACTCTTGATTACATTTTATTAAGGGATAAACATCTTTTAACACTGGTAGCTGAATATATGGTTCATTCTTGTTATAATTGAATTTAAATAATTCAGCTGATGAGTTATATCGATCAAAGAAATTAGGTTCTTCAATTTTTTGATAAAATTTAGAGGTAGTTGCATTTAAAAATATTATTAATTCTATGTCTAAAGGAAGTATTTGTTCTGATGTCGATTTAATTGTAATTTTTGTTTCATCACTTATAGAAGTATGAGCGACGTTAGTTAGACCAACATACCATTTCTCATTAGAATCCAAATTTATAGTGTTTGGGAGTTTAACCGTGAACCTCGATAATGAATTTTTTGGGTAATATTTCAAAGAACTGTTACTTAAAAGAGTTACGTATGTGAAATTATCCATCACTGTTCTCATTAATAACTATTAAATTAATAAATTAAAACACCGATTTTATCCTTTATATAACTTTTTATTTTTAAAATTTTTATTTAATTCTTGACCAAGGTTGATTTCGTAAGCGTTCTTGTTCACTACGTTTTATTGTTTGAACTGTTAACGGACGATCACTTCTCCTCTGAGGTAGGTCTGAAGTTGTTTGTAGTGATCCTGGTTTTGGAGTCTGAAAAACACCTTTTTGTTTTTTAAAAATATGTTTTTTTGTTGGAACAGAGATTGTTGTTCCGTCCTTCATTTCAAATGTTCTGTACATATTAGAATGTGAAGAAATTCTTTCGCGTAAAATTTCTTTTGGATTAATAAACTCATCAGAAACAATACTATCATTATCATCATCATCTTTATCATCGAATACATCGCTGTTATTTTCAAATGTTTCTTCTGCATCTAATTGTGTAAACACTGGCTTAGGTTTTTCATCAGCATCTGTGTACTCCTCTTTTGCTTTAGGTATATCAGCTTGTGTATATTTATCAGAACCTTTTGATGATGCATCTGTATTTGTATCTTTGTTTTTAGAAATAATTCTTTTAGTTTGAACTCCCACTTCATGAACATGACGTATTGCTGGTTGATACAAATTAAATTTATCTTTATACGCATTTTTTCTTTTCATTGATGAATATGTTAATAAGTTCTGTCTATATAGATGCCACTTATTCAAATCAGTTAGTTTGTTGTTACGTAGAATTGATTTCATATTTTTATCTAATTCCGATAGTTTACTATCATCAATTAAAATTTTTTTAATTTTTTCGAAAATTTCTGGTTGTATAACAATCATCCGTTGTAAATTACTCATGATGTCTGATTAATTATTTGGCCTATCAACCCTGATAAAATAGTGCTGATTAAAACGGGTAAGAATCCACCTTTTTGTACAAGAATTTTACGCTTTGAAGAGAGACACAGTTTTGAACAAGCCAAGTCGCGAAGTTCTCTTTTATACTTTTTTAATTTTGTTTTACACTGTTTAGAAATTCTGTTGTTTCCATTTAATGTGTTGAGTGATATTTCACATAAAGTTTTTATAACTTCAGGGGT
The DNA here is from genome assembly GCA_958295665.1 of Tipula vernalis. Taxonomy (NCBI): domain Eukaryota; kingdom Metazoa; phylum Arthropoda; class Insecta; order Diptera; family Tipulidae; genus Tipula; species Tipula vernalis. The sequence continues at coordinate 211,035,521 of OY282559.1, read as the reverse complement.
GCAGACTTTAAGTAGCGCTTTTCTTGTTTTTGAGTTACACTTTTTTAGCACATGTAGAATATGTTTGTTTGCCTTCAATCGTTTCATTTTTTATACACACTTTTTTATTTTCGAATAAAATTGATGGACAATAGCATGTGAAATAGCCTTTTTTTAAGATATCGGTACGGAAACGAAATAAATCATTAACTGATTGTGTTAAATCAAATAGTAAATAACCATGAGGTCTCGAAGTAGCTTCATTATATACCCTCATAAGTTCCGCTGTGTTTTCAGGGTATATTTGTCTGGCTAGAGAACAAATCTGAGATCTGTCTCGTGGATTTTTAAAAACTACAAGATATTTACAATTTAAAGAAATATCTCGACAATATTTTGCCTGATGAAACACATTCTGAGTTACTAAAATAATAGATAAATTATTATGATGTGAACCTTTGGTAAAAAGTTCACAAATATTTTTATTATACGCTTCTGTCATTAGATCATCTAATATTATGATACTTCCGTCTTCGCAATTCTCAAAAGTATCTGGGATATTTTTTATAATTTCTATTTCATTTGTTTCATAGATATCTTGTGGTATCGCTTTTGAGTTTCCATTACACCACACAATTTTATTAAATTTTTTACCATCATTTAAATGTTTTAATAAATTTAAAACGAAAGTTGTTTTTCCACACCCTGAGGGTCCCGCAACCATCATTGTAAACGGTTTAACCATATACATTATTCTAATGTATCATACAATAAATGCGTACCCTTTTATAACTTCTAAATAGAATGATTTTTTTTTCACGAAATGCAGATGTAATATAACAGGTTGATAACTTACTTTCCTATAAGAATTGTTTGAATAACTACGGGCAACCGCTTCATATCAATATTGGCTTATTATGGATAATGCGAAAATCCACAAAACCGAGAATATAAGAAATTTAATTCACAGCGCATCACACAAACTCGTATTTCTTTCTCCATATTCGCCAATGTTAAATCCTGTGGAAAATTTATTTTCAAAAGTGAAATTATGCACAAGAAATTTATTAGCTGATCTAGAAGAAGAAAATAGTTTGACAGATATATTTAATTGTCAGATATAACACCTGCTGATTGCTCGAACTATTTTCAAAACATAACAATGAAACTGCCCTTGGCAATTTCAAGTCAGCCATTAGAAATATATGTATGACTGTCGAATTTGAATTAAAAAAACTGCGTGAATTAAATTTATAAATTATTTAAAATAATATGAATATTATTGAATTAGCTATGAAAAACTTTGTATGGAAAAATTTGCTTTTGATAATAAAAAACGTTGATTTAAGTTTGAAATGTATTGAGTTTGGTTTACAAATTATTGACTTTGTTTCTACCAAAGTAGATGAGTTTGACTAGAAAACGCTATGTAATTCAATCTTTCTAAATAACAGAGCACCTTCCTAACTGGCCATAATCCAGAGATTTATATAAAAATCATTTTAGAATCACATTTATCTAACATTTAATCTTTAGAGTTTCTCCCTAATTGACCGTATTCCAGAACCATTTTAGAATCCATTTCCATTTGTGTGAATTTGATTTAAAAATTATTGAATTTGAAATGAAAAATATTGAATTTGTAAAAATTTTTGAATGTTTAGTTTGGTATGAAAAATGTTGATTTTGTTTTGAAAAATATTGAATTTGTTTAAAAAATGTTGAATTTGACTTGAAAATGCTATATACATTGGCGCGCGAGTTATATGTTTAGAATCAGAGAGTCATGATATAAAAAATGCTCATGATACAATTTTATATTAAAGTATATCAAATTCAATAATTTTGACAACAAAATAATGCAAAGTAAAATATAATTTTTAAAACGGAAATCAATATTAAATTTAATAATTTTTATTGAAAAAGAAAATGCAATTCAAACATACACCCCAATTCTCATAGTCGTATCACGTCATTTTTCATGACTATAGTCTCATATATATATCTCTCACTCATATCACACCAACTTTGCGATTATCTTAGTCGTTTGATACGACTAAAGTCACTTTAAACGATAGATGTCACTTGATTTTTGCAAGTGACAGGTGAATATCACAAAATGGAAAGACGCTGTAATTTTCGCAGGTTAAATAAATTATTACAATTTGTAAAATAAAAACAAATATAAATCGCCAATTTAATAAATTTTGTTTATTTACAAATTATAAATCCTTCTTATTTTTATTAATCGTGATTTTTGATAATTCTGCCCATTGCCCACTTGTACGACGGAAAGTTGTCATCTTTGATCAAAACCAAATCGCCAATCTGGATATTGTCTTCACGCATTTTCCACTTTTTCTCTGTTGCATGTTATTCAGGTAATCTTTGAAGAATCGTTTCCTAAAACTCTGGGCTCGCTGTTCGACTTGCTGCCATCTCGATAACCTGGATGTCGCTGAATTGCCTCAATCGCACTCAGGCACAGATGCCAAAGACGAACCCATTAAAAATGCCCCGATGTAAGTGCTTCGAACGAATCGTCATCTTCCGATATTGGGCATAACGGACGGGAATTTAATATGGCTTCTATTTGGCATTATAAAGTTGACATTTCCCCGAATGTTAAATTTGTGTTTCCTGTCACTCGAACCGCCAAAATGTGGGTCAAACTGATAGGTCCAGCGCAATCAATACCGCATTTTGCAAACGGTCTTGCTGGTGTGAGTCGAATTGATGGTAAATTTCCCATAAGTTGCTTCGAAGTAGCTGCTCGGCTTTTGAAACATTGGACACATTTTCTTAGTTCATCCCTCACAGTCGCTCTTCCGTTCACGATCCAATAATTTTGGCGGATTAGATGGGATGTATGGGTTGGGCCTTGATGGAGATATTTAAGATGGTAGAAGGAAATAATCATTCTACTGAGGATATGCGATTTTGCTAGAATGATTGGGTGTTTAAAATCATAAGGGTAGTTTGAATTATTTAGTCTTCCACCGACACGCAATAAGCCATTCGCATCTATAAATGGAGTTAGTGTGGACAACTTGTCATGTCTAGCTAATTCCTGATTTTTGGCTAGCATGCGAATTTCTTTTGAATACGCCTTATGTTGTACCTATTTGATTAATTTCTCAGTAGTCTTGTTAATCTCCTCTACAGTTAATGCAGATATGTGTTGTGACCCGTTCCCTTTTCTGACTATTTGGATGAATTTATTTACATAACACAATATCCTGATCACTTTACTGAAGAAAAAAGCTTTATTTAATAAACTTTCGTATAAGTCGCACTCACTGTTGGCATCTTGTATGTGAAAAAGTGGTAGGGACGTGGCTTGGCTTTTTACTTCGCAAAGGGTGTCATCATAGTAAGTATCCTTTTTTATAATTGGCCACGAGGCTTCTGGATCCCTTAACCATGATGGTCCTTTCCACCATTGGTGAAATGTTAAGAGTTTGCGTGGTAGAACACCAATGATTCCTCGGTATTAATTGCTGTATTTCTGAAACTCTGTTGGTTACAAACGTTTTCCATTTCATGGGGTGATTAAATAGCCATGCCAAAACAATGGTTAAGTCGGTCCAAGCATACAGAGTCGCTTCATCATTGAACGTTTTCATTACTTCTGTCATCAGTTTGGAAAGGATATGGGCACCCCACAATTCAAATCTGGGCAAAGATATTTGTTTAATTGGTGCAACCTTGGTTTTCGATGCAAGAAGTTCGGTTTGAATGGTTCCGTTCTCATCCTTGAATCTGCCATACACCACCGCTGAATAGGCTCTTTCACTGGCATCGCTAAATCCATGTAACTGAATGTCGTACTTGTTTACATATTTCTGGATTATAAGTTTCTCTAACTGTTGAAAATCTGCTTTCAATTGATTCCATACAATTGCGATATCGTCAGGTAAGTCATCATGCCAATCTAGTTTTCGCAGCCATAATTGATACTTTTGATATAGGATTTTCACTATTATTATTGATGGGGACAGTAGACCAAGCGGATCAAAAATTTGAGACGCGTTAGATATTAGCGATCGCTTCGTGGGATGTTCTTCTACTGGTAGGTGAACCTTAAAAGATAAGTGGTCGTCTTCGGAGTTCCATTGCAGACCTAATATTTTTGTCGAATTCACTAGGCTTCTTCAATAGGCATCCAAGTTTCTTCCTTATTAATAGGTTGATCCAACAATTGAGTAGCATTTGACCGCCATTTTCGCAAGCTAAATCCCCTTCGTTCTAGTAGTGTTTTTAGTTTATCTTTCAGATCTCTTGCTTCTTCTAACGTATTCACTCCGGAAAGATAGTCGTCGATGTAAAATTTTGTCAAGATTTCGTTAGCAATGCCAGGATATTTTTCTTCGAAATCATGTGCAACTTGCTGTAACGATCAAATCGCCAAAAATGCTGAGCTGGCCATTCCGAATGTTACCGTGGTGAGTCTATAACATGTCAACGGTTCGGTTGAATTTTCGCGCCAAAAAAATTCGCTGGAAATCTTGATCATCTTTCGCGACTAAAACCTGCCGGTACATCTTCTCTATATCGGCTGCCAGTGCAATTTTATTATATCGAAACTTCATCAGCGTAGTCCGCAATGTAGGTTGTATGGTCGGCCCGACCATGACATGAGCTCATCATTGAAGGAATTTCCTTTAGTAGTTTAACTGGATCCATCAAACACAACTCGAATTAGGTAGTGGTGCTCTCATTTTTGGTGACGGCGTGATGTGGTAAATAATAACATTTATCCTCTGGGATGATTTGATCTTCTTTTGGAATTGCTAGCATATGACCTAAAGTGAGATATTCACGCATTACTTTAATATACTCACTCTTGAATATAGGATTACTGTTCAACCTGTGTTCTAAATTGACAAACCTGTTCTTAGCAATGTTTGGAGAATTTCCCAATGCGTTTCATGAAATTTTGAACGGTAATTTAACTATATATTTGCCACTATCTCCTCGTAAAAAATGGTTTTTAAAATGTTCCTCACAATTGTTCTCTTCTTGGGAATAACATAAGTACAAATAACATAAGTTTACAAAAGTAAAAACTAGCGTACACAGAAATAGAGCTGTGTGAATATTGTGAAAAAGAAAAATTTTAAGAGAGTTTATCTGTATTAGTATGATTCGCTAGTACTTAACGCGCAGCACATTCGGTATATATAGAATGTAAATTGTAGTATAATCAGTCCAGTCGCCGCGGCCTGCTGAGAAGATTGATTTTTTCATAATCATAAGCTCATCAGTTCGAAACTGAATTGTATTCTCTTACAATCTTCGGAACATATTAAAATCATATAATTAAATAAATAGAATTTTGTCTATTAGTCGGTTTCGTTGAATTACTGTTCGTAAATACTACTATGCTTCTAGTGTTAATAAAAACACATTTAAAAAGGTCTAATCACCGGTAGCATATTAGAAATTACATGATTTAATTAACATTCAACAAAAAATTAATAAAGTAAAAATAACATGGTTCCTTAGTGTTAGTGAATAAGTTGTAGTTTAGAAATTGTGTTGTCCTGTGCTAACTATTTTTACCATATATTTACTAACTACCGATCGGTTAGGTGTCGACCGGGTCGAGTCTGTCCCAACTAATAATCCTTTCCTATCCTTCGGTTTTGTTATAAGTAAACGGGTGTACGGTGTGTCCTCGGGAGTCCGGGCGTTTCTGCTATAATGCTTTTGCAATGTGTCATCACACAATTATATTGCGCAATTTTATTGTACCGCCCTTAATACATTGTTTATTGTACAAATTTTCTTTTTCTTTGTGAAAAATAGAGTATAATATTTTAAAAACCAAATCAATGACGTAAGATCTCACTTACTATTTATCAAAGACTTTTAAATACAATTGACGAATTGGATGGTCTGGATTTGTATGTAGCCACCTCATTTTTTCTATTTTTCGCAGGAGCGCTGATAACACATTTACTATGGTTACGATGCAAATTGTGCATAGCCGGTACATGTTTTCTATTTCTCGCGAGAGGCGCTTTACCTACTTGTACAATCGTCAATAGACTAGAAATAAACCAACTACACACAACCACTCATAACAAGAATAAAAACTAAATGATTTGTTTACGTAAAAGAAAAAATGTGGGCTTCTGCTCTCTAGTTTAAGCTCTTTGCTATTTATCGACTTATTTATAATAAAAAAAAAACATGGACGAAATGTGAGATGTGACACGTTATGAGATAAAAATGTGTTTGTAAATAAAGGGGTTGACATTAATTAAATTACTATTAACAAGATTTTATTAATTATTTTCAAATCATTTATTTATCAAATATTCTTCTTAATAACGTAGAAATTAAAATGCAGTTTTGTAAGATTTTTCATTTAAGAAAAACAAAATTAAGAAAAACATAACTTTTCATATGATTTGTATGAAAAATCCATTTTTTTGTCTTTCTATCCCCCCCCCCCCCCCCTATATTAACTTCGAATTTGATTCTGAATTAAAGAGAGTTTTATTAGAGGGGTGGCCAAAAAGTTAAAGTTGTGTAAAGCAAGAAGTAAACTTTTATTGGAAAATGAAAGACGATTTGTCTTTAGATGATGGGTTAGTGCTTCTGAATGATAGAGTTATAGTTCCTTTTGGCCTTAGACTTGATATTTTAGATCAGTTAAGATGTGGTTAGGAATAGAAAAATAAAAGCTAGGGCTCGGGAGATTGTATATAGTATTGGTCGGAAATTAATGATGTAATAGAAAATATAACTGCAAGATGTGCAATTCGTCAAAAATTTCGAGATTCAAATGTCAAGCAGCCGAAGATATCACACGAAATGAATCATGAATTTTCCGTGTAGATTGACAATTTGATGACAGCAGGTGTAGCACTAATATAACCAAAAATCAACAAAATGATTCACAGCACACAGAATTCACGGAAATCATAAACTTAGAAGAAAACAATAATCTGCAAACAAGCACTATTGAGAATGGAAATAATCCCCAGAGTGGAAATAATTCGAGTGCATGAACTCCCGTACAGCCACAAAAACTGAACAACGGAGAAATAAAGTTTATAAATCGCCACCCAGATGATGGAGGAAATGATAAAAACCGAAAAATTAAAGCAGGAATCGCTGCGGGAAAAATATCCCAAATCAAAAAAACAAAATCAGAATAATTAAATTGTATATCATAATATTTAAGATTAAGAACAATGAATTTATTAAGTTATGAATTATTAAATAGAAAAGAAAAAATAACATCGAATAAGAATAGCTACGATTTTTGTTTAATAAGTTTATTTCACTGTTTTGATTACAAGAGATAAACAAAAAAATATGTAAATGTCCAAAAAAAGTGTTGCTCGACGTACAAAAAAACTGCTGTCAACTGCAATAAACGGAAGGATAAACTATTTCTTTAGCCTCATTCATACTATTGACGAAAAATAAAATCATCGGTTGAAGATCTATATATCTATACTCTCGGATTTTTTTTTATCTATCGTTGTTCTGACAATCGGCCCTTAGGGTTCATGGGATTCCACATCAGATTGTTGCTGATAATAACGACCTATCCAATTAAGACCATGAAAAACTCAACTATAATAGGAATACGATTTTTGGACTCTCCGATGTCGAATCCTTATTATGATAAAATCTCAAAGTATTGTCGCAAAACTTGATAAGTTTATGCCTGATTTGATATTCTTAAAATAATGTGTTTTTAACTAAAAATCCAGTTAAAAGAATTCAAAGCTACTTTACAATACTCTTCAGTATAAACGATAAAATTATTATTTCTATAAACGACTTAACAATAATTTATATATTACAAGTTTTTAAACAAAACAAAAACAAAATCAAAAACCAAAATATTCAACTTTATTTTACTTTATTTAATAACAAATAGTTAAATACTTTCATTAAAATTGTAATAATTAATTTTTACTTTTTGGAAGACCGGTTTCGGATTTCATCCTTCTTCAGTCCCAATTTTAACTACTAAAATAATTTTGAAAAATACTGCCTTTTATAGAGGCATTCGTCTTATTGTAAAAACCACCAGAAAAAACCTTATTTTTCATCCACTGGATAAAATTAAGTCGTATAGCTTATTTGTTTTTGTATTCAATTTTTCGTTGAGCATGTATGGGTTATTTCTATGTTTATAGATTTGGATTTCTTCCAATCGGTCTAACATATTCCCCTTTCTAATATTATGAATTACATGCAAATTTTGGTTTAAGTCAGTGTATGTGTGTTGCTTTGTGACTAAGTGGTGAGCGTAATTCGATTTGAAAGTAGAGTTTATGCGTGAATTTTTGATCTCTTGTGTGTGTTCTCCAAATCATTGTGCAAATGATCTCCCCGTTTGCCCGAAATAAAACATCGGACAGTCATTACACGTCAATTTGTAAACACCGCTGTCACATCTACTATTACATTTCAATGACAACTTGTTCTGTAGTTTCTGTGATGTTTTGTGTGCAATATTGTAATTTTGTTTTCCGAATGTTTTTCTCAAAAAATGGCTTGTGTTTTTATTGTATTCAATCGTGATGTATTTTTTGTTGACGTCTTCTATTGTATATTTTTTTTTTTTTTTTTTTTTTTTTTTTCCTTTATTTAATATTACAACTGATTTACAAATCATTTAGTAATTTATCTTTCTTAAATGAAGATTCACATTTGACGGGCAGTAGCCCAATGGTTACTCCCGTTTGAATTTACATAGTAATTATTTTTCTCTATCCGAATTAAATACAACTGCCCAATTCCAAAGGTTTCTGCCTTTGAAGTCTTCTTACTGCATTGGTGGTATCCAACAAACTTCGTATGTCTGCATTTTGGTGCCGAGATATCCGCTGAATGTGTTTCTTCGCATGATTTTGTATTTCTTCACTTACATATTCCATGTTTAAGTCCCTATGGAGGTTATCATTTCTAATGTACCATGGTGCGTTTACAATGCCACGCAGCACTTTGTTTTGAAAACATTGAATCATTTGTACATTTGTCTTCTTGGTACAACCCCAAAGTTGAATACCGTAGGTCCATATTGGTTTAAGTATTTGCTGATATAATAGCAATTTGTTATGTATTGTAAGCTCAGAGTTTCTACCTATTAGCCAATACATTTTCCTATATTTAATGTTCAATTCTTCTTTTTTCTTTTTAACATGCTCTTTCCATCTAAGCTTGCAATCGAGAGTCATGCCGAGGTATTTGGCTGTATTTGCATTTGGAACCGGCCTTGAATTAAGTTTCACTGGAATCCAGTTAGCTTTCTGGTTCGTGAAGTTTACGTGAACCGACTTTGCTTCGTTTAGGCTAATGCGCCATTTCTTTGTCCAACTACTCACTGTGTCGGTTGCTTTTTGAAGTTTGGTCGTTGCTTCTGATATACACTTTCCAGTCGCCAGAATAGCTGTATCGTCTGCAAATGTTGCTATGGTGGCACCTTCTGTATTTGGCATATCTCTGGTGTACAGGATGTACAATATAGGACCCAGTACGCTACCCTGTGGTATGCCTGCTGATATTCTCTTTAGTTCAGAGTACTCTTGGTTATATTTTACACGGAAATGTCGGTCTGCGATATAAGATTTGAGAATTTGATAGAATTGCTTAGGTAGATCTCGATGCAATTTAAATTCAAGTCCTTGGTGCCAAACTTTGTCGAAAGCTTGTGCTACATCTAAGAAGATGCTGGAGCATATCTTCTTATTCTCAAGTGAGTCTTCGATTATATCCGTTATTCTGTGAACTTGTTCTATCGTAGAGTGACTTTCTCTAAATCCAAATTGGTGTGGTGGAATCAAATTTCTCTCTTCTATTATTGGCTTGAGTCTCTTGAGCAGTAATTTTTCAAATAATTTTGAAATTACAGGAAGTAGTGAAATCGGTCTGTACGACTTTTTATCGTTCGCTGGTTTGCCTGGTTTGGGGATCATAATTACTTCAGCAACCTTCCATTGCTAACAACTGATCTAATTTTGTCTACTAACTCACGGTTATTACTTATTCAGTAATTCTCCTGAAATTTTATATTTAACGTCAGCCATTTATTGATAAATTTCGCGATCCTGTATGATGGAGATGTAGTGAATTTTATTACCGGACGGATGGGCATATTTTGTTTATGGAGTTTTGGCAATCCTGTGATATTCTGTGCTGTTGGTTTTATCATCTTACTCAAATATATTTGCTGTTTATTTAAAATGGATGTCGATTTGTTTATAACTTGGTTGACGGCTGTGAGGTGGGCTTTAGTCGTATCGTTTCCAAGTGTGACGATGTTGTTGTTGCGAATGTAATCATCGATTTTTTGAATGTATTCTGATTTGTATAAAATTACCATGGTGTTCCCTTTATCAGCTTTCGTGACTAATGCATCGTTTTGTGTTAATTTCTTTTTAATGTTTTCCAAATCTTTTGAAGTCGATGTTTTTTGCACTGCTTTAAAAGGATTCTTTGTTTTTATTTCGTTGATCACTAATGTACGGATTTCGCCTTGATGTTGTTTGTCAGTTTGTAAGATGGCATTTTCTATTTCTAACAAATGTCTGTTACGTGTCTTCTTATCCTGTTTTGGTTGTACATTAAACTTTAACCATTTTTCGAGTAACTGTGTTTCTGAACCAGTGAATTCAATGTCTGTTTGGTTATGTATCCTCTTATAGAATTTATGATTTATGGGATGCGTTATACGGCTCATCACTTTAGTTCGAGAACGGGTGGATTTTAATAATCTCATTTTTTGGGAGATAATATGTCTTTTTTTCATCATTCTTATTTCAGTTATACTTTAACTTGATTGATGATGTTAACATAATCCAATGGGTGAAGCATTTTTGATAATAACAGTTGTGCATTATAACTGTTAAGAGATAACCAATCAACTTTCCTATACAGATCTTTTATTGCTTTTGACAGCCATAACTTCTCACTTTTGTTTTTCGTATATTGAGCGGCCCGAGAACTGCATTTTATTCCGACTTTTATGTATTTTGGAATGATGTTTAGTCTTTTGCATGACCGATTAAAACTGAAATTTATTCTGTTGCGGTGTAATTTCTCAAACAAATTTGCGTAGTTAATCACAGCTTTGAGCGATGACTCATTATAATCACAATAAAAATGAAATGAATTCATATTTTGTTGTTGCTGTGGCTTTTATTACAATATATATTACAAGTTTTTAAACAAAACAAAATCAAAAACCAATAAACTTCACTACATCTCCATCATACAGGATCGCGAAATTTATCAATAAATGGCTGACGTTAAATATAAAATTTCAGGAGAATTACTCAATAAGTAATAACCGTGAGTTAGTAGACAAAATTAGATCAGTTGTTATACCTAGTGGTGCAAAATTGGCCTCTTTCGACGTCACTAATATGTACTCCAACATACCAATTGCTGAAACATTAAACGTAACACGAAATTTACTAACACAAAACCGAGTAGATGGCGAGGAAATAGAACAGGCAATGGAACTGCTCAAAACCATATTAAAACAGAACTACTTTCAGCACAACGGAAGATTTTATGCACAAAACGGTGGACTACCAATGGGTAGCCCACTATCAGGTACCCTTGCCAACATATTCCTAAATCATTTGGAACAAACGCACATAATGAGTCACAGAAATAAATTTAACAGCAACATTTTATATTAGCATCGATATGTTGACGACATAATACTTTTATTTCAAGGTACGAAAAGGCAACTTGATAACCTACATAAATACATAAACAATATGCATAAAAATATAAAATTCACACTGGAAATAGAATCAGAGGGATCTATCAATTTTTTGGATTTGACAATTAGGAACGAAAACCAAAAACACATTTTCGCCATATACCGCAAACCTACTCAAACGGACCAAACCATCCATAGCACTTCAAATCACCCGGCACAACACAAATTAGCAGCATACAGCCATATGTTAAATAGACTTAATAATATTCCCATGAACGAGGCCGATTACAGTGAAGATTTAAATACCATAGCACACATAGCAAAACAAAATAGATTCAATAGCAACATAGTTTACAAACTCAACATGAAAATAAATTATAAAATCCAACAACAACTATTATCTACACTATACACAATAGAAGACGTCAACAAAAAATACATCACGATTGAATACAATAAAAACACAAGCCATTTTTTGAGAAAAACATTCGAAAAACAAAATTACAATATTGCACACAAAACATCACAGAAACTACAGAACAAGTTGTCATTGAAATGTAATAGTAGATGTGACAGCGGTGTTTACAAATTGACGTGTAATGACTGTCCGATGTTTTATTTCGGGCAAACGGGGAGATCATTTGCACAATGATTTGGAGAACACACACAAGAGATCAAAAATTCACGCATAAACTCTACTTTCAAATCGAATTACGCTCACCACTTAGTCACAAAGCAACACACATACACTGACTTAAACCAAAATTTGCATGTAATTCATAATATTAGAAAGGGGAATATGTTATACCGATTGGAAGAAATCCAAATCTATAAACATAGAAATAACCCATACATGCTCAACGAAAAATTGAATACAAAAACAAATAAGCTATACGACTTAATTTTATACAGTGGATGAAAAATAAGGTTTTTTCTGGTGGTTTTTACAATAAGACGAATGCCTCTATAAAAGGCAGTATTTTTCAAAATTATTTTAGTAGTTAAAATTGGGACTGAAGAAGGATGAAATCCGAAACCGGTCTTCCAAAAAGTAAAAATTAATTATTACAATTTTAATGAAAGTATTTAACTATTTGTTATTAAATAAAGTAAAATAAAGTTGAATATTTTGGTTTTTGATTTTGTTTTTGTTTTGTTTAAAAACTTGTAATATATATTGTAATAAAAGCCACAGCAACAACAAAATATGAATTCATTTCATTTTTATTGTGAGAATAATTTATAAGGAAAAACATATTTTGGCAATCAACGATTAAGTCACTTAACAAACAAAGTTCGTTATACAATTGTTCCTGGAATATTTTAAAATGTTTATTTTATGATAAAATTTGATTTTATATAAAACAAGCTATTTCTGAAAATTATGTACATATGTATGTAGATCATATGCAGACATTAAAATTTCTTCTTTTCCATTTAATAATATTATATCGTTCTTTACAGAATAATACGTTAACTGATTTTCCGAATTAAAAAATTCTAAAATGCTTTATTATATTAAATATTAAAAGTTTATCCGACCATCTCTATTAACGGTTATTTTTAATGAACTACTTTTAATTTGTGTTTATAAGACATGCACAGTTTTATTCCAAATGCATATATTCATAATATAAAGAAAAATCATAGAACAAAAAGTGTTCCGTTTATTCCTAGCATCGAAGAGAGCAAAACTGAAATATGGATAGGGTTGACGTTTCTCCTGTTGAGTTATTGATATTTAGGGAAATGAGGTCAGTTTTGCCAGGTTGTTATATCAAATATTCTCCAAAATTTGATCCAAATTTAAAAAAAAAAAAATAATGTCAGCATGGTAACCGAAGAAATAAATTTTATTATGATAGATGTTCTATGAGTTGGGGTAGAGGGCAGTTTGTCGTATAAGATCTAGTATTGCTACCACAGCAGTTTGGGGTAGAAGATCTAGTATTGTTAATAAAATATGGTAAATATTGGACCAAAGAAAAAATTAGTGCACTTCATGACGCGGGTGGGTCATATTGGGGTGAACTTGAAAACGGGACAATTATTCGTATAAATCAAATGTATTAATTGCTTGCCAGGAGTAAATAAAATCGGGTTTATTTTAATTTCGTATCTAACCGAAAGGTTTAATGAATTAAAAAGAAAGAGTTGTCGTTTGTTTGAAGTTTCCAATGACGTATGGAAAAATAAAATAATAAAATTAGTTTATATATTAGAATATGCAAGTAACTAAGTTCTTTGATTAATTTTTTTTGAAAGGGAGAAAATAAGAATATGTAAGTTTGATTGTATAAGTTTATTAATTTGATTTAATATTTTGATAAATGAAAATAAAACCAAAAAATGAATTTAAGAGGAGAGATGTATGATAGGATGAGTATCATAGGGTTAATAATTATAGCTGTTAATATTGATTATGAATTATGTATTATATCTGAGTAATGATGTATATTTAATATAAAAGAGCTAAAATGAGATATTGTAACAAAGAACACCACTTTATAATTATACTTCAACCTAACTGGAGGTAATAAAAAATATTACAGAATCGTAATTTGTTTTAATAAAAACACCAATAGTCTAAAGTCTAACTAATGTTCTAAAGTCTAACTAATGTCCCTCCCAAAGCTTCCTTTCAGGAGGTAAAAATAAATATGAAAGCGAGAAATACAAAAAAACTTTTCCCAAACAAATCAAAAGAAGATAATTTATTCGTAAAAGAACTTAAATTTATTACGATTACCTTAGTACTCGAAACACAATAATAAAATACATTTTTTCTTGAATAGATTTAATGTTTGTTTTTTTTTGTATTAATATCGTAAGCTCATTACAACTTATTTTCAATATTGACAATACTTAGATGAAAGTCTCCGTTTTTAAATCAAACTTTATTTAAGGTATCAAAAACGAAGGAAACAAGCGTTTATTTCATATGAAGAGACATGGCCGCCGTTTATACAAAATATAGCAATGAATGATAAGTAGCCCAATATTTTTTTGTAATCTGGGAAAATTTATTTGAATAAAAGGTCCATATAAAATTTAAAAATTTCTGTAAATTCAACCGATAAAGTGTAATATCTGGAAAAGCGGTGCAGTTAGTGTATGTATGCTTGTGGGTTTAAGATTTTGCATCGTTGTTCGCAGTTGGTCGATAATTGTATTATGGTTTGGTTGAGGTGAAAGAGAATTTTCGATAAAGAATTCACAGGTTAGTTTTATTGTCTGTTCATAGACAAGTTGAGCTGGTGAAGGTCTTTTTTCACTTTTGCTCGGATTAAAAGTAAAACTCTTGGGATTTCCGTACTCCCATGATTGCTATTACCTTTGGCCTTAAAAGCTGTTTTGGGCTGTCTGTGAAAATGTTCGACCATGTTTGATTGGGGATGATAGGAAGAAGTACCAATTCGGTGTGCACCCGAAAGATTTATTAATTCCGAAAAGGGTTTAGACTCGAATTGAATACCTTGATCTGTTGTGATGTGAACCGGAACTCCAAATCTAGTTATGTATTGTTCTACGAATGTTTTGGCAATGGTTGTAGCAGAAATATCTTTAATGCAGTATGTTTCGGGACATCGAGTAAAGCAATCGACATTAGTTACAAGGTAAGTGTATCCATTAGATGGGGGAAGTGGCACTACAGTGTCTAAATGGATTTGTTCGAATCGACCTGGTGAAATATCGAATTGTCCATGTAGTAATTTTGTTTGTCTCTGAATTTTGCAAGTTCCGTCCTGATTTATGCTAGGCCAAAAGTATGGAGATGTGACTAATTTACGTGTAGCTTGGATACTTGTGTGCGAAATGTTATGCAAGAGTATTGAGGAGGGTTCAACATATTGGCTCTGCAATGTATGGCTGGTTGTTGCCGGTTGACGTTTCTTAGTCTATTTCTAAGGCAGGTAATTTGAAAAGCTCTGCGGAACTAGTGTGACATTCGGAACCACAAAGTAAACTCTGAAGCTCTATGTCTGCTTTTTGTGACATATTGATTGTGTTGTAGTCGAGGTGTGTCTCGACTGCGCCAGTTTCGTGCGAGATAATGTATCTGTGACCACATTGTCTTTGCCGTTAAAGTGTTGAATATCCGTGGTAAATTGTGATATCTAATCCAAATGATGTGGTTCACGTGGATTTTGTTCAGTTTTTACCTGAACAACTCTTGTCAGAGACTTGTGGTCGGTATAAATGGTGAAATGCTTGACTGTGAGATAAATTGCGAGTAATTCAAGGTCGAGTGCTGAGTATTTCTTTTCGGAATCCAACAAATTCTTTGAGAAATCCCAGTGGCTCCTAACATCCTTCACTGTACTGTTGCAGAACTGCGCCAATGGCAGTGTTTAATACATCAGTAGTGTCTAAAAAAGTTCTTGGTTATCTTGGGTATCTTGAGTAGTGCGACAGTGAGTGTTCCAGCAAGTTTTGGTATGAATCGGTGGTAGTAATTTTCCGGGTCTACTACGAAATCTCGGTTATCAAAACGCCGAATTCAAAATCCTGGTTTTCAAAATCCCGATTATCCCCGTTTTCAAAATCCTGGTTTTAAAAGATATACTTTTTTTAAAAATTCTGGTGAAGGAAAATTTTAATTTTGAAACGGGATTTCATAGTACACCCGTAAAATAAAAATCGGGACTTTCTGAAAACCGGGATTTTTATTTTTGCAGAACAAGGATTTTAAAAACAGGGATTTTGAAAATCAGGATTATCAAAAAAAAAAAAAGATTTTGACAAATCGGGATTTCGTTGCACACCCGCAATTTACCATACCGATAAATTACTGGATTCGTTTTATTGAATTATGAGCTGGAAATTCGGTAATGGCATTAATTCGTTCCTGAGAAAGCAGAATACCATTAGGAGGAATTTTGAGCTGAGAAAGACAAGCGTATTTGCGCCGAAGACACATTTTGAACTCTTGATGGATACAAAAAAACAGCTTATAAAAACAGAAGAATTTGTTGACCGTCTGGTTATTTGTGGGTGTGTATGTGCAAAATGATATTAATTACGGATTTACAATAAGGTCGTAAATTTTGTTGCGGCCAATTTTCTCGTTTAGTAAAAATTGATTATATCGTTCCTTGTATATTTCCAGTTCTTCTAATCTGTTCATTAGTAACCCTTTTCGTATTCTGTGTAATACCTGTGAGTTTGTGTTGATGTCAGTGTAATTATGTTTTTCTGTAGTCAAGTGTTGTGCATATTTCGAGTCGATTTTTGGTTTTCCGATTTCTTTTATATGTTCTGTAAACCTAACTTGAAAACTTCTACCAGTTTGTCCGATGTAAAATTTGGGGTAATCATTACATTTATTCTTATAGATTCCGGTGTCTATTGGTGTATTTATGTTACGTTGTTTGAGTCGATTCCCTAATTTGTTGTTTGTTTTAGATGCCATTGTGTATCCGTGGTTTTTAAAAACCTTCGTTATATTCTTGTTGATGTTATTATTGTACTCTATGGTAATGTATTTCTCTGTTTCTTCATTTTGCTTGCTTAACGTAGTCATCATATTCTGTTGTTTCTTCCAAATGTACCTATTGTTCATTTTGTCAATCAAGTCCGTGTTATAACCGTTTTTTATTGCTATGTGTTTAATGATTTTTAGTTCTTCCATATAATATAGTCCTGATTGTTCATCGGGATCGTGTTTAGTCTATTTATTAAAAAGTTGAACGTTGCCATCTTATGTTGGTGTGGGTGGTTGATTGTGTGAGATGATTTGTCAATGGCGTGATCCGTTTGCGTGGCTTTTCTGTATACTTTGAATGTATGCTTGTTGTTAACATTTGTTATTGTCAAGTCTAAAAAATTAATGGCTTTGTTCGTCTCTGATTCTAAAGTAAATTTTATGTTCGGATGTTTGTTGTTTATGTTCTTGTGAAGATTGCTGAGTTGTCTCATTGTGCCATTAAATAGTATTAAAATATCGTCCACATATCTGTGCCAGTACCTGATTATTTGGTTTTTGTTGTTCGATTCTGTTAATATATGCTGATTTTCAAAGTGATTCATATATATGTTAGCTAAGGTTCCTGATAGAGGATTCCCCATTGGAAGTCCATCAGTCTGTGAATAGAATTTGTTGTTGTGTTGAAAATAGTTTTGTTCTGTAACTGCTTTGATTAGAGTGACAATTTCATCAATTTTTTCTTTCCTGATTCCGTTTTTCTGTAACAGTTCCTTGGTTATTTGAATTGTCTCTTGAGTTGGTATGTTTGTATACATGTTGGTTATGTCGAATGACGCCAGTTTCGCTGTAGGTGGTATATCTATTGATTCTATTTTGTTGATTAGTTCAATGTTATTTCTGATTGAATGATCGTTCTGTAATTGTATATTTTTGCCGAGAAAATAATTAATTTCTTAGCAACTTTGTACGCTGGTGCGGTTTTGAAGTCTATGATTGGGTCTCATGGTCATTTCTGGTTTGTGAATTTTTGTTAGTGCTCTGATTTTAGGTGCCGTTGGTTTTATGGTTTTAGGTCGTCTTTTTTGTCCTGGGTTAAACAACATAGAACAGTTGTTAATCAATTTATTGAATGTCTTGTGATATTTGTTTCTTAGGTCTTCTTGGAGTTTAACTATGTTACTGTTTTCGATATAGTCATCAATCTTCGAGTTATAGTCATTTGTTTTCATTATAATGAGTGTATTCCCTTTATCGGCTTTTGTTATTAGATGCGTCATTCTCTAATAACTTAACATTGATATCTTTCACTGTTTGTCGTTCGGTTTCGTGGATGTTTTGGTTTGTAGTTGGCTTGTTTTTGCGTATATCAATTGCAATAAGTGTCCGTATGTCATCCTGATGTTGTTCGTTTGTTCGTCTTATTGCGTTTTCGATATCGAGTAGTTGCCGTGTTGTTTGTGTTGAATTGTTGGGCGGAGCAACATTAAATTTAAGTCCTTTCTCCAGTAATATTTGTTCCTGGTTATTAAAAGTGACGTCCGTCATATTATGTACTCTATGGTAGAATTCATGACTTATCTGTATTTGTTCGTTACCCATGATATCTCGAGAATCGCTTATCCGATTTAGAATTTTTACTCCAAAAATCTGTTTTTATGATACGACGGTACGATGACTACGGTATGGTAGTACGATGATATGATCCTATGCAATGCCACTACATAAAAAGCCATTAAAAAAAAACTTGTAGTGGTGTTAAGGGAATAAAGATTTTTATTTTCCAATGGAACGTAAACACAATCATATGGGATTTTGTGTTGCCTTTATTTTCAATTTAAATGAAAATTTTTATTGATAAATAGAAATAATTTTAAATTAAATACAATCTGTTTCGTCGGCAAGTGACCCCTTGTGTGTTGTTGATACGTTTTCACATTTTTCTTCATATCTCCCAAGTTATGGGCTCGATTTATTTTCTGTTTGCGGTTTTTGAAAGCTTATGAGTCACTTTATTGGTTATTTTGCACACTAAGCCAGGTTTTTGTAAAGAATGTAACAAATTATGGGAAAATCACATTTTTTTTACTTAAACGAGTTTTTTAATTAAAAAAAAACTCTACTTTTTAAAAAAATGAACTGTAAGTCGAAAAAATGTCCCATGACATGGTTATTTTATTTATAATTATTAATCTACAGCATAATATCTACAAATTCGCAAAACATTGTTACTACCAAACTCATAAAATATTCGAACAGCAATTTGTCGAAAAAATGGCGTTTGTAGCCGTTTAGGTATAGTGATGTTATCTAACCAAATTTTTTAAATGATCGAAAACTCAAATTGGTAAGTAATAATAATTAGTTCAGTTGTTCGCTAACCGATCGCGTGACACTATGTAATGTATCACTATGTGATAATTAAAAGGACAGTTTGTGTTAAGTAAACGCTTAATCATTACAGTACCACCTTCTCATGTAGCCGATATGCATTTTGTAAACCTGTTCTGTAATGGAAATGCACGCGCTGCTGTCGAAAAATACAGGCGTCGATATCCACCAGGCCAGTACTTGGGTATAGGACATTCATTGCAATAAATCAACGTTTTTCCGAACAAGGATTATTCCAACAACAACAAGAGTCCAGCGTGAATATTAACGTACACGTTGGAAGAGAATTTATTACGATTAATATGCGCTGACCCTATGACAAGTATCAGTCGCCTATCGATAATATTTGGCATATCGAGGCCAAGAAGGCCTTAATACCTATCACTTCCGTCGTGCTCAACCTCCATGTTTGCGCCGTCGAAAACCCACACGTCGTAAGGGAGACAGCTTTCCACAGCCAATTTTCTATAAATGTATGAGCGAGAATGATCCACGATTAACTTATCGGACCTTACGTGCTAATAAAAAGGCTTGATCAACACGTATTATTAGAATTTTCAGGAATCACGTTCTCTTTGCTCATGGAAAAAGTGACATTATTGAGGAGAAGGCAAATGCAGCTGCAATTAGATGGAGCTCCAGCACATTTTTCAAAGATAATACGTGATCATTGGAATGAAAATTATCCACGGTGCATCGGTAGAGGAGGTCCTGCAGTCCGGCCGCCAAGGTCCCCTGATCTTACGCCCCTAGATTTTTATTTCTGCCAGCAATAATTTTCGCTGCTCCAGCAGAAACAAGAGACAACTTTTAACATTTGAATTAAAAACCCTGGCTAAGTGCGCATACTATCAAATAAAGTGACTCATAAACTTTCAAAAACCGCAAACAGAATAATAATCGAGCCCATAACTTGAATAGGAGACACCCACTTTAAAGGATTTTTGCGATAATTTTACTTAAATATTCCGAATTTTCCGGCCGGGCACTTGACGACGAAACACATAGTAATCTTGCAGCTTGTACAGAATTTTAATTGATATTAATAAAATTTTAATTAACAATTTTGCATTTTAGTAAATTGATTTTTAGGGAAATCGTTAGGCTTCGTGTTTTTTTCTAAATTTCTTTTCGTAGATTACTAGATTGGTTTTATTATAAATCATGGCTGTTTATGTAGTAGCATTGATAAAGTAATAAAACTAATCTGGTAATCTACAAAATGAAATTTTTTAAAAAAGCACGAAGCCTGACGATGTTTGAGAATAAAAATCAGTTTACTAAAACGCAAAATTGTTTATTAAAATTTTATTAATTTTAATTAAATTGTAGACAAGCTGCAATTCGATATATTTAATTTAAAATTATGTATATTTATCAATAAAAATGTTCATTTAAATTGAAAATAAAGACAACACAAAATAATTCCCATATGATTCTGTTTACGTTTCATAGGAAAATAAATATCTTTATTCCCCTCTTTATATTGGGGATTTGACTTTTGTAGACTAATGTCACGGCTATTTATGTAGTGGCATTGTCCTATGATTCTATAACGATGTGATTTGAGATCGTATTGTCGTACGATACTATTATGGTATGATGGTATGATTGCATGACCTTACGTACCATTAGTATTAGCCGCCTGTGACGGTATATCAATCCAATTCCAATTACAATACGCGACATTTAAAAATACATCCCAAATTTTCAATTAGTATTGTAGCTATTACTCTTATTTTTAAGAAAATAATTAACGTACCACAAGCAAATATATACTCGTAGGTACCCTTTTTTTTGTGGTAATAAAATAATAAATATTTAGCGAAATATAAATACAAATTATTTTTAACCATCAACAGAAATTATTGAGTTTTATGAACGTCCTTATATGAATATAATTAAAACAAAAATCTAAATGATTTCGTTAACGTTCCGTTGCGAAAATTTTCGTAATCCGGTTTCAAGAATACCATTTTAGGAAGTTTGGAACTTACATTTTCATCTTCTCTCTCGAAATTTTATTATTTCTTTTTTCCTCTCTTCGTTATATTCGTAATGGTTTCAAGAATACTAAATTATGATTTCACCATTACTATTACGAAAATTTTCGTAATGGTTCAAGAATAGCACCCCTGGTCTATTAACAGTATTTTGTGAGATCTTTCTTTTTCACCATCTCACCTAGAATTCGTGGTTTTGACACGGGCAGTCGTGACAATGTGATATACCACGGAATGTTTTACCAATAGATTGTAGGGAATTTATTCAAGAACGAGCCATATCCGTTGTCGACAATAAAATGGATCGGAGTTGGTATGTTAACTCGAACTGTGGAAACATTGATTGACAGCTGTGTGAATAAGTCGAAAATTTACCTGGAACTGCCGAGTTCGCAGAACTCGTTTGATAGAGTTGCAGAACGGCAGAATGGTATGACGGAAATGGGCGAGCTAATTAATGAAAAGACGGCTGTTATATGTTTGTGTCTTAAGGTCGGCTGCTGCAATCGTAAGCTTTAGGCATTTGAAGCTTTAGGCCTGAAATTGCAAGGTTTTCTGCATTTTCCGCATTGGAACCGTAGTTGTCGTGGTACCAACAAATGTCTGGTTACCGCCGTCCTCGTCGTATCTTAATTGATTACGGTTTCTACGGAATGAGATAGAGATCGTCGACCTCGTGAATGACTTCTATTCCTGCTCCAGATTCTTTTGAGAATTTCTTCTAATTTTTCTAAACGGGTCTCTATGCTGGATGTACCTAGTAGAGAATGAGGGACCTATGTTGCGTTCCGTATAAAAGCCGTGAACTTTCGCCTACTCTGTTTGTTTCGACATTTCCAGCCCCGTTGAGTTTGTCTGCCATTTGCTAGCTCATTCGAGGTGGCTATTTCTTGTTGTGGCACAAGCGCTATACACTGGCAGTTTGCGAATCCAGGGTGATCTTACGAAACCTGGTGTGAAACTAGTGCCTGTCAAATTTTTAATTTGACGCAACACCTCACAATTTTTTCGCGGCGGATATCGTAATAGGGCTCTGGTTTATATCAGTAACTTCCCGCCACATAGAATTGACAAATGTGTGCTCACAGCCTTTATGGAGCATTTCTAGCCCAGATTAGCTTTTATAATTTAACAGAGCGAGACAGAATTCTTAGAAAAAATTCTGCCATTAGGAATGTTTAGTCCCCAAACAGAACCATCGAGAAGATAAGGTTGCTGAATAAAATATAAATCTGTATGCGATCCAGGAAGCAACTTAATTAATTCAATTGAAGCTTACTTGTTGTGTTGCAAGTTATTCTGTTTAAATTCAAGCATAGAAGTCATATTAACATATCAGCAACCGAAACAAAAAAGGAAAAGATCTTATGGTCTAACGATAACCTTAAACAAGATCCCGTCAAGAACATATTGTACAAAATGGATGGATCCAGTAATATACTCATGGACATGGACATAAATAAATTTTGATAAATTGCACATAACCATGAGCGGTACAAAACCACAAATTCGCAGGCTCAAGTGGATCCGGAAATCTCCCAGAGTTTCTTCGTCTAGTGGCTCTATTCTGGTAATTCCCGGGGAACGGGGAATAATTTATTTTTACAGCAGTTATTCCCAGATACATATTTCCTACTTTTATTCCCCATTTTCCTAATGTAGATTCTGTCAACTGGGGAATAAATATACAGGGGAAATAAATTTAGTTATATCAAAATTATTATAATAACTCTTATTTATTACAATACTATCTTTGAAATTATTAGGTAATTTAACCCTACAAACAATATTAATATTATTAATTATTAAAATAAACTACATATAAGGAAACATTTTCGTTAAGAATAAATTCCCCATCAATTCTTTCATAAAATCGGTGTGGAAAAACAACGTCAAAACTGTTGTAATTGGGAATAATTTTTTCCCAATAAAAAGTCTTTCCCGAACACCAGAATGCACTTTGAGGAAAAGGGAATAATACTGCAACAAAATTTAAAATTTCTATTCCCCGGGGATTACCAGAGAAGGACTAGAGGTTGATATCCGAATTTTCGTCATGAATACAGAATTTTTCCGCAACGGTCAAAATTTAAAAAAATTAAAATGATGTTCTTCAAAGTTGAAGCTGTCAGAAAAATTAACCATAAATTTAAAAAATAAGTTTTCATATTTTTTTTAAAATTGATTTTTGATAGAATTAAATCGAGTTGATTCTCTGCGTTATTAAATGATTTTGCTAATGTATTGATTGGGTTGTTATCGCCATAATTGGTGGAATGATGCTGTAGCTCCAAAAATCGGTGATTATTCAATGTCTTGCTTGGAACATTTATGGATATGTTTTCCAATACAAAAGCTGAATCGATGTGGCCAAGTAGGACGTTTCCGATAAAAGCAGCATACAGAAGAAGACGTCTGTTTTCAAGGGTGCAAATTTTATATTCCTTACACCTTGTCGAATATGGTGTTGAGCGAGCCACATTTTCATCAGCCTGTTTTTTTCAAAAGAAATACCAAAAACTTTTTTTGTATACTTTCAATTCCAGACGATTATAGCATATTCCACTTGAGATCTTATATAAGCTCTGAATTCCCCAGTCTGAATTGATAAAGGCAAACATAGAGTTTACTTTAGCAATACAGTTATCGATGTGCCTGTTAAAACTAACGTTTTCGGCGAAGGTGACTCCTAGATCAGTAATCTCTTGTACCCTCTGTACTACATTGTTATTAATGTTGTATGTCGTTATTAATGGATTCCTTTTTCGATGAAGACATAATTTTGCACTTCTTGATGTTTAAGTGTAATGAGTTTTGGTCGCACCACTCACTAAGTCTATTGAGATCATCTTGCAGTTATCAGCATCACAAATTTATTCAATCGTACGATAAATTTTTACGTCATCAGCAAATATGAGAACATTGGAGTTGTTTATGATCTTGTGGAACACCCGATGTCACTTTAATAACGTTGGATTTTTTATTGCCAATAATTACATATTGTAGACGGTTTGTTAAGTATGACTTGACTTGAACCAATTAATGTATTCTAATTAAAATCCAAATTCAAAAAGACTTTTGAGTGCTTTATGATGACATTGTAACGGGACGACTAAGTTCCAACTAAGTTGCAATCATAATGTATCAACTTAGATGGTTGATTTTCGCCCCATTAACAGAATTTCCTTGTAACTCTACACATCGGTGACTGCAGCACGTTTGCCGGCTAGGTGACGTCGGTGGGCGTAGTTCTTGTCACCAATTACAAGGAACTGGATGTGCTGCGATGGAGTGTACACACATTAACGACTACACAGATGGGACAAACAAACATGGAACGTGCCTCGTTAAACTAGGTGATATTTTATATCATATCACAGATGAGATCACATTTTCAATTAAGTAAATAAATTGACAAAACCAAATTAAAGGAAACTAAATTAAATCACAGCCGTATTCTATGGTGGTCAGGTGACGGACCACGTGCTCTCCACCCTCCGCAATGGCAACAAAACGCACTTATATTTAGTGTGCCCCATATTAATTCCACTAATGTACGCTAGTCCATACTAACACTAAAACTATTCACACATGATGATATTGTATTAAGCTAGGAATTTAAACACTGTGTAAGAACAAAAATATAAAAATACGCGACAATAACTTGGAAGAAGCAATCATGATTCAAGAGGAATAAGATAAATAAACAAACAGATGATTTTTTTGGTACAATTGTAACGTAATTATTCACAGAATCAATAAAAAAAACGACAATGAATTACAATCATAAATAATAGATAAATAGGTAAATAAACTTGTATGTATATAAATAAATAAAATATATTGTATAAATGTATAAATAAAAAAAAATTATTTATTAATAGTTACTTATAGTTAAGCATTTCTAATTTTTGTTGGATCCGCGGTCCTTATTTTAACTACACCTGAATTGCATATTTATCAATGCGAATTATTGAGAATGACCAATTTGATTTTATAACAATAACAATATAATTTTATGTAATATAAATAAATAAATAAATAATATAATATAGTAGTGGTCGAACCACGTAATAAAAACTTATCTGTTTCCCTTTTTTATTGTTTCTATGATGCGATGGTGTTGTTAGATATAGCGGTTTGCATCAAATTCTTGTGACCTTTCCCGAACAATCTTGTTTGTTTTTATTTGTTCACGTTAAATATTTG
This sequence comes from Tipula vernalis, assembly GCA_958295665.1. NCBI lineage: Eukaryota > Metazoa > Arthropoda > Insecta > Diptera > Tipulidae > Tipula > Tipula vernalis. Next base: position 211,009,807 of record OY282559.1, on the reverse strand, counting down.
TCAAATCAAATTTGGACAAAACAAATTTAACAACGTCGCGGAAATACCCGTTGTGCGGCCTATTTTCGCACACACTTTTCCGTTATCACTTGAAATGGGGCTCTTTAAAAAAAAATAACAAAACAAAACAAGGTTTTCATATCACAAAATAATATATTCGCGCCCGCGCCACACAATCACAAGTAAATAAATATATATATATATATATATATATATATATATATATATATATATATATATACCTGTTTTGTTCTTCTATTTCCGCGACAATATTCGTTATAACACCGTATTAGTATTATTTCCCGATTTGATCGAACATACATAAAACTGTATGTGGATATTTTATTTCACTAATTTTATTTAACCGTACTAATTAACTCGGTTTTAATTTAATTTAATTTAAGAGCCACTAATATGGCGACTATTTATTTTGTCTTGTTTGGTCAACAGAACAAAAAAAAACACTTCACTGGTGCACTGTTGGTTTCACCTTCTTCCGTCAACAAGACACAATCGATTGACCGATTGCATTTTGCATTCGATTATTTACAATTCTTGTTGTCGTAGGAGGGGAAAGAAATATAAAAAACCAACAATTAAAACAAACAAGCTAACATCACCCTCTATCATTTTACCGAAACAATTATACCAATAATCAATAATCGACCCGCAAAGCTACATTCAGGGAACTCAAAACAAAATGCCAATGCATACAAATCTCGTCCCATGAATCAGATCCCACCGTCCAAGACAAAACAAAACTTATCAGAAAGGCGAGAAATCAACCATACGTACGTAAGTTCCTCGCCTGAACGGAACATCACCAATGTTACAATCGTGGGGCAGCCCCACACCCATGAGAAGGTCTCTCAAAGCCAGGCAATAACTATGGAATTGCATTTTATAAAATGCTTTAAAATAAGATAAAAATCAATAAAGTAGCAACAAAATTATCCCAAGTAGAGTGCAAACCATCTATTCTACCACGTAAATATTTAACACTTTTATCGTATGTCTTTGGCATGGTACATTCCCAGTATCTTTCCAGATTCATCCACTACTTCGTATATTACCGAACCCAACTGTTTGGATATTTTAGCTTTCGTGAATTTTGAAGCGAATTTACTTGCAAAATTCTTTTCGGCACAACTCTGCACAAAATTGCGAACATACACTGTCTGCCCAACGCTAAATGTCCGAGTCCGACTGCGCAGATTGTAACTAGAGGTATTACGATTATGAGCTGCTTGGAGATTCCGCAAAACAATGCTTTGAGCCAGCGATAGTCGATCACTGGGAGAGAAAACTTCCACATTATTATCATCTAGGATATTTATCTTACGCATGAGGTGGTACGCTGACCCGTGGTTGATTTTGTGTTGCCCGAATACCAAATAATGTGGAGAAAATCCAGTTGAGGAATGGACTACATTTCTCAATGCTCCAGCTATTTCATCCAAATGTCGATCCCAGCTTTTATGGTCGTCTTTTATATACGAGCGTATAGCCGATAGTAGCGTTCGATTCACGCGTTCTGAAGCGTTAGGTTGAGGAGAATATATTGCGGTGAACTCATGTTTTACTCCATATTTTCTTAATAGTTCGGCCAACAGCACCGATTTAAATTGTGGGCCGTTATCCGAAAACAGTACTTCTGGTACCCCATAAACATGGAAAACTTTTCCTTCTAAAAACTGGCATACTTTTGCAGCAGATGCGGAACGCAACGGCTCAAGTATTGGGAAACGAGTGTAATGATCCAGGATTATTAGAATGTGTGTAAAGCCATTTGTTGTACGTGGATAAGGACCTAAGAAGTCTATGTACAACCTCTGAAATGGTCTAACTGACTCAATGAACTTTCCCATGTCGGGTCGGGTTGAGAAATTCACAGGTTTGCTAGCTTTACAAATTTCACATTTATTAACAAAGTTTTTCACCTGGGCTGCCATTGATGTCCAGTAAAATTGACGTCGTAAGATTTCCAAAGTCTTGGAAATTCCTTGATAAGCTGAGGAGGGTGGGTTATGCGCTTTTTGGATTAATTCTTCGGTCAGGCTCTCCGGCACCACCAACTTCCATGGTGAAATATCTATGTCTGTGTGTGTAACATTCATGATTTTAATAAAGAGCTTACCGTCGTTAATTTTAAAATTTGTATTGGCTTTAGGATTATCTGAAAGAGCGTTGATTTTGTCCTGATATTCCGAACCTTTAAAGGCTGGAGACTCCAAGTTTATATGAAGTGGAGCATCGGTTGACCCCTCGAGTGCTTCGACGTTTACTCGTGACAGACTGTCTGGAACTATATTCTGTGTCCCTTTCCTGTATTCTATGGAGAATTTATGATGTTGTAGCTTTAAGGCCCACCTAGCTAAACGCCCGGAGAGGTCCTTTTGGTCCATTAGCCATTTTAAGCTGGAGTGATCGGTTATGATGGTGAACGGATATCCTTCAATGTAGGGTCTAAATTTCTTCAAGCTCATCACTGCAGCTAAGCACTCCAACTCTGTGATTGTGTAGTTTCTTTGCGCTTTATTTAACTTCGAAGACATAAAAGCAATTGGATGCTCTTCCTCCCCAATTTTCTGAAATAGTACACTGCCGACGCCGGTGGTACTCGCGTCGCATTGCACATAGAAATGTTTCCGAAAGTCAGGATTGACTAGAACCGGTGCCGAAATTAACGATTGTTTGAGCTGATCGAACGCCTCTTGAGCTTGCAGACTCCATTTTGGTTTTACACCTTTCCGCAGTAGATCGGTAATCGGAGCAGCCAACGTGGAATAGTTTGGTATAAACCTTCTATACCAACCTGTCAACCCCAGGAATCGCCTAATCTGTTGAGTCGTTCGAGGTGTGGGGTATTCGGCTACCGCCTGGACTTTTGACGGATCCACTCTAAGGCACCCATCACCAATTACATAACCGAGATATTTTGTCTCCTTGAGCATGAATTTGCTTTTTTCTACATTTATAGTGAGATTCGCATTCCGCAATAATCTCGCTACTTCAGAGAGTAACAGAATATGATCATCGAAGGTTGCCGAGGCAACTAGGAGATCATCAAGGTAAACAAACACTCGGTCATGCAACTGGTGAGGGATAACCTTGTGCATAAGTCGACACATTGTTTGGGCTGCATTGCACAACCCAAATGGCATGACGACGAACTGGTAGAGTGGGCGTCCCGGGACGGTGAAAGCTGTCTTATCCCTTGACTCTTGATCTAGGGGTATTTGCCAGAAGGCATCTTTTAAGTCGATCGTACTGATATATCGGGTTTGGTCTAATCGACTTAGCAACCCGTCGATCAGAGGCAAGGGGTAAGCATCTGTCACCGTCACCGCATTTACCTTGCGGGCATCCAGGCAGAGCCGAACCTTTCCATTGGCCTTATTTACGAGGCTCACTGGGGATGACCAAGAACTTTGACTCTCTTCGATTACGCCGAGAGCCAACATTCTGTCCAGCTCCTTATAGATGTCTGCTTGTTTGGCTGGCGAAACGGCGTAGTACCTCTGTTTAATTGGTGGTGACTGACCGACATCGATTCTATGAGTGACAAGGTGCGTTCGTCCCAAACCCAGCTTCTCGCACGAAGGAAACTGATCCACGACATTTGCTAGGATGGCCTGTTGACGAATATTTAGATCATGTTTGGTCATGTCAATAGGTGATGATAGTTTGTAGTCTTCGATTTCACTAACCATCGCAGGAACTAATCCAAATACTTGCCAAAAATCTATGCCCAAATATAGTGGTTGGCTTAGACCGGGTGCTATGTGAATACGAAGGGTTTTTGTTTTACCGACATATGAAACCTCTGCCGTAATATGCCCTACAACTCGTTGCATCTGACCGCTTGCTGTCCACAGGGTTGATGGTAGGGTGTTTACTCTAAATTGGTTGGTCTCTAGGAACTCCGCGGCGTTAGACCCCAACACCGACACATTTGCTCCACTGTCTAACAGGCCACGACACGGCACTCCATTGATTAGGACATTGGCATAAGGCCTCGAATCGTTGGTATTTGTAATGACCGATTCACTTACCATTTTTTTTATTAATTTTCTAACTTTGAAGTATTTTATAGCACGGTCCTGCCTTGGTTTTTTAATTGGAAGGGTTTGCGTGGTTCGATCATGTTTCTGTTTTATTGGTCTTTTCTGGTATTCGCTTCCCTCTTTGGGAGTGCTTGGTACAGTTCCGGGTCGGTGTTCGTCGCCACTTCTTCCTGTATTCGTCTGGGTGCTAAACTGGTGTGTGTTCGGGAATTCAGATTCCCAGGGTTTCTGAAATCCCTCATCACGTTTCCCTCATATGAGCTCCTGCAACGAGTACATTGGCTTTTTAATCTATCCGGAGCCCCACAACCGAAACAAAACCTATGCCTAATAGGCACCGTACATTCTTTATAAAAATGCCCAATTGCAAAACAGTTCCAGCAAGCATTGGGTGAGAGTGGGCTTTGGAAATCACGTTTCGGTTGTTTATTTGCGTATTTTGTATTGAAGTCCCTGGAATCTGAAACTGCACACACAGAATGGAAGTGCCTTAGTTGCTCAGCCTCTTTACTCCCAAAGGCTCCTTCATCCTCATCTTCCACGCTCACATCCAGCTCGTTGATTTGACGCATTCTTCCTTGATGGTAAATTTCAGGTGTCCACCCTAGTCTATTCCAGGTATCTTCAACCATTACGCATTGCCTCACCATTTCCGCGGTACTTGGGAATTGGAATCCCGCAAACTTAGCCTGTAATCCTCCGCGCATATTTCGGCATACCAAATGTATCAATTCACTATCCATCATCGGTTTTAATAATGAAAGCGCCATACTTCGAATTGTATGATAAAAATCAAGGAACGGTTCTCTGGATTTTTGTTTTCTTCGCTCCATCGCTTGTCTCACATCATCGTCCGTTCTCCTGGTTTTAAATCGTTCGATCATTGCTTCACATAATTCTTCCCAGGGTACTACTCCATACATTTCCTGGTGCTCCCAATACCAATTGAGTGCTCTTTCCTTCAGTAACACGCTAAAGTTTGCTGCTAATCTATCTTTAGTCAAACCATTTTCCGAAGCCATGCGTTGAACTCGATAGAGAAACCTCTCAATTGGAAGTTCATCCTTTTCATCGCAGTGATACACCAATTTCCAATTATAAATCTCCAAATACTGCTTGGGTATTCTTGCATTGGGGTTTGGAAGAGTGCTCCAGGTATGTTGGTTAGATGTTGTTCCGTGAAACGGTGGAGGTAGCATTGGGTTAAAATTACCAGGTAGCTGAAAGTTCGGGCTACTTGCGTGCCTATTGCTGACTTGTTCGAAAGCGGTTCCTTGAACGGGTTTTCGCAGATTTTTAGATTTTGGAATATCTGTAAGACCTAGTTTTTTGCAAATTTTGTCGGCGATTAAATCCAACCTTTCATCTTCGGTTAACCCAGTGACTTGCTTATCTGAGTGCATGACGTTATGAAATTCTGTTGAAGTTCCGGGCCGCGATGTTTCATCCTTGCTGGCTGAACGTGCTAGTTGATTATGCTGCTGTAATGTTCCGGGCCGGTGTGATTTTTCGTCAGGGTCTTCCTTCGTGTCATCACTGGACTGGTTTTCTTCAGTCAGTGGATCCCCTGCAAACTCCTCGAAGACCTGTTTTAATGAATTTTCCATGTCTTCAGAAACTGTTTTTTTGATACAAATATCTTGTAGATAACTTAGGAGTTTTTGGCAAGTGCTAAACATTTTTCCAGAGATTACTGATACTGCTTTCGAACTGTTAATACGTCCTAGTCGATCGCCAACATGTAACACCCTAGTCACTAACTCTGTGATTTTATCCGCTTCAAACTCATCCTCTTCAGTAAGTAATTGGAGCTGGCTTTCGATATGCCTGAATTTATCGCCGCACAGTTTGACCTCACGTTTTGGACATTTTAATGCTGCGGGATGAGCCCTTGTAGGTGGATCAAGGTCTTTTGCAATTTCTTTTTCCAGTATCTCTTGTAATTGGATCATTTTGCTCGTAATGTTGCCGGATATATTTCGTACTTGGCATTCAACAGCGAGCTCATCACAGTCTAAATATTTCACTTCCATCTTTTATTTCTATTTACTTTAGTAACTTTTGATTGACACTCTAAATTGCAATAATTTTGCCAAAAAAAAATAATTATCGTCTGTAACAATTAGCGATACGATACGATACGACAAAAATAATTTAGATTAGTTTAATTAGTAAAGGTAGCTGGACTAACATACATTTTATTGAACAAAATAAATTTAGAATAGGCTGTAGCATAAATAACAGAAACTACTATTAACGACACCTCACGTTCCATATTTGTTTTAATGTGGGTTGAACCAATTTCTTACAGGCATGATGTCACGGTACACGAAATTATGTATCAACGCCTCTCGACGGATTTCATGACTCGTTGAAACGGGTTCAAAATAACAGGCAATAATACATACACACATCTTCCGTTGAGTCTAGCAATATAGTCAAAACTACTACAGTGAATAGATTGCGAGCATACCAAACATGCATGTATGTATCAAGATTCAATTAATCAGGACTACTTACAAAACAATACATCCTTATAATGCTATTATTCTCGGTTAGCCTTAGTAACCAACATTTTCTTTTTGAAAACGGAAAATAGCTGGAAGTACGAAACATGCATTCCTGGAGATTCCAGATCATATCCAAACATTGCCATCAAAACGCAAAAGCGGAAAACAACGCGATGTTCCGAAAACGCCAAATAACTAATAAATTAACAAATTTAATAAAATAATAATTCAGAAACTAAAATAAAATAATCGTCAATGTGTGTAACGTCCACTTTTCACTCCTAAGAGAAAAAAAAACTCCTAAGAGATGAAATTAATACTAAAAAAGAAATAACTGTACTGGTTCTATCAATTGGTTCTACCAGATTGGGCGCCACTGTAACGGGACGACTAAGTTCCAACTAAGTTGCAATCATAATGTATCAACTTAGATGGTTGATTTTCGCCCCATTAACAGAATTTCCTTGTAACTCTACACATCGGTGACTGCAGCACGTTTGCCGGCTAGGTGACGTCGGTGGGCGTAGTTCTTGTCACCAATTACAAGGAACTGGATGTGCTGCGATGGAGTGTACACACATTAACGACTACACAGATGGGACAAACAAACATGGAACGTGCCTCGTTAAACTAGGTGATATTTTATATCATATCACAGATGAGATCACATTTTCAATTAAGTAAATAAATTGACAAAACCAAATTAAAGGAAACTAAATTAAATCACAGCCGTATTCTATGGTGGTCAGGTGACGGACCACGTGCTCTCCACCCTCCGCAATGGCAACAAAACGCACTTATATTTAGTGTGCCCCATATTAATTCCACTAATGTACGCTAGTCCATACTAACACTAAAACTATTCACACATGATGATATTGTATTAAGCTAGGAATTTAAACACTGTGTAAGAACAAAAATATAAAAATACGCGACAATAACTTGGAAGAAGCAATCATGATTCAAGAGGAATAAGATAAATAAACAAACAGATGATTTTTTTGGTACAATTGTAACGTAATTATTCACAGAATCAATAAAAAAAACGACAATGAATTACAATCATAAATAATAGATAAATAGGTAAATAAACTTGTATGTATATAAATAAATAAAATATATTGTATAAATGTATAAATAAAAAAAAATTATTTATTAATAGTTACTTATAGTTAAGCATTTCTAATTTTTGTTGGATCCGCGGTCCTTATTTTAACTACACCTGAATTGCATATTTATCAATGCGAATTATTGAGAATGACCAATTTGATTTTATAACAATAACAATATAATTTTATGTAATATAAATAAATAAATAAATAATATAATATAGTAGTGGTCGAACCACGTAATAAAAACTTATCTGTTTCCCTTTTTTATTGTTTCTATGATGCGATGGTGTTGTTAGATATAGCGGTTTGCATCAAATTCTTGTGACCTTTCCCGAACAATCTTGTTTGTTTTTATTTGTTCACGTTAAATATTTGTCAAATCAAATTTGGACAAAACAAATTTAACAACGTCGCGGAAATACCCGTTGTGCGGCCTATTTTCGCACACACTTTTCCGTTATCACTTGAAATGGGGCTCTTTAAAAAAAAATAACAAAACAAAACAAGGTTTTCATATCACAAAATAATATATTCGCGCCCGCGCCACACAATCACAAGTAAATAAATATATATATATATATATATATATATATATATATATATATATATATATATATATATATATATATATATATATATATATATATATATATACCTGTTTTGTTCTTCTATTTCCGCGACAATATTCGTTATAACACCGTATTAGTATTATTTCCCGATTTGATCGAACATACATAAAACTGTATGTGGATATTTTATTTCACTAATTTTATTTAACCGTACTAATTAACTCGGTTTTAATTTAATTTAATTTAAGAGCCACTAATATGGCGACTATTTATTTTGTCTTGTTTGGTCAACAGAACAAAAAAAAACACTTCACTGGTGCACTGTTGGTTTCACCTTCTTCCGTCAACAAGACACAATCGATTGACCGATTGCATTTTGCATTCGATTATTTACAATTCTTGTTGTCGTAGGAGGGGAAAGAAATATAAAAAACCAACAATCAAAACAAACAAGCTAACATCACCCTCTATCATTTTACCGAAACAATTATACCAATAATCAATAATCGACCCGCAAAGCTACATTCAGGGAACTCAAAACAAAATGCCAATGCATACAAATCTCGTCCCATGAATCAGATCCCACCGTCCAAGACAAAACAAAACTTATCAGAAAGGCGAGAAATCAACCATACGTACGTAAGTTCCTCGCCTGAACGGAACATCACCAATGTTACAACATATAGAATCATATGCCTTACCGAAATTCGTGTAAGCTACGCCTACTTGATGAGGTTTTTCTAACTCCCTTATAACTTGGCCAATGATTTCAACTAGGTTAGTAGATATAGACCTACCAAGCATAATCCCATGACGTATTAGTGTCCATTTAGAAGCGTTGCATACAACTAGTTCAAATAATTTAGGAATTGATGATGAAGTTGATATTCCTTTGTAACATGAGACGTCATCCCGTATGCCTGATTTAAAGATTGAAGTTATTTTAGACTTTCCATTTTTTGGGAAACACAGTAGTGGTTAAGGAATGATTGAACCGTTTCCACAACAGATTTACCATATTACTCGCAAATGTTTTTAATATGGATGAGGGTACATCATCCGGCCCACCTCCGTCTCTAAATTTCCCCAGCTTCATCGATGTAATCAGTACTGGCGGTTGGTCGATAGACAGATTTAAAAAATGCAGCAAACATATCCTCTGTCTCTTTGGCGTTTGAGGTGCTGATATTGTTGAAGGTCATATTGGCAGGCCAACCCTCGATTTCACGTTTAGACCTAAAATATTTCCAAAACAGTTCTGGATTTGTTCTACAAACATTTAAACAAAATGATTACACCATAGCTTTTAGAACAAATAACAAATTACAACAGAATTTAAAATTACAAACAAGTAAGATAGAAGATTAAGGTGTGTATAAACTCTCGTGTAATGAATGTATGAAATTTTATATTGGCCAGACGGGGAGAGGTTTTAGTAAGAGGTTCAACGAACACATTCAAGAGATAAAAAAGCCAATTTCTACTATAAAATCCAATTATGCACTTCACCTAAAGAGCGAAACCCATGCATTCACAAGTTTAGATGACAACCTAATGATATTACACAAAAAAAAATTAATTTGGAAGAGTATCTCCATCTCACCGACACAGAAACAATGCAAATATGTTCAAACAGGAAAATTCCGTGAAACTCGATATACGAAAATTATCTACACAATATTCAAAAATCGTCAATCCTAAGTGGCTGGGACCATAGAATTTTTTAAAATTGAATTATTTGCTGTTAGGGTAGATCGTGACCTACTCAACATAAGTTTCCGTTATAATGTCCGGTGTCTAGGAACACCAGGAAAATTCTGTGAAACTCGATATACGATAATTCTCTATACAATATTCAAAAATGGTCAATCCTAAGTGGCCGGGACCACAGAATTGTTCAAAATTGATTTATTTTCTGTTAGAGTAACATTGTGACCTACTCAACATAAGTTTCAGTTATAATGGCCGGTGTCTAGGAACACCAGGGAAATTCCGTGAAACTCGATATACGATAATTCTCTATATAATATTCAAAAATCGTCAATCCTAAGTGGCCGGGACCACAGAATTGTTTAAAATTGATTTATTTTCTGTTAGAGTAACATCGTGACCTACTCAAAATAAGTTTCCGTTATAATGGCCGGTGTTTAGGAACACCAGGAAAATTCCGTGAAAATAGATATATGATAATTCTCTATACAATATTCAAAAATGGTCAATCCTACGTGGCTAGGACCACAGAATTTTTTATAGTTGATTTATTTTCTGTTAGAGTAGATAGTAATCTACTCAAAATAAGTTTCCGTTAGAATGGCCAGTGTTTAGGAACACCTAATCATTTATCATTTTCATAATGTTATAGTAAGCGCTTCGATAAAAAGCCACAAATGCCTGGGCTCCTATAATTTATGGTAATGTGTCCTATTTTCTTTTCTCTGTGAATTAATAAAATTTTATAATTTCTTATTGCTTAGTTTGGAATTTATTCGCTAGTTTGCAGTTTCATTAATACTCTGAAATTTTTAGTTGTTCTTGTAGTTTTTTAGGAATATCTCGGAGTTTTAGGAAAATTTTTACAATCGTCTAATTTAGAATGCACGTCTATGATTACGCCACCACCCGATTTCTTAGAGCTTGTTTGAAGTTTGCGGTCACATCTATAAACAACATAGTTATGCCCAAAATATTCAAAACTGTTAATTCCCGGATTGAAGTTACATTCGCGGATTACATAAATCAGGCAGTTTGTTTGAAGAACAAAACGGTAAAATTTGGATGCCTTTGAATTCAGTTTGTCAACGTTCTGATAGTAGATAGAAGACAACCCTCTAATTCGTTTACTTGCTGACTTTTCCGATGGCTTAGCTTTAGTTGTCGGCCATAAAGGTTTAACATTAGTACATGTTAAGTAGCGCCGTTTCATCACTACCGAGTGAAGCAAATCATCTTCACATGTGGTAAACTACTAAATAATTCATTCGGATGCTTATTGATTCGTACACATATAACATTTGGTGAAGTAAAACCTTGGGCCTCGTGAATCGTTAAGAGTTTACTTGTTGGTGGCAATGTGAGCTGAGCGATTAATAATTGCTTATCCGCTTTGGTGAAAGTTAAATAATACGTATTATCTAGAATTGGTAGTGTAGCGATATTTGGTGGTAACTTGAAGAATTCCATTGATACATCTGTAGTGTTTTTAGTGCTTATATCTGGTTTAAATTCTTTCAGTGTGCTAACGTAATATCAATGGGACATCTGTATGTAACATTTAACTGCTCCGAATTCGTTATAAATTTATTCGCATCACAAAATTGCATATTAACATTAATGACGTATTCATTTATGCATGCCAAATTTCGATTAAAAGGTGGTGAACGAGGTGGAATTATGTGAAAACATTTTCGAAAGGCTAAATTTATTGAACTTAATTATTAACTTAATAGAATATGATTAAAGTGTTAGGTTGCAGTTTTTCACAAGTAAACGTCAATTTTGCTTGTATAGTACACCGATTAGGTGCCCCAAATAAGTTTGCGTACACGCTTTTAATATATGAAAAATCATAAAATGCGTATTTTAATCTATTTGAAATAAAAAAATTACTAACAAAATATAATAAAACTATGTATTTATATTTGTTTGTATACAATATAATAAATGGTTTTATTCCACGCAGATTTAGAAATATATTTTTATAGTTTTTCATAATCTAAAGAGGCATTCGAAGACTTATTTGGTTTACTGTATATCGTTGCATCAATTTTGCACATGTAGAGCCTACTCAAACGAAAAAAAATGCCTACATAAACGTAAACTGAAATGGTAGGTTTCACTAAAATATGTAAACTCGACAATTTTCTACTTAGTTATTACGTGTACTGGAAGTACCCAATGTTTCCGACAATATTTTCCCGTGAATTTTTCACTTTAATGATTTTGTTGGATGTTTGAACGAAAAATTTCATAGAATACAACTAAATTCAAGTTTTATTCATTTATTAATTAAACATTATTCATTTTTACTACCACTAATTTTTTTTTATTTGAAATACATAGGTTAAACTACGCATTTTTATGTATTTTCATATAATAATAGGGCATATGCAGACTGTTTTGGCTCACTGTATATATTATAAAAAAGAACAAGGCTTAGACGTAAAAAATGTTGAATATTAAATTCATTTTTTGTCGACTTAAGCTATTAATACTTTATCATAAGGCATTATTTCTCTTAAGTCGAGTTAGGCGATTATGCTTTAAGTCAAAGATTTAGAAATTTTCCTCAATTTCCGTTTGGTATACATGGTATATTAATCGACACTCTAAGGAAGGTTTCCGTTAAATAAAGCAATTCTCAAAAAATTGGTCGTTCTACATAAAATTGGTCGTTCTACAATAAAATGTCATAAACTGATATAAAACATCACAGAAAGAATTTGATTCAAAAGCTTACAGTAATTTCATTTTTTTTTAAATATTGGCGGTATTATTTGCCTACAGCAAAATATTGAAGGTAAATTTACAAACTTAAATTATGGAAACATCTATGGAACAATTTTTTGCACTGTTCAAATATTTCTTCGAAAAGATCTATATTACCTCTGTTCTATTTTAACCTTTTTTCAACCAAATATTTTTATGGTTTTTTGTTAACATCACCCACACGAAATGTTTCAAATGACCTTGAGTTCCTATGTTGGTAGTTTGGTTTCGTACTGAAAAGTTGGTCTACTGATCAGGTAGCTACGACCAAACTACAAAAATACAATTTTCGCCATTTACATTAAATATCTGGCCGGAACGTACTGATCTAGTGAATTCTATTTACTACATCAAACAACCCAACGAGAAACCTCATTTGTATGTGTCCACACGAATATTTATTAAGAATTTAAAATTCCCTGTCTGTAATTAATTTATTGCCAATAAATTCGATTTAGTAAATCAGAAAAATAAAGAGGCCAGTCACTACTAATAAATATATTGACTGACAAAAATAGAAATATCATTCCCCCGATTAATTTTGAATTAATTGCGGAATATTACTCAAACCGTACATAATGTTCATTTTAGAACGGTCATAAATGATACGGTCATGTGAGTTCATAAATGTTACGTATAATTTACGAATATTTTTTTTTTATAAACCAACACATACATAAGTCTTCGCGAATTTGTATCACTTCTCATGTGACAAGATGTAACATTTCTACTTGTTTTTAGCGTAATGTTTACGAACACTTTAGTAGAAGAGACTCTTCGTAAAATGAATGTTTGCCTTACGCGTGGTCGGCAGGAGGCACTCGTGTTAACTTCAAAGCAGCTAAAATGGTCGAAAATAATCTTCGAATTCAGATATTTAGTCGTTACCCTTTATTATGACGGGTGTGAAGTTTTCAACAAATAACAAAAAATAACAAAACGTATACGTATACGAAATTTGTTAAATTAACAAAAAAAATTGCATGTATTAGTAAAACAGTCGGTAAAAGCAATTTTGTAAATTAAAATAACATGTTAAAATTTTAAACAAAGTTATTACTGAGAATTTTTTTATTATAATAGCAAGCCTGTTAAATCAGTCTTTGTTGAGTTACGTGTACAAAATAAACTAATCATAATAACATTAGACTGAAAAATACCATAGAGCATTATCAGCTGTTATGGTTCTAATTGGTATATTTCGTACATGTGTTCGAATTTGACTGATTTAATAGGCTCGCTAGTTACTCGGCCCACGACCTCGGCCTGTTATCAAGCAACGTGCTTCCGAAAAATCTAATAAAATCATTACTGCTAATAACTTTTCCTTACGAAAATAAAATAAAATTTTAAAAATAATAACTCGAAAATTATGTTTGGCCTCGACCACAAAAAATATATATTTCATAATTCGTATTAATATTATTTATTTATTACAAACATTGGTGAATCGCCGGAATTTCAAGCTTAAGAACTCAGTACGGTTCATTGTATAGAGGATTGGCCAGCTCACAGAGTTTTTACCGGGAATTGGCTTATGTGAGTAACATATTAAGGGGTGTTCTTTCAAATAAAATTAGCCTTATTCCGATATGATGGATTAAAGGCCTTGCTATTGAGGTTGATAAATGGTAATTTTTGTTATTTTTTATGTGGATTTAAGTGGTTTACTGTATAGAGGATTGGGAAGCTCACAGAGCTTTCACCGGGATTTGGCTTATGTCAGTAACATATTAAGGGGTGTTATTTCAAATAAAATTAGCCCCATTCCGATATGATGGATTATAGGCCTTGTTATTGAGGCTGATAAATGGTAATTTTTGTTATTTTTTATGTGGATTTAAGTGGTTTACTGTATAGAGGATTGGGAAGCTCACAGAGTTTTCACCGGGATTTGGCTTATGTCAGTAACATATTAAGGGGTGTTATTTCAAATAAAATTAGCCCCATTCCGATATGATGGATTATAGGCCTTGTTATTGAGGCTGATAAATGGTAATTTTTGTTATTTTTTATGTGGATTTAAGTGGTTTACTGTATAGAGGATTGGGAAGCTCACAGAGTTTTTACCGGTATTTGGCTGTGTCAGTAACATATTAAGGGGTGTTCTTTAAAATAAAATTAGCCCCATTCCGATATGATGGATTATAGGTCTTGTTATTGAGGCTGATAAATGGCTCACAGAGTTTTTACCGGGATTTGGCTTATGTGAGTAACATATTAAGACGTGTTCTTTCAAATAAAAATAGCCCCATTTTGATATGATGGATTATAGGCCTTGTTATTGAGGCTGATAAATTGTAACTTTTGTTATTTTTTATATGGATTTAAGTGATTTACTGTATAGAGCATTGGCCAGCTCACAGAGTTTTTACCGGAATTTGGCTTATGTCAGTAACATATTAAGGGGTGTTCTTTCAAATAAAATTAGCCCCATTCCGATACGATGGATTATAGGCCTTGTTATTAAGGTTGATAAATGGTAATTTTTTTTTTTTTTTTTTGTGAATTTAAGTGGTTTACTGTATAGAGGATTGGCCAGCTCATAGAGTTTTCACCGGTATTTGGCTGTGTCAGTAACATATTAAGGGGTGTTCTTTCAAATAAAATTAGCCCCATTCCGATATGATGGATGATAGGCCTTGTTATTGAGGTTGATAAATGGTAATTTTTGTTATTTTTTATGTGGATTTATCCTCTATACAGTAAACCACTTAAATTGAAAATATTACTTGAGGAATATACTATATATACTATATTTCTTTTAAATTGTAAAATTTATATTTTAATAATTTTATTTTTATTAAATTTCCTCAAATATTTCCAAATAACAATTTATTTGCCTGCTGTTGCATTTATTCACTAATACATTTAAACATTTTGTTATTTGCTGAAAACTTCACACCCGTTTATTATGTATAATTTTTTTTTTTTTCATTTAAATCAATTAACTTTTTTTAACTTGGGAACTACTCAATTTCTAATTGCTCAACAGCAATTTTAATTTTTATTGCAATTTGTAATTAACCCAAGATGTTGCAATGGGTACATTCAGGTCCCAGTTATATCTTGTTGGTATCGAAAATAAAGCGATGGTAAAAATGGCACTTAAGCTATCGTGCTGCTAAGGCATTTTTAATGTATCATCAGATCATCAACGCATTAACTAGGAAATACTTGATTGATTTAACGTTCCGCAAAAATCTCGATGTATTGTTTATAAAATTATAATGGAATCAAGTTTCTTTGATTTCCTTTCAGATGCCAGTAACATTAAAACGATCAACTGGTGAACATTTTAAAGTTATTTGTTCGTAACAGCGGTACAGTACACTCGGTTTTTTCTTTGTATGTCTATTTCAACTCCATCTAGCTAGCTGGTTTTAAATAATGGAAACATTTTTTTTTTGGTCTCTTTCAATTCGGTGTAAGTTTCTGCATGATCTTAGTGCCGCTAAAGTGGTATTCACCATTTCCCCAAATGGTAATCGAGCTATAGGTGCACATGAATATTAAGCGGCCTCTTATTCCTCTCTTATTCTATACTGTTCTCTTATTTGTAAAAATATTATATCATTTTTGACGTATACCATCTTATCAATGCACAGCCATACATACTCATATACTTAAAGACAAGAAACGGACATACGTATAATCTTACATAATATGACAGAAAATATAAACAAAAAAAAATGTATATAAACCAAAAATTAAACAATACCACCTTTGCCACATAACCATTCCTTTCACTATTGTATTTCGATAATGTCCAACCACCGCAACTAAGGCATCGAAAAATATAACATTATTAGGAAAATTAAGAACATAAAAGACGTTTAATCCTTACTTTTGTTCAAAATGGTATGATGTGATGGTTATCTGATAAATTTTAATAGTGTAGGACGTTTGATTTTTAACACTTTCGGGTGTTGGGGATCTTTTAAAATATATTACACATTTATCTGTTGGAACACTGGGTCTGTAGCGATTTAATGCAAAAGTTTAAAAACAAGAAGCACACATACATACATAAGTCGTGTTTTCCATAAGAACTGCACTAGAACTCGATAAATTTTAAATTCCTTTTATTCTAAGTAAACAGAAAAAAAATTAAATTCATAAAGTGGTAATGTGTAGTGCATTTCACATAAATACACATTTTAAGTTGTTACAGCAATAAATAATGATAATTATAGTTTATTTTTTAGTTACACTGGCTAAACCCATGAATTTATCGAATGTTGCGTGTAATGGCGTCAGCAAGAAATAAGATAATATATTGATGAAATAACTGAAGGGGGAAATTTTTAAACTTAATATGTAATTTATATGTAATTATTCTCGTTTTCATTCGCGCTTTATGAATTTATTTTTTTTTTTCGTTTTACATAGAATAAAAGGAATTTAAAGTTTATCGAGTTCTAGGGCAGTCCTCATGGAAAACACGGCTATAATATGCTTATCATGTTCTGAACGTGTTAAAATATATAACTAATTTGTTCTTGATCTTTTTCTTATACGAGTATATTTTGCTGTTCTGCTTTGTGTTGTACTTGTAATGTGCGTATATAATAAGACGAATAAAAAATAATATTATGCGAAAGTGATTTGTGTTAATTGAATAAAATTTTCGGGTCTTCTCCATATTAAGCTTTTTTTCTTATACTTTGTATACATATATTGTATCTATATACCTTGTATAAGAATAAGGCATTATTTACTTTAGTTAATACAAATACTTTTTTGTGTTGTGCTTTATCTTCTTGTGTTGGTTGTTTTAACGAGAAGAAAATATTTTGAAAATTAGCTTGGGTGTGTTGCTTTTGTTGTTTATTATTAAACATGTACAATAATGTAAAGAAAGCCTAAGAATTAATATCTTTCGTTTAAGTTGAAAATCATACACAATATGATGTTACTATTATAATACATAAAACAAAAAAGTTGGATATAATAAAATTCTATTCGAATTATTTAGTAGTAAAGCGTTCAGGGAGTTTGACTTGGCTTATAGATATATTTACCAAGGATTTATCCTCCCAACTACTCGTATCTACGCACGTATTTAACAATACAAGATATTTTTCATTTAACTTACATTTTTACTCCCTGTTGATGTACATACATCGAAATCGGAGATTTTACTTTTTGATGCTTAAATTGTTTTTACTCCTAATACAAGACAATTTATAAATGATGTTATTTTCGGAAGAAGGAACGTGATTAGTATAAAAAAAATGTTTAGAATTATTTCCTTATGTTACGTAATTTTTCTAATTGGACTATTTAAAAAGGCAAGTGGATAATAACAATTGAGAAAAATAAATATTAGATTGTCCAAGAAAATTTCAATTCTCTTTTCATTGTTAGTTTTTAGAAGTTGAAAAGTCAACAGAGATTTAATTTATTTCTTATTAAATTGTAAACTGTGATGAAGTTTCGTATATTTTAGGATATAGACTCGATTCGCAAATAATATTTCAATTTCCAAGTTTATAAATTCACTTAAAATAAATTAGTTATGATTTCCAATGTACCCTAATTTTTGTTATTTCTGCTTTTTTATAATAATATTGCTTTATTCAATGTATAAGCCGTATAGAACAACTTAAAATTAACAACAATAACATTTCAATTTCAAATAAAATAAAAATAAATCATTACACACAATAGGTACGTACAAGAACTTTGATTTTAAGTTACTAATTTTAACATATTCGCTTTAAATTTATTAATGGAACTTAAATTTTTTAATTCTGTAGGTAATCTGGTCCAAGTGATAATCGCATTTATTAATCCGGAGTTATTGTAAACATTATTATTTCTACTAACAGTTCTACTACAGTTCCTAACTCTCAATGACATAGAAAAAATTAATTTATCATGCAAGTATAATGGTACACCCGATTTAATTATTCGGAAAATAAAAATACCAGTTCTATAACAGTAAAGTTTTTATTTTTTATTTTATTCACAGATTATTCGTAAAATAATTAAATTTTAATTTTATTTGTAAAATAAATTTTCTATACTTATCTGTGAATCCGGCTCGAAGGACCATAGACAATTTTGTATTGTATATTGATTTGGATGATCGGCAGCAATAAATTGGCGTTCCAAAAAAAAGAGAAACGTGGTTTCGGCTGCTGATTCTCCTTTCCAATTTCCTCAAAAAATATTGTTAAAGATGATTCCAATATGTACCAAAAAAAAATAAGGCTCACTGATTCCTTATTGGATATGGGCACCGGAGAAAATATATCACCAAGTATATTCAAACTATCACTTTAAATTTTAACAATATGGATTTTTATTAATTTTTATAATATTAATTTAATTTCGTGTTGATTGCTCAAGATCTCAATTGTAAGTAAGAAAAATTAATTTACAAAAAAATGATTAGCTATCGCCAATTACAGGGTATTACAAAAAATATTAAAATAGTCCGCTTAAATATTTTCAAATATTCGGACTTGCTACTTTATCATTATTCGGATTTCATTTCAATGCTCCGTCAACTAAATTATCATTGCAGTGCCATTATCGATCATGGTACACTGCTAATTCTACAAAACGATCAAATTTATTTAATACCGAAATCTCACTAATTGACAAACAACAATAACAATTCAAATGTGTCAAAGTAATGAGATGAAATGAGAAAGAAAGAAATATTTTGTGCAAAAATGGTAAGCTAAATTATTAATTAAGATGAATCAGATGATTTGCAATGATTATATTTATAACGAATTAAATTTTAAGGCACTATGCGAAATCATCTGATTTTTCTTTCACATTTGTTGTTTTAAATTCTAATGTACATTTTGTTTTAGATTGGATTGTTTACATTGGTGGTAATGACAGAAGATAAGTATTTTGAATTGAATTAAATTGTTAACAATTTTGAGTAATTTAATTATTTGCTTTTAGCTGATCAGCTGGATCTAGACATACTCCTCGGGTTGAATCGTCGTCAGATTCAAATGCTGGAAGATGGCATAACTTTTGTATCGGCCGCTTGATTCTGTCGTTTTTTGTTTTGATTTCTGCTACTCGAACATTGCCATCATCACCAGGATATAATTTTGTGATTCGTCCCATAAGCCATTGAGCTGGTGGTAAATTGTTATCGTGTATGATAACTACATCGTTTAGCTGCAAATTTGTCTGCTCTGTGTACCATTTAGATCTTAACTGAAGTGTTGTTAAGTATTCGATTTGCCAGCGTTTCCAGAATTGCTGATATATGCGCTTTACTATATCCCATCTTGAATGTGGATTCATCCGCTTCGGTGCTGCCTCTGGTATTTGATGAATTGAGCGCCCGATTAAAAAATGGGCAGGGGTAAGAAAATCTATCTCATCATCGTGACTGGAGTAAATTGGTCTAGAGTTTAGAATGCCTTCAATTTGTACTGTCAATGTTGAAAACTCCTCTAGGGTTAGTATTGTATCCCCGACAGTCCGTGTGATCTGCGTTTTGACAGATTTGACAGCGCTTTCCCACAACCCACCTTGATGAGGTGCTGCAGGAGGAATAAATCTCCACTCGATTTTTTCCTTCAAAAGACTAGAAATAATTGTGTTATTATTATTGTTTATAAAGGTATACATTTCTTGGAGGTAGTTTTTTGTGCCAACAAAGTTCGTAGCGTTGTCGCAATATATGGTGTGGCAAAGTCCCCTTCTACTTATGAATCTGTACAATGCAGCTAGGAATGATTCCGTGGTGAGTTTCATGCAAATTTCGACGTGTATTGCGTGCGTACTGAAGCACACAAAAATGCATAAGTATGCCTTAACGGGAATAGAGCCTCTTCTCCGCATAGGATGGATTCTAAACGGCCCGCAGAAGTCGACACCAACTGCGCCAAATGCCACCGAATGTCGAACTCTGTCTTCTGGTAGTTGTCCCATTATTTGGTTCATCATTTTTGGACGTTGTCTTATGCACTTGACGCACTTTCGAAACACGTTCTTTGCAACGTTTTTGCCCCTAATAACCCAAAAATTTTGCCGAACTAGGCTCGTTAAAAGGGTTGGGCCTGGATGTTTATACTGGAGATGTGCATCATATGTAATGGATGTGGCAATTGGTGATTTCGACGAAATGATCATTGGATGTATTGTATGATACGGCAACGCTGATTGTTGTATTCTCCCTCCGACCCTCATAATTCCTTCAGCGTCCAGGAATGGATTGAGTTGCCTAAGATTACCTTTTGCGGGTATTGGCTTACCATTATGCAGGCAACGATACTCTTCAGCAAGGTCAATGGTTTGCCAATATAGAACTATTTTACGTTCAGCTATCTCAAGTTCGGCTGTTGTTAGTGCCCCAATTTGTCGCCTGTTTTGATCTTTCTTGGCCCTTGAATTTTTGATAAACCTGAACATATACGATATGACTCTCTTTAGCTTGAAGTAACTGGAGTATTTTTGGCTTAAGGTCAGTATAACATCTTGTTGCTTCTCGGCGTTAGATTCTAAGGAGACCGTATTGTGAACTTCGATTTCTTCGGTTGTATTTGGTATCTGCGGTTGATCTGGCCAATATTCATCTTCCCTTGCTAGCCATGCTGGTCCTTTCCACCAGAGTTGATTCGATGATATATCTCCCGTAGCTTTACCTCGTGTTGCACAATCGGCTGGATTATATCTGGATGGTACGTGCCGCCAAAGATCTCGCTTGTATATGCTGATGATTTCCGATGTTCGGTTCGCGACGAAAGTTGTCCAACGTCTTTGTTGACTGGACAACCAAGCCAACACAATTTTGGAATCGGTCCACATGGTGATCGTTGATATTCTTATTGATAACGTCTCGGTGATTTGCTTTACCAATCTGCTCAGAAGTACTGCACCCATCAGCTCTAGTCTTGGTATGCTGACTTGTTTTAGAGGCACTACCTTAGTTTTGGCACATATTAGATGCGTTACGAACCCTTCGTTGCTTTGTGATCGTGCGTATACTGCCGCTGCATATGCCCACTTACTCGCGTCACAAAATCCGTGGATTGAGATACTGGTTGATCCAGCAATGCAGCGGGGAATATTTAGGTCAGGTACTTGGTTTAGGTTGTTTCGCAGTTCAGTCCTGGATGCTCTCGTTTCTGCAAGCAGTTGCTCATCCCATCCAATCTTTTTCAGCCATAAACTCTGGAATAATATTTTAATGGTTATCGTGATTGGGGATAAAAGTCCCAAGGGATCGAATATTTTGCTGGCTTCCGATAAGAAACTTCGTTTAGTATGGATTTGAGTATCGCTCAGATTTACTTGAAACACGAAGTGGTCGGTGTTAGCAACCCAAGTTATTCCCAATAACTTTACCGGTTCTGGATGTTCTGATATTACTTTGATATGATTAGAGCCTGGCTGATTTAACAAATCTCGCATGTGTTCGTCGTTTGAAGACAGCTTTCTTAAATTAAAACCACCGCTACTTAATATCTTCAGAATATCGTCTTTCAGCTTAATTAAATCATGTAAAGTGGATACCCCAGTCATCAAATCATCGACGTAAATATCTTGTTCAATGGCTCGGCTAGCTTCTGGATGTTCTTGTTTATGTAACTGGGCTAATTCCTTCAAACATCTGGTGGCCATGAATGAGGCGGATGCCATGCCATATGTGATGGTTTTTAGAGCGTATGGGCGGATTATTTGATTCTCATCTCGCCACAGTATAATCTGATGTTTGCGATGTTCCGCATCTACCCAAACTTGACGATACATCTTTTCTATATCGCCCACTAATACGTAATGATGCTGTCGGAATCGCGAAAGTATCTGCAATAGGCTCGATTGAATATTCGGACCAATCATCAAGTTATGGTTCAGTGATACGCCTGTGGCTGAGGTTGCGGATGCGTCAAAAACTACGCGCAATTTTGTTGTGCTGCTATTGCTCTTCAAGACTCCATGATGTGGCAAGATATACGATTGCTGAAGTTCTGCGTGGTTTACTTCGAACGGTTCCATGTGGCTTAGATCTAGATATTCTTTTAGGAAATCTTCATACAGTTGGCGAAATTGAACATTCACCTTGAAGCGTTTCTCCATTCCTAGCAATCTGGATATAGCTTGCTGGTAAGTTGATCCAACAATCTTCGATGGTTTCTTGAATGGAAGTTTGGTAACGAACCTCCCATCGTCAGCTCGCTGCGTTGTCGCCTTGAACCATTCTTCACAATCTTGTTCTTCCTGTGTGATGTTCTTGACTGGAGGAAGCTCTTCGGTTGCCCAAAATTGTTGAACCGTAGCATCAATATCAACAACGGTTGTGAATGACTGTTTGATTTCTGTTGAAGCAGCTTCGTGTTTGCCTCCTACGATCCAACCCAACTTGCTTTTGTGCGCGATCAAGTTTGACGAATCTATTTTCTTGATGTCATCCTGAAGCAATTCGAAGACGATATCTGCACCAAGTAATATTTCGATTGAGCCGGGCTTGTGGAAATCTGGGTCGGCCAAACTGATTTTGGATAATATTTTCATACAGCTGATGTCGAATTCAAAGGCGGGTAATGATAACGTAATCTTCGGAATGATGAGTGCCTTCAAAGATGCTAATTACACCGTGTCAAACCGGGATGTTAATCGCAATAGTACACTTCCATGGGAACTTCCGCTATTTGTTTGGCCAATTCCTGTAATTAAATTTCTGCAATTTGTCCGTGGTAGACCTAATTTCTGAGCGAGTGATTCGGTTATGAACGAAACTTGGGAGGCAGTGTCCAATAAGGCACGACATGATCTTGGTATACCAAGATTGTCAAACAAATTAATTATTGCCGTGGGAAGTACGGTTTGTACGGTGCATTTTAATGAAATATCACTACTGATTGCTTGGTTTTCATCAAAACGTGTATGATTGGTCGACACTGCATTCTCCTCGGGGTTACCATTTGAATCGTTGGTGGTGATTAAGGCATTTGATGGTTTATTCTCCGTGTGCATAAGTGAATGGTGCTGGCGAGCACATTGACGACATCTGCCTCGCATTCTGCAATCATATACGGTGTGTCCCGGATTTAGACAGTTAAAACATCTTCGATTGCTACCAAGTAATGCCCTTCGTTCTTCGACTGTCAATGTTTTAAATCGATCGCAATCAATTAATCTGTGTTGTTGTTTATTGCACGCGATACAATTGTTTTCATCAGTGGTGGTAGCAAAGCAATTCTTCGATTTAGTTGACGTGGGTGTTCTGGTTGATCGGATGGAATATGCCTTAACTGACTCAAGTGCGTCAGTCCTTTTTATTAAAAAATCGAAGAACTCTTGTATGGTTGGAAATTCATTGGTTGTATTCTCTTGTGCCCATAAACTGCGGGTTTCATCGTCTAATTTCTGCTGCAACAGGTATATAAGCCAAGGATCCCTAGATTCGGCTTGATCTCCTATAGCTTTCAAACCGCGAACTACCTCGTCGGAGGTGTCTAATAATTTCCTAATGTTTGAAGCGCTTGCTAAGTGTACATTAGGCTGTTCAATAAAATTTCTAATAAACGCATTAATCGTATGCCGTTTACGATCGTATCTTTGTCTGAGTTTTTTTAATGCTTCTATATAATTTGATTCGGTAACCTTAAAGTGCTTAACTAAAGAGAACGCGTCGCCTTTAAGTAAACCCTTCAGATATAGAAACTTCTGAACTGGTGTTATGGTGTCTCTACTATGGATGCTCGAGTGGAACAAGTCAAAAAAACTTTGCCACTCTGTATAATCGCCAGAGAAAGTTGGGATTTGCAATTTAGCTAAACGTACCTCTGGTGCTGAGTTCACAGTGGTCATGTTGAAGCTAGCATCATTATTGGCATTGGATAATTCTTTAATACCGAGCTCTTTTATCCAGTTATTTAATTTAGACACTATTGCGTAATAAGCTTCTTCAGCGTCGGCCATTTTAGATTCTTCTTCACTATTAATTGCGAACATGGCTGCTTCTACCGTATCTATTTTCTCCAGAATCTCTTTGGCACGACTCGCTTTTATACGCATTTCTTCAATGGTTTCTTTGGAATTTTCGTTTAGGCCACTCGCAAAATTTATTAGCCTGGTCAAAATACCCAGGTATGAGGCGCGTTGCTTTTTTAGACCCCCTAATTCACTCATTTTCTCACTACACGTGTTAAGCACTATTCTAAAACTCGTAGTAATTCAATTCCCGTTTAATTCAGATAAGAGTAGTTTCGTCTTAAATTTAATTTTGAAATAATTTCAAAATGGATACCGAGTCAATTATCGTTTCGATTTTTTATTTTTTATTTTATTCACAGATTATTCGTAAAATAATTAAATTTTAATTTTATTTGTAAAATAAATTTTCTATACTTATCTGTGAATCCGGCTCGAAGGACCATAGACAATTTTGTATTGTATATTGATTTGGATGATCGGCAGCAATAAATTGGCGTTCCAAAAAAAAGAGAAACGTGGTTTCGGCTGCTGATTCTCCTTTCCAATTTCCTCAAAAAATATTGTTAAAGATGATTCCAATATGTACCAAAAAAAAATAAGGCTCACTGATTCCTTATTGGATATGGGCACCGGAGAAAATATATCACCAAGTATATTCAAACTATCACTTTAAATTTTAACAATATGGATTTTTATTAATTTTTATAATATTAATTTAATTTCGTGTTGATTGCTCAAGATCTCAATTGTAAGTAAGAAAAATTAATTTACAAAAAAATGATTAGCCATCGCCAATTACAGGGTATTACAAAAAATATTAAAATAGTCCGCTTAAATATTTTTAAATATTCGGACTTGCTACTTTATCATTATTCGGATTTCATTTCAATGCTCCGTCAACTAAATTATCATTGCAGTGCCATTATCGATCATGGTACACTGCTAATTCTACAAAACGATCAAATTTATTTAATACCGAAATCTCACTAATTGACAAACAACAATAACAATTCAAATGTGTCAAAGTAATGAGATGAAATGAGAAAGAAAGAAATATTTTGTGCAAAAATGGTAAGCTAAATTATTAATTAAGATGAATCAGATGATTTGCAATGATTATATTTATAACGAATTAAATTTTAAGGCACTATGCGAAATCATCTGATTTTTCTTTCACATTTGTTGTTTTAAATTCTAATGTACATTTTGTTTTAGATTGGATTGTTTACATTGGTGGTAATGACAGAAGATAAGTATTTTGAATTGAATTAAATTGTTAACAATTTTGAGTAATTTAATTATTTGCTTTTAGCTGATCAGCTGGATCTAGACAGCATCTATCGTTTGATAGCATAATTACATATTAATTAATTATTTTTTGATTGTACCACTGACCGATATTTCTTTAGAAGAATTCATCGAGCATAGAATTCTCACTTGATGCCTCTCCTAAGTGTAGATTTCTTTATTTAAATTGTGACTGTAGCTCGGATATTGGGTGGGGGAAAAGCTCGGAAAAAGTATATAAGCTCGGGCAGAATGATGAGTTTTTTTTTGGTGTGGTGGTGTTTGAGAAAAGACTTGGTGTTATGTGAAATAAAACAATAACCAAAATGTCAGGAATTTTTTTTGTGGGTATTAAATTAAACAAAATATATACGAGGTACATCTATTGTTTTTTTTTTTTTGGGGAAACCAATAATTTTTGGTGATGATAAACTAATTAAGTTAGAAAGTTATATATGTACATTTTTTTGTTGTGACTGTTGATTTTTTTTTTTTGGTGAAATTTATTGATCTGAAGTTTCTGCTGGTGGGGCAGACAAATCCTATTGTTTATAGTCGTATCTTCAGAACTTGATTTTTTTTTGTTGAGAGTTTGATTTGAGTTAAGAGTTAAGACGTTTGGAAGTGTGATTAGTGCAGTGAAATTTTGGATTATTGGCAAGCAGTAAATACATACATTAAAAGTAATTAACCTCACATACAACAATTTCGCAATAATATTGAGTTGAGCGTATTTAGCGAGGACGAGGGTTGAACACGTTTCACGCCACCGGAAGTAAGCCATCTTGGTTAGTTTTTTCTTCCTATTGAATTTTTAATATATCAAAAGCGAGACGTGGGTTGCAAAATTGAGCCAATGGACATGGCAACACCAGGAAGGTCAATATTAACATGAAATATATCCGGTGAGTGTTATAGGAAAATAAAAATAAAAACAACGAAATTCCTTTTAGCGTGTGAAGGATGTTATGGCGCCCAATTCTAAAAATATCAAATTATTTTATTTAAATTGACATTTAACTTGATGCTGGTATTTATTTATATTTTTTTCCATTTTTTTGTATACAATTTTTAATTCGGTTTTTTTTTCTATTATCTACGAGAGAATTTTCGTCTATTGAATTGTGGATGGCCCACAGAAGCAGTTCAGAGATCAACATACATTTTTTTGTCACATGTGTAATTTTGTTTTTTTTTTAATTTTTCTTATTTCATGAGCCAAACCAATTTTTTTATTTATAACGCTCATGTACGAGTACATAGTTAAAATTTCAAAAATTAATTTCCAAACATTTATAATTTTTTTTTTTTGTATTCTTTCAAAATAAAAAAGAAATTTTTGTAATGTTGGAAAAGAAGTTGTAAGTTTTTTTTTCGAACAAAACTTTTGATTTTTTTCCTTCTTGAAATCACACGCTACATGGCACCCTAGCAATTAAACCACTTATGCCAGAAAGATGCCAAGCCTTATGAATTGTTTACGATTACCCAAATAAGAATGAAGCAATAAGTTAGTAGAATTGGAAAACTTATAATATAACTTTAACTTTTGAAGTAAAAGGAAGCGTTTGATTGACACAATCAAACGCTTTAGAAAAGTCTAATAGGATTAAAATTGCAAATGAATTAGCTTTGTCTAAGATAGCTGATAGATCATCAACAATATGCCTAGCGCAGTAGCAGTACTACGGCTAGATTTGTACCCAGATTGGAGTTTGCATAACTAATTATAGTAATTGAGGTGCTCAAGAATTTGTAGCTGTATAATTTTCTCCAGGACCTTGGATAGGGCAAACAAAATACTAATCGGGCAAATATCATAAATATAGGAAATTACATCCTTCTTAGGTAGGGGCACAGTTGGGCAAATTCGTGTAAAAAACTATTTTTTACATTTTACATGTAAAAAATGTAAAAAACTGTGTAAATTACATAAAAATGTAAATTATATGTAAAAAACTAATACTTTTTAAAAATATCAAACAATAATAAGTTATTAACTGAAAATTTAAAGTATAAAGTTCATAAAAATCATAACTGTAACAATTAAAACCTTTATTCATATATAAAATAAAATATAAGTTACTCTTTTTAGATTTTAGTTAGACTCTAGTTTTTTACATTTAAATTTGTTTTTTACATGACAATATCGCAGTGCCACCTGTTTGATAATATTAACAAATTCGACTATTCGATAAAACTAGGTAATGCCATCTGGCGACATTTTTGATAAATATTAAAACTATTTAAGAGTGTGAACCTTTTAGACGATATTAAAATACATAGATAGATTTTTATTGATAAAAACAAATTAATTATTATTATTATTTCGCCTACATAATATTATAGGCGCTGTTGTAGTACGTTTTTCGTCCATATTAAAAATATTGTATGTGCGGAAATTCGTATTAGTTTATGACATAATTACATTTATTTAATACCAACAATTTATGCCTAAATTTTTCCATTTAATTTGGCTATGTAAATGTAAATAAATATTTATTGCCATATTTTTCGATTTTCGAGAATTGTTATGTAAAAAACAAATTGTAAAATTTAACAACGCCATCTCTTATCAAATTTATTAACTATACGTGTTTTTATTTTATGTGCCAATTCAAGACGTCAAAAAATTGGCCAATCAAGAAATTTATATTATTTTTAGCATTAACAACAATTGGACGCGATAATATCGATATGTCATTTTTCCATCGGGAATACTCAACAGTTTTTGACAAATTAACAGAACAAGTGTAGTCTTACTTTGGGAATTTTACAACAACAATGCCGTGTATTTTCATTCCGGAATGAATAGTTTCAAGCCAAGTTTTTGTTGGTATAGAATTATTCTAGTAATAATTTTGAAATTTTATTTTTGTTTTTTATTTAATTTTTAATGTCAATTGATAAAAGTAAAAAGAAAATTATTTTCGGTTTTTATTTTGAGTATAATTTGCATTTTCATTTTTATACCAATAAATATTCTTGTGACCAAAGTAAGACGGCAATAGTTTCTTGCGGCTCGGTTTTGAATCGTAAAGCCGGTATTCCATTACAAAAAATTTACTGACTGCTGGAAAAAATGAAAGAAGACAAAAACAAATGTTACATTAGAGTGACAAAGAAAAAACAATTTTTTTATTTTTTATTTTATAGTAAAATTGTATGGATATATTTTGACAGCAAACAAAAACATAACCAACAAATATGAACAAAACTATGCGTTATTCTTAATTCGTATATTTTCACCTCTCAAAATTATCTAAAAAATTAAATATTATTTTCACCCATATCAGAATTATTTTTTTTCATTTATTTTCCGTCACAGAATAAAAAATAAAAAATATCTTTACCATAAAAATGACGTACTATGAAAATTAATATTGTGTGCGAGAAATATGTTATCATCCGTACACAAAATTTATGTGGTTGTGTTAGAGGGTTGCAATAAAAAGTACTCCATTTGATACTTTTTGTAAATAATTATGGCATCACACTAACACAGCCACAACTTTTTTGTAATAAAAATTTTTACTGACGAAGTCGGGTGGGTGTCTCATTCACACAACCACCGATTTTCTATTTTTATCTCAATATATTTTTGCTGATAAACATTTTTTCACAATGGAATACCGGCTTAAAACGATTGTTCTGTTAATTTTAATTGTTGAATAAAGCTATTATGGTATCTACGGTGGTATTTTCTACGCTGTAAAGCCAGTATGAGTTTAGTATTTTTTGGTCAATCGAAAACAACATAAATGTAGTCAAACATTGAACTGTTCAACCTAGATTAAACTCAACTCGACTAGCCAATTAGGCATATAAATCCGAAGTTGTTTTGTATAATAGTTTATTATACCAATTATGCCATCGAATACCAATTAACTTATTAGTATAACCAAAATCCCTATACATTGATTTTTAATTATTAAATACGCAATTCATGAGCATAGTTATACATATGTACATACATATGTGTCGTCTAATAGCCGATTTATGTGGTTTTCCTGTTGCAACAAAAAACAGATTCGGAGTCGAATCCGAGTTGAAAAATGACAGTTTTTTGACGTTTTAACTGGAACAGCCAAAAATCCGGATTCTGCGATCTTTTGTTTTTTATATGGTTGTGTGAATATACGTATTAATTGTCAAATTCTATTTTTATAATTAGATTGTTAATACTGATGAATTTTTCCGTAAATTAATAAATAATTTATTGTAATCATGTTATTTGTTGTATTATTTGTTAATTATTTTACTGTTTTTTAAATATATTTTTCCGCATATTTATTTTGATGTTTAAATGACATTTCGATGACATTTAAATGTAATTGTGTTAGTAATCGCTCCGAAAAATTTTACCGAGCGACGAATGACAGCTGCTGTCACTTGGGTTTCGCTCCGAATCTATTTTTTGTTGCAACAGGAAAACGACATTAGACGTACCAACATTTTTTTCCAACATTTTTTTTGTTGACACTTAGAGATACACACAATACAAAAAAATGTACAAGCGATAAAAAGAGAAAAGTATACAACAAAACTCTCGTCATACCATAATTTTTTGGCGGTATAAAATCGACGATATAATTTTTGATAAATACGGCGGTGATACTAGTTTATTTGGCAAAATTATGGGTTTCCCGCGTGAAATGGAAATTTTTCGAACGTAAATTTTATTTTATTACTAAAATTTTTTAAAAATAAAATAAAGCGCTATAAAAATTTCTCAAATCGCCATTTTTATTGTGTTTTTTGTTGTTTGTTACTATAAAATATACTCGGGTCGAGTAAATTTTATAGTCAAATTTGTTTTTATAGTAACGTGGTTGGAAAAAAAAGAAAACAAAAAATCCAACAAAATTTTGTTTGATTATATTTTTGTTCTTGTCTTACAAACGAAAATCGTAATATACTAATATCTTCATTTTTTGTTGGGAAAAAAATGTTGGTACGTTTAAATCGGCTATTACTTTGATCACTGGAATAGTTATTGGTATAAAAATAAAAATGCAAATTATAGTACAAATAAAAAAGGAAAATAATTTTCTTTTTACTTTTATCAATTGACATTAAAAATTATTGCTAGAATAATTCTATACCAACGAGAACTTTGTTTGAAACTATAGTCATTCCGGAATGAAAATACACGGCATTGTTGTTGTAAAATTCCCAAAGTGCCCTTTCCGAAAGTTATACTTATTTATTTAGTCCTCCTTATTTAAATAAGTATGTTGGCGAGGAAACTTAAAATAAGTATGTTCTTAGAAAAAAAAAATCTTAAACGAAAACCAAACTTCTGTTAATTTCATTACATACATATTGTGATATTATGTAGTAATTAAGTTTTATAAAAAATTTAATTAAAAAGATTATTTTATAGTTACAAAATAGTCAAAATAAAAAATAAGTATGTGAAATCAACTCGGATGATTATACTTATTTAAGATGGCGGCAAATAAGTATGTCTAAATAAATAAGTATAACTTTCGGAAAGGGCATAAGACTACAATGTAATCTTATTAATTTTGGGAATTTTACAACAACAATGCCGTGTATTTCGTCATTGCGAAGTGAATATTTTCAAACCAAGTTTTTGTTAGTATGTATAGAATTATTCTAGCAATAATTTTGAAACATTTTACTATTATTTTATTTAATTTTTAAGGCCAGCTGATAAAAAAAAATAATTTGGTTTTTATTTTGAGCATAATTTGCATTTTTATTTTTATACCAATTACTATTCCTGTTACCAAAGTAAGACGGCAATTATAGCCAGAAATTCATTCCGGAATGAAAATACACGGCATTGTTGCTGTAAAATTCTCAAAGTAATACCCCAAACACATAATGTAGTCTTACTTTGGGAATTTTACAACAACAATGCCGTGTATTTTCATTCTGGAATGAATAGTTTCAAACCAAGTTTTTGTTTGTATTGAATTACTCTAGTAATAATTTTGAAATTTTTGTTTGGTTTTTTGATTTAATCTTTAATGTCAATTGATAAAAGTAAAACGAAAATTATTTTCGGTTTTTATTTTGAGCATAATTTGCATTTTCATTTTTATACCAATAACTATTCTTGTGACCAAAGTAAGTTGCGCTCTACGCCTGACTTCGCTTCTCTTCGTCTTTATGATTTTCTGCAACCACATAGACGCCGCTAATTTGACATTTATTTAAAATGTTGTTTGGGTTATTACAACAAAATATTTTCATAAAAAACTATTTTGTTTAATGACTTATTACAAACAAATTTTAAGTTCAAATTTAGATTTTTTAAAAATTGTCTTTCTCATATACCCAGTTGGATGTAAAATTCAGCTAGGGGTTTCCAAACATTTACCTTAAAAACAATAAATATAAATGGCATTCATCGACTCCAAAAATAAAAACTTTGCTAGTTTTACGCCGCTCTATGTGTTCGCTCTTATGGAAATACATGTATTCTAATTTAGCGCCGCTCTTCGCTCCGTCAATGTGTTTGGGGGGTATAAGACTACAAATATCTCGATAAATGCGTTAATTTTTAATAAGGAAAATAAAAAATATCGATTCATTATTTTCCATAACTCATGCTGCTATTTGAGTCGTACGTGTTTAGGAAACCCACTGAAAAAATTCCAAACTAAAAAATGCATGAAAAACTAGTGTAAAAAATAAATTATTTAATTCCTGGCCTTACAAAACCATTATCATTCAAAGCGCCTGGAACTTTGTTTTCAGATTGAAATTCAATAGAGCAAGAATGGCACAAGAAATTATTCTTCTTTTAATAATAAATGTTCGAAGAGTGTCCCATTTGTGATCTTACTTTAGAGAATAATTTAGGATTAAAGTCCAAAAAGGGGCATAACTCAGTTTTTGTAAAAATGTTGCTTGGATCACTTCTGTTCTTAACTAGCCATTTTGCAGCCAATTGATGTAGCATTTTTCCATTCCTTTATTTTTTCTTTAGTTATTATTATTGTTACAGAGGTTTAATGAGACATACAAGTATGAGTTTTTTTGACCTTTCAAATGTGAGCCGATTTCTAATTGATGAATGTATCCAACCCCAATTCGAAAATGTCCCTTCCAGTTGGGCCGTATAATCGGAACGGGATATGTTATAATATTGAAATTTGGTACACGCTATTTGTGGGCCAATATAAACTTGCATACTAAATTTGACTTTAATCGGTTGAGAAACACGGAAGTTGTATAAGAAACGTTTATTTGCTCATACTAAACACTACGGGAATATATAGACAGCCGTATAATCGGAACGGAATACGTTATAATATTGTAATTTGGTACACGCTATTTGTGGGCCAATATAAACTTGCATACTAAATTTCACTTCAATCGGTTAAGAAACACGGGAAGTTGTATAAGAAACGTTTATTTGATCATACAAAACACTACGGAAATATATAGACAGCCGTATAATCGGTACGGGCTACGTTATAATATTGAAATTTGGTGCACGCTATTTGTGGGCCAATATAAAGTTGCATACTAAATTTCACTTCAATCGGTTAAGAAACACGGGAAATTGTATAAGAAACGTTTATTTGCTCATACTAAACACTACGGAAATATATAGACAGCCTTATAATCGGAACGGGATACGTTATAATATTGAAATTTGGTACACGCTATTTGTGGGCCAATATAAAGTTGCATACTAAATTTCACTTCAATCGGTTAAGAAACACGGAAGTTGTATAAGAAACGTTTATTTGCTCATACTAAACACTATGGGAATATATAGACAGCCGTATAATCGGAACGGGATACGTTATAATTAATTTATTGAAATTCAATAGAGCAAGAATGGCACAAGAAATTATTCTCCTTTTAATAATAAATGTTCGAAGAGTGTACCATTTGTGATCTTACTTTAGAGAATAATTTAGGATTGAAGTCCAAAAAGGGGCATTACTCAGTTTTTGTAATAATGTTGCTTGGATCACTTCTGGATAGGGATTCCGACTGCATTTTGGAAGGATTTTCTTAAGCATGATTTTTAGCCTTAATTTAGGCAATCAAAATAAATATAAATCATTATTAATTGCGTGCCTATCACTGAAAATGTAATAAAAAAATTCTGTTGTTATAATTTCTACAAATTATTTTATGATCGTTGTTTGAATATAAACATACGCAGCTGACCTCCAATTTACAAAACAAATTCGATCAAAATATCCCATCGTATAGTGAAATTGTCTTAAATTGAAACCAACATTTCGTGAATATTGCATAATTCGTTCTAAGGGTTCATAAACAAATGAAAGTTATTGATCATTTAATTGGAAAAACCCAAGTTAAAGATATTTGATCGCACATAGCAGACTTAACGTAATATAGGGATTCGCCGTACATATTTGAGATATTATCTATCTAAGTATGTACGTAACTTGTTGAAAAATTTTGGTTACTACGGTAAATTCCGTTAATCTTTAATAAGATTTAATTCCAATAATAATCCTTAATCGCATTTTGATAATTTATACGTCTTGGTTGGTGTTCTTCATATAAAAATTTTACAGTTAGTGATTCTATAAATCATTCTAACAATATAGGTTTGTCTTGCATTTTAGATGATTATTTATTATAATACAAATACCACTAAAACTCCAAAAAAATGTATATAGTATGTACTTGAAATATATTTCAAAAAAAATTAAAAACCGCCGAAATGTAGGCTAATGAATTACATATCATGCGTTACACAAAAAAATGCTAACCAAATTAGAAAATTTTAGCAGTACCTTTCGAAACCATACTGCAAATTTAAAATTAATGCCTTAAGCGCAAATCCGCAGAAAAACCAAAATAAAAACTGGCGTTCGTTTTTTCGCGGTTTCAGAAAAATGTTTAATTGGTTTGGAAAATTAAATTTTAATTTTTTCGGTCAGAAAAACATATTTGATACAAAAAAATTGAACTCTCATTTTCTAGTACATTTGATAAATTTCCAGAAGATTTTAAGGCCAAATATTTAAAAATCTAAATTTATTTACCAACTGGACGTTTATAGAATGGAATGCTCTCCGGTTCATACAGGCATTTTCAATGTGCCTTCTTAATCCAGTTAGCGCAATATGAGTTCCATCAATAAGCCCAATTATATTTGGAAAACCATATTCTCGATGAAAACTAAAATCATATTTTAGTGTCACATAAATTATACTTCTAAATCGATTCTTCTCTAAAATGTTACGTACCTTATTTTAGTTGAATCGATTTCACCTTGCGTTTGCGGGAATTTGACATAAACAGTTCCCAGCTGGGTGGAAATAATTCGGCTGAATTTTTTTGACGCACTTTTGTAAGACCCAACCCTTCGTTGATAACTGCCACTACCTAAAAAATTTAGTATCGATAGTATCTACAAATTAAAATAATATATAAATAATTTATATGTGAACGTTATTAATCAAAATCCAAATAAATCAATATCTAATCTAATAAATTAGGTGAAAAGGAATTTTCTTCCGATGATCATAATCTGTAATAGCTAATGGAAATAGATGGAGGTAACCGATACATTTCTAAGAACCTATTGTACAATTATTTTTGTGAAAAATGTTTTATTTTAGATTTGTAATATGGTAATTAGGTGCCTGATTCACAGGCTTCATATGTCACTTGTAATAATAATTATTAATTATTATTCTTATATTTATCTAGCTTCCAAAATGTCAAATAGATCCATAGTGTCTCGTAAATATTTACGAAAAATAATCAATTTATTTCGTCTTCGACGACAAGACACAATACAGCTAACGGCACTCATTCCAAAATGTAAAATTCAATTTAAAATTAGGATTTATCTATCTGAGTGGTTTATGGTTGTACGGTGCCAAAATTTTTATAATATCGTCACAATCGTCATTTTAAAAAAATATATATAAATTTCACCCCCACGGCTCAATAGGCTCCCCGTTACGTTGAATCAGTTAAGAAACTCTCAACTTATATACACACTCCCTTGTGATTGGTCCTTATAGCAAAGCATTCCAAGCAATCCAAAAGAACTTCTATGTTTCGAATATTTACACCTCGTTTACGTTTTTTTCGAAAGAGCGACCATAAATAAGTATAAAAATTAAAAATTTTAAAACTAGAGCTGCGTTTTTTTATTCGCTCCTGGCAGCTGCTATCGAGAGCCGTCATTTTTCTACGCTTAATTTAAATTTGACGCGCTATTTATTGGTAAACTAAACTTATTTAACGTCACGCTATCGTTTTTAATTCAATTGTTTAGCGAAAACTTGTTATAAAACTCTACCTATTTATACGGAGCGCTATCGGGAGCCACTTTTTGTATGAGGGCTCTCGATAGCAGCTATCCGGAGCGAATAAAAAAAACCAGCTTTAGTAGGGTTTTCATATTAAAATTTTTCATCTCATACTTTTGTTGACACAATCCGTCTTTTTTATTTACAACTATTAAATTATATTTATAGCATGAGTTACCTTGATATTATGAAAATTCTTTAATTTAGTGTTCTTTAATAAAACCTAAATCCATAGACAAATTTTGCTTTATTTGACCCTAAAATCTTCTTTTTTTTTTTTTTTTTTTTTTTTTTTTTTTTCAATCAATGCAATCTTTTTCTGGGGCTCAAGGCACTCCCAACTCTTTCGCAGTTAATTTTACCGTCCTACTTTACGCAGTAGTAGCCAAATCGAGGACGTACGGCTATAGACCCGCTTTGTATAAACCACCTGCACATTGCATTGCTTCATGCCAACCTATAGTGCTGACATGAAAGGTGGGTCGGCCCATGGA
This sequence comes from Tipula vernalis, assembly GCA_958295665.1. Lineage (NCBI taxonomy): Eukaryota > Metazoa > Arthropoda > Insecta > Diptera > Tipulidae > Tipula > Tipula vernalis. The sequence continues at coordinate 210,973,063 of OY282559.1, read as the reverse complement.
TTCTGCACTCTCAACAGGGGGTCATAGTTGTGTTCATCGTCATCACCGATCGTAATCGGATGATGAAAAATCCCTTTTGCATCCCGCCCCTATCGGGATTCGAACCCAAACTAAAATCTTCTGGAAATTTATCTAATCTACTAGAAAATGAGAGTTCAATTTTTTTTGTATCAAATATGTTTTTCTGACCGAAAAAATTAAAATTCAATTTTCCAAACCAATTAAACATTTTTCTGAAACCGCGAAAAAACGAACGCCAGTTTTTATTTTGGTTTTTCTGCGGATTTACGCTTAAGGCATTAATTTTAAATTTGCAGTGTGGTTTCGAAAGGTATTGCTAAAATTTTATAATTTGGTTAGCATTTTTTTGTGTACCTCAGGATATGTAATTCATTAGCCTACATTTCGGCGGTTCTTAATTTTTTTTAAAATATATTTCAAGTACATACTATATACAATTTTTTTGAGTTTTAGTGGTATTTGTATTATAATAAATAATTATTCCATCTAAAATGCAAGACAAACCTATATTGTAAGTAAAATTTTTAAATGAAGAACACCAACCAAGATGCATAAATTATCAAAATGCGATTAAGGGAATTGAGTCTTATTAAAGATTAAGAGAATTTACCTTAGTAACCAAAATTTTACAATATTGATAAATTAATTTGAATGCAAATGTATGTATGTATATTAAAGCAAAAAAAAAAAATACCTACATACTTAACTATGTACGTTATATCTCAAATATATACGGCGAACCCCTATATTACGTTATGTCCGCTATGTGAGACAAATCTCATTAACTTGGGTTTTTCCAATTAAATGATCAATAACTTTCATACATTTATGAACCCTTAGAATGAATTATACAATATTCACGAAATGTTGGTTTCATTTTAAGACAATTTCACTAAACGATGGGATCTTTTGACCGAATTTGTTTTGTAAATTGGAGGTAACTGTATACATTCAAACAACGATCGTAAAATAATATTGTAGAAATTATAACAAAAGAATTGTTTTATTACATTTTCAGTGATAGGCACGCAATTAATAAAGATTTTAATTTATTTTGATTGCCTAAATTAAGGCTGAAAATAATGCTTAAGAAAATCATCCAAAATGCAGTCAGAATCCCTATCCTGGATAGGGATTCCGACTGCATTTTGGATGATTTTCTTAAGCATTATTTTCAGCCTTAATTTAGGCAATCAAAATAAATATAAATTATTATTAATTGCGTGCCTATCACTGAAAATGTAATAAAAAAATTCTTTTGTTATAATTTCTACAATATTATTTTATGATCGTTGTTTGAATGTATACAGTTGACCTCCAATTTACAAAACAAATTCGGTCAAAAGATCCCATCGTTTAGTGAAATTGTCTTAAATTGAAACCAACATTTCGTGGATATTGCATAATTCATTCTAAGGGTTCATAAATGTATGAAAGTTATTAATCATTTAATTGGAAAAACCCAAGTTAATGAGATTTGTCTCACATAGCGGACATAACGTAATATAGGGGTTCGCCGTATATATTTGAGATATAACGTCCATAGTTAAGTATGTAGGTATTTTTTTTTGTGCTTTAATATACATACATACATTTGCATTCAAATTAATTTATCAATATTGTAAAATTTTGGTTACTAAGGTAAATTCTCTTAATCTTTAATAAGACTCAATTCCCTTAATCGCATTTTGATAATTTATGCATCTTGGTTGGTGTTCTTCATATAAAAATTTGACTTACAATATACGTAGGTTTGTCTTGCATTTTAGATGGAAGAATTATTTATTATAATACAAATACCACTAAAACTCAAAAAATTTGTATATAGTATGTACTTGAAATATATTTCAAAAAAAATTATGAACCGCCGAAATGTAGGCTAATGAATTACATATCATGCGTTACACAAAAAAATGCTAACCAAATTAGAAAATTTTAGCAATACCTTTCGAAACCACACTGCAAATTAAAATTAATGCCTTACGCGTAAATCCGCAGAAAAACCAAAATAAAAACTGGCGTTCGTTTTTTCGCGGTTTCAGAAAAATGTTTAATTGGTTTGGAAAATTGAATTTTAATTTTTTCGGTCAGAAAAACATATTTGGTACAAAAAAAATTGAACTCTCATTTTCTAGTAGATTAGATAAATTTCCAGAAGATTTTAGAGTCAAATAAAGCAAAATTTAACCTAGGTTTTATTAAAGAACACTAAATTAAAGAATTTTCATAATATCAAGGTAACTCGTGCTATAAATATAATTTAATAGTTGTAAATAAAAAAGACGGATTGTGTCAACAAAAGTATGAGATGAAAAATTTTAATATGAAAACCCTACTAAAGCTGGGTTGTTTTATTCGCTCCGGATAGTTGCTATCGAGAGCCCTCATATAAAAAGTGGCTCCCGATAGCGCTCCGTATAAATAGTTATAGTTTTATATCAAGTTTTCGCTAAACAATTGAATTAAAAACGATAGCGTGAAGTTAAATAAGTTTAGTTTACCAATAAATAGCGCGTCAAATTTAAATTAAGCGTAGAAAAATGACGGCTCTCGATAGCAGCTGCCAGGAGCGAATAAAAAAACGCAGCTCTAGTTTTAAAATTTTTAATTTTTATACTTATATATGGTCGCTCTTTCGAAAAAAACGTAAACGAGGTGTAAATATTCGAAACAAAGAAGCTCTTTTGGATTGCTTGGAATGCTTTGCTATAAGGACCCATCACAAGGGAGTGTGTATATAAGTTGAGAGTTTCTTAACTGATTCAACGTAACGGGGAGCCTATTGAGCCGTGGGGGTGAAATTTATATATATATTTTTTTAAAATGACGATTGTGACGATATTATAAAAATTTTGGCACCGTACAACCATAAACCACTCAGATAGATAAATCCTAATTTTAAATTGAATTTTACATTTTGGAATGAGTGCCGTTAGCTGTATTGTGTCTTGTCGTCGAAGACGAAATAAATTGTTTATTTTTCGTAAATATTTACGAGACACTATGGATCTATTTGACATTTTGGAAGCTAGGTAAATATAAGAATAATAATTAATAATTATTATTACAAGTGACATATGAAGCCTGTGAATCAGGCACCTAATTACCATATTACAAATCTAAAATAAAACATTTTTCACAAAAATAATTGTACAATAGGTTCTTAGAAATGTATCGGTTACCTCCATCTATTTCCATTAGCTATTACAGATTATGATCATCGGAAGAAAATTCCTTTTCATCTAATTTATTAGATTAGGTATTGATTTATTTGGATTTTGATTAATAACGTTCACATATAAATTATTTATATTTTATTTTAATTTGTAGATACGAGTACTATCGGTACTAAATTTTTTAGGTAGTGGCAGTTATCAACGAAGGGTTGGGTCTTACGCGCTAGTTTGCTTGAGTCAAACAGCGGTTCACAGGTGCGTCAAAAAAATTCACCCGAATTATATCCACCCAGCTGCGAACTGTTTATGTCAAATTCCCGCAAACGCAAGGTGAAATCGATTCAACTAAAATAAGGTACGTAACATTTTAGAGAAGAATCGATTTAGAAGTATAATTTATGTGACACTAAAATATGATTTTAGTTTTCATCGAGAATATGGTTTTCCAAATATAATTGGGCTTATTGATGGAACTCATATTACGCTAACTGGATTAAGAAGGCACATTGAAAATGCCTGTATGAACCGGAGAGCATTCCATTCTATAAACGTCCACTTGGTAAATAAATTTAGATTTTTAAATATTTGGCCCTAAAATCTTCTGGAAATTTATCGAATCTACTAGAAAATGAGAGTTCAATTTTTTTTGTACCAAATATGTTTTTCTGACCGAAAAAATTAAAATTCAATTTTCCATACCAATTAAACATTTTTCTGAAACCGCGAAAAATGAACGCCAGTTTTTAATTTGGTTTTTCTGCGGATTTGCGCTTAAGGCATTAATTTTAAATTTGCAGTATGGTTTCGAAAGGTCCTGCTAAAATTTTCTAATTTGGTTAGCATTTTTTTGTGTAACGCATGATATGTAATTCATTAGCCTACATTTCGGCGGTTCTTAATTTTTTTTGAAATATATTTCAAGTACATACTATATACAATTTTTTTGAGTTTTAGTGGTATTTGTATTATAATAAATAATTATTCCATCTAAAATGCAAGACAAACCTATATTGTTAGAATGATTTATAGAATCACTAACTGTAAGTAAAATTTTTATATGAAGAACACCAACCAAGACGTATAAATTATCAAAATGCGATTAAGGGAATTAAATCTTATTAAAGATTAACGGAATTTACCGTAGTAACCAAAATTTTTCAACAAGTTACGTACATACTTAGATAGATAATATCTCAAATATGTACGGCGAATCCCTATATTACGTTAAGTCTGCTATGTGCGATCAAATATCTTTAATTTGGGTTTTTCCAATTAAATGATCAATAACTTTCATTTGTTTATGAACCCTTAGAACGAATTATGCAATATGCACGAAATGTTGGTTTCAATTTAAGACAATTTCACTATACGATGGGATATTTTGATCGAATTGGTTTTGTAAATTGGAGGTCAGCTGTATATGTTTATATTCAAACAACGATCATAAAATAATTTGTACAAATTATAACAAAAGAATTTTTTTATTACATTTTCAGTGATAGGCACGCAATTAATAATGATTTATATTTATTTTGATTGCCTAAATTAAGGCTAAAAGTCATGCTTAAGAAAATCATCCAAAATGCAGTCGGAATCCCTATCCAGTTCTTAACTAGCCATTTTGCAGCCAATTGATGTAGCATTTTCCATCCCCTAAATTGTGAGGCTAAAATTAATCGAGCGGATTTTGCACTGTTACTTGAAGGGGCATTAAATTTGTTACGACACCGGTCCTGTACGTAACAACCCATCGCGCATTGGTCTGGTGCGTGGTAAACCGTTTGGCCAGATCTGCTGAATTTTGATTTTCGATTATTGATTTTTATTACTCCTGAATGACGATTAAAGATCAATAATTGGAATGATTGGCGTGATGACGATTTGTGGTGTGGATTTGGCGCGTATGATTTTGTGTGGTTGTCGTGTGACTGAGAGGCATGATTATTGAATGAAAAAAAAAATGGAAAATTCGAGATGCTGTGTGTGTATTTTGTTGTGTTTCTTGTAGGATACATGATTTGCATGGTTTAGTTGGTCAGTATGGTGGTGGACGATGGCGTGATTACGAAGCGACGAGCGAGTTGGTCGTTCGTGGTCCAAATACAAAAATTTTTTTTTTACGATTCGGAGGACAGTCAAGTTTTGATTTTAAAATCGACCAGGCGAGTCAAATTTGGTGTGCTATCGTGAACGATTAAAATCTTTTTGTTTTTTTTGATTATATTATAAATTGTTAAGATAAACTTTTATTAATGCGTTATTAATTATTCAATAATCGTGAAAAGTTAATTTTTTTTTTCTATTATCATTAAGTTTTGTAATCCTAAAAACTTTATATGAATTTGGTGTAGCCGACCATTCATTCATGTTGGTTGGATAATAGAAATATTATAGTGGCCTCAATTTAATTGGATAATAAATCAATAAAAATCAATAAAATTAAAAAAAAAAAAAGTTCAAGTTTTTTTTTTGTCCCGTTAAGAGGTGTGAAATGATCCTTAGAAAGTGTAGTGAGATCGACCGAAAAATTTGTGAACATTTATAAATAAAAGAAACGTTAAAAGTGGTTCTTTTCTCAAATAAAACAATGTGTGTGAGAAATAATGATCTATGAGGGTTTTTTTTTTGTTTTGTTTGTTTTGGGCTGTTAGAAGTGATCAATAAAGAAAGTGAAAAAAAAAAACTCATAACAAATTAAAATAAATAAATTGAACGCCCAATCGTGTATAAAATGTTAAACAAGCTATAAGAAAATAATCACAAGACATAAATGTGTTTCACTTGGCAATAAAAAGTGGCATTTTTCTTTTGTTTATGTGTGATAGCGGTCTGAGTCCGATCCGTTATTCTGGGGCGCTTGATTATTTGAGCTTTCTTTTCAGAAAGTGAGCGTTATTAATTAACTCACTTTCAAGTGCAACGGTGTTGCCTATAAATTGGCAGATTGGATTGTTGGTGAATATTTGTTGCCGTGGTGCGAGGGGGATCCTACGCCAGATATTAGCAGATCGGGCGGATTTGCTTGGAGGTATGGTGTCCATGAAAACAAACAACCGCAAAATTTATGGTTTAGTCATGCTCTCTTGGAAGAGATTTTATTTTTTTTATTAGTTTACATTGTAATTTTACGATTTTTTTTTCTTAATTTTTCTAATTTAATATTAAAACGTAATTTTAAATGTTTGAAGTTTTTTTTGCTTGCTAATAGTTAGATTGTATTGTGAGCCAAATTTGACGGTTTGTTTTCGGTTTTTTTTTTACTTTATTACTATATTTTTTTTTTTCTTATATTCATTGTACATACATACATAACATTTTTTTCAGCTTTAGCGTCTCCGTAATCACGCCTTACGTATCTTCGTTTACTGTTGTTTTATCCTCCGTTGTCTGTCCTATGGTATTTTTTTTTTTGGTTTAAAAGTTTACGTGATTGTGAATAATGAGTGAGTAGGTACTTGGGCGATCAAGATGAGTTGTTGGGGAGGGGGCTTTTGTTGTTGAGGTCGGTCAATTATAGTTTTTGTCAGTTTTACTCCTGTAAACAAGGCAACCGGAATGTTGCTCTCTTTGTTTATTTATCTTCGTACATAATGCGGTTATTCAAGCATACGGTCATGTCTGGAAATCCCCACGCCAACCCTGAGCTTAGCCAGCTATAAATACCGCACCAGACCACTGATCGTATGTCTGTTAACGACATCGCAAGGTGTCGTTACAGTGGCGCCCAAGGGTAGGGGGTAGAATAGTATCAACCAGAATACCACCTTAGTATCCATTGCTTGTCGTAGGAGGCGTCTAAACGGTTGGAGGTCGGAATAACAAACCGCCTCCGTAAAATTTGACATGTTAACAATAGTTTTTTTTTCAGTTCTTTAGTTTTTTCATTTACTATTCTTGAAGCATAGAAGTTGTAGACCTCATCGTTTCCACTTATAGTGTCTGATTGCGAGGGGTTCTTGATTTTTTTGCTTCAGGTCTAGAATTAGAGTTCATTTTGTTTCGACCCTTATGACATTGATTTCGGTATCCACTACTGCTTCTGCTTTATAGTGTTTGATTTCAGAGTGAGATACCGGATCAATAGTTGTAGGGTTAGATTCAAATTTCCATTAATTTCAATATATTCATTTTTTTTTGTTTCTCAATTTTGTCGCCATGTAACTTCGTTACAGTGGCGCCCAAAACTAATGGCTATTTAAAATTCATTTCTCTTCGTCTTTTAGTGTTCCACAATTGTTTTTAACTTGTTGTGCGCATTTTGTGCAATGTCCAACGTTTACGTTGTTTGAACTTGCACAGGTGCGCACCTCAACGTTCCTTGCCCGGTTAACACGCACAGCTGTAATTGCAACCAGTATATAGCTGTTTGATTGCGTACAGATGTGAGTGTTAATCCCTATTCTTAGTTCGTTGGTTGAATGAGTTCTCCATTTCCGCCATGTGGCGTCTGATTGTGGCTGAACTTCATTCTTCCATCGTTCGGAGTTTAGTTTTTTTTGAAAATTTTTTTTCTTCTCTTTTCTTTTCAGATTTCTTCGTACCTTAGCATTAATTGCACAATCTCTTCGATATTAGTTTTCTTCCGACTACTTAAATGAGAGGCGTCCCTAGTAGGTTCCAGCGCTTGCGTTGTTCGACCTTGCGGGTGCGTCACTCATTTAAGTTCCATGTGCCTTGAGCATTGATATTTCTGAACCAGCATTTCCACCGATGTGGTGTTGATTGTGCGGTTAGGTGTCTCGATGGTCAAGGTACATCAATTGGTCTTTTTCTGTTATGTTGTTTGCCTGATTTTGCAACCCTGTCTTGTTTACAGGAAAGTTTTATTATTTTTACTTCATTTAAATATCATGATTTATTATTTTATTATTTATCCTTTATTTTCAGTTATTTATTATTATTTTTCTTGCCGACCCAATACTGGGGACCCTAACCCGGAACTCATTGAGATCTACTGTTTTTTTTCTTGATATTTCTTTTGTTTGGTGTTTGAAAATTTATTTTTCGCGCGCTTATATTTAAACTAACATATAGAATTCTTTATAATTAATATAATTAAATTTTGAAATATTTTACCTTAATTAATTGTTGGATTTATTTTCTTTTGGTTTGCTTAAGATTATATTGATACTATATTTTGGATAGTAATCATTTTCCTATTGATCATTTATTTTTTATTTTTTTTTATTATCTTGCATCGGTTTAGGGTACATTTATTTTAGTTTAGTTATTTTTATATATACATATATTTCTTTCCTTCTTCTTTAATATTTTTTTTTTTGCAAGGTGAATTTCAGCATTCTTTATAACATACGTTTTGATTTTTTTTTTGGTGAATTATACGATTTATTGTCAAAAGGGAGTGGTAGGTTATCATATTGGTTCTAGTTTATAACTAATCATTACAAAATGGATATTGCTGCTCTTAAACCCGATGAAATTGAAATTGAATTTGAAATCCGTGATATACAGTCGGGATCTGATCAAGGATGGTCTGATCTTCAAGCTGCGATGGCCGCTGAGCGTTCGGGAAGTATTGAGATTCCATTTCGGATGCATGGCAAGGCTGCAAAACGACCAGATCTGGAGTTGTCGGGATGTCAAACAAAGTTGGATAGACTGAAAGCTGGAATCTTAGGATTAGCCACTTTACCAAAGCAAGACCAAGTTGCTACTGCTCGTAATCTCCGTTCTAGGTTGTTGCATGTAGAGGGACGGATTATTCGGGTTAGCTCATCCCCAACTTATGGAAACCAAGCCCAAGGATTACAAATATCATGTCGGAAGTTGCTCGGATCATTGGATCGGTATTTGACTGATAACGAAAACCTGAATAAGTCCATGGATGACGCCCGGGAAGTGAATATTCCGCCCGTTTCCGTCATAAATCCCGAGATTCCAACTGCATCCACTTCTAACGTGATCGAACTTAAAACAGTGGATTCAGCTGTACAAAATGCTGGTGAGGAGAAAATTGCAGCCTTGATGAAACTGGTTCAGTCATTAACGGAGGAGGTAAAGTATTTAAGATCAAGTGCGGCTTCGACTATTACAAATATTGGTCCTGTCAGTAAACCATCTGTTCCTAGCTCGTTACCCGACGTACCCGTGAGAACAGCATACGATTTTGGGTCCGACTTTCATGTTCAATTTCGGGATTCTCTTTCATACGCTACATCAACATTACCACAAGGATCGACCACCAATGTTAATAGTACTAGCGGAAATTTTATTCCAAAAGGGCCTTCATCTTCGGAGCAGACGTCAACTTCTACTCCTACATTTTCACCACCTACGGCCCCGCCCAGTACTGTTTCGTATAAACCAACCTTTGCTGTTCAACATCCCCTGCCGGTAGAGCCACATCCCTCATTCGTTCTTGCTCCCGGTAGTTCTGGTTATCGTTCTTTAGCTCGTAGTGGTATTCAATTCAATGGTTCTTCATCCGGTATCACTGTGGACATGTTTATTTTTCAGTTGGAAACTGTGTCGGCATCAATGCAATTGTCTCCCGAAGCCTTGATGGTGGAGATAAGCACCGTATTGCGAGATGTCGCCCTCCAGTGGTACTGGATTTACCGCCGGCATCATCCTTTGGCAGGTTGGGCCGAGTTAAAAAGAGACCTTATCGAACGATTCCAGGACCGACGTACTTCTTTCGAGATTCGCAGAACTATTGAGGCTCGAAAGCAACAGGCGAATGAGACTTTTATAGATTTTTATCATCACATGTGGGGGTTAACTTTGCAGTGCCATACTCCGTATTCAGATGAGGAATTTATTCAACTGTTGCTTTCCAACATGAAACCCACCTTACAGTACCATCTAACCGATCGTCGCTTCTCTTCAATCAACGAACTCATTAAAAGTTGTACCGCTTGGGAAGACACACTTCGTCGACTTCGTTTTCAGCAAGACCCTTTTCCGCATAATAGAAGAGTAGTTAGCGAGCTGGCAGCAGATTACGGTGATGATCATCGTTATCAAGCTCCAATGCCGGTTATTGTTTCCTCGGATATGCCTACTGAAACGTCGTTAGCTGCATTTCAAGGCCCGGTGAGAAGTGAAAGGGTAAATTCAGGTCGTACCGGTAAGGCAACCCCTATCCAGAACTATAATCACACTGCCGATAATTTGATAGTCTGCTACAATTGCTCCGATATTGGTCATCGCTTTCAGAATTGTCCAATTCCGGTCACAGGATATTTCTGCTATGTATGCGGTCTAAGAGATACCATTTCTGCTGACTGTCGTCGATATGCGGGAAACCGGTCGAGTGGTCAATGGAGGACTGGGAACCAAGGGCCACCGCATTACGATCCACCCAGAATGCAGCGAATGGATGCAGCCAGCAATACAGATGCAGAGCTACGCCAAGTATCTTCGCCGGGATGGAGGAGTCAGATGGGCCCGAAACCTTCTTTGTAGAGTCTTCCGATTTCAAATGCTCGAGGGTGGACGCTCCATTCTCTGTCTTGCCTAATGTTTTATGTCATTCACCATCCAACAATAATCTGAACCCGTTTTTCAATCATATAACTGACAGTGAATGTCCTACAAATTTAAAATCTTCCACTAATTTCAATAGTACCAATTCTCCTAATGTTCCGTTCAAGCCTTCCCGATCTCACGATTCTTCTCGTTTGCTACGCTCCAAAAGGTACTGGGAAAGACGTAAGATTATGAAATCATTTGTTGTATCTTCCCTTCTCGGTTCTGAAACAGGTGACATGCGGCCTTATGCTGATGTTCTTGTTAATGATGTGCCATACCGAGGCCTTTTGGATAGTGGAGCCAGCGTTAGCGTTTTGGGTCGTGGATCGGAGAAGTTGCTTTCTAATCCATTCATTAAATTTCATAACTTTCCTTTTAACATCAACACAGCTAGCGGACAACCTCAACGGGTGTTTGGGTACGTAAATGCTTCAGTGAAGTTCGGCTCAATGTCCCATCCTTTAATTTTGTATATAGTTCCATCGTTAGAACAACCTCTGTATCTTGGGATCGACTTCTGGAATCGGTTCGGTATTGCGCCAAAGATCTCCTCCTGGTCGACCTCTTTGGAAGCGTCCGATTCAAATGAATCTCCCAAAATACACGTGCTCTCTTGTGATGAACAGCGTACTCTTGACAGTATTAAAGAACTTTTCCCTTGTAGTTCTAAACTGGGGTTAGGCCGAACTTCCTATTTATTCCATTCCATTGACGTCGGAACCGCCAAACCAGTTAAACAACGTTTTTATTCTGTTTCTCCAGCCATACAAAAATTAATGTATACCGAGTTGGATCGGATGCTGTCTTTGGGGGTTATCGAGGAATCACAAAGTTCCTGGTGCTCGCCGGTTACTCTTGTACGTAAGGCTAATGGCAAAGTTCGTCTGTGCTTAGATGCTAGAGAACTGAACAAGGCCACCGTTAAGGATGCGTATCCGCTTCCGCTTATCAATGGATTGTTGGGTCGTTTGGATCAAACCCGATTTATTTCGGCGATTGATTTAAAAGACGCCTTTTGGCAAATACCTCTCGACCCACAATCCAGAGATAAGACGGCGTTTACGGTTCCTGGGCGGCCTTTGTATCAGTTCAAGGTGATGCCTTTTGGGCTGTGCAATGCGCCACAGACGCTTTGTCGCTTAATGCACAAAGTAATCCCACACCAACTGCACGATAAGGTCTTTGTGTACCTCGATGACCTCCTGGTCACCTCCGCCACTCTGGATGAGCATTTTGAGCTGTTGAGAGAGGTTGCTACTAGGTTAAAAACTGCGGGCTTGACCATCAATCTAGCTAAGAGTACATTTGTGTTGAGGGAAGTCGATTACTTGGGTTATGTTGTCGGTGATGGTTGCCTCCGTACTAACCCAGAAAAATGTAAAGCAATTTTGGAGTTTCCTATTCCCAAAACTACCAAACACATTCGTCGCTTCCTGGGTATGTGCGGGTGGTATCGCCGCTTCATTCCCAATTTTTCTGCTTTAGCCGCTCCCTTAACAGATCTTACTGGGAAATCTGCGAAGTCTCGGTGGTCGGCTGCCGCTGATGCTTCTTTTCGGGCATTGAAACTGGCTTTATCTTCTGCTCCCGTCCTGGCCAACCCCGATTACAGTAAGCCCTTTTATATACAGTGCGATGCTAGCACCGTCGGCGTAGGTGGCGTTTTATTTCAGATGGATGCGGAAGGAGTTGAACGACCCATTGAGTTTATTTCGCATAAGCTCAATGCGGCACAGAGGAACTACTCGGTGACTGAACTGGAATGCTACGCCGCGGTGCTCAGCGTACAAAAGTTTCGGCCATATATAGAAGGGTATCCTTTTGTGATATACACGGATCATGCCAGTCTAACCTGGTTAATGTCACAAAAGGATCTGTCGGGGCGTCTTGCGCGGTGGAGCCTAAAACTACAATCCTTTAATTTTCAGATTGGTTACCGGAAGGGAACTTTAAATGTAGTTCCAGATGCATTGTCGCGCGCTTTTAGCGAGGACCCCCCCTTAGCAACGGTGGATCCCGCAACCCCTATTGCGGCTCCTGCGTCCATTACCATAAATTCTTGTTTACCTTCGGATACTGTCGATCCGTTAACTTTAGCTGCCTTGTCTTCTTCCCCTCCGATGCAGATTCTACATATCGACCTGAAGTCACCTGCATTTCAAGATCCTGATTACGTGATGCGCATGTCAAAAGTCGAACGATTAAACCACTGCGATCATAATCTTCAAGTACGGGATAATAAGCTCTTTATTGCACCGGCGTACGGAAGTCGATATGTAGATACAGATATTTCTCCATTTAAATTATTCGTTCCTGCTCCTTTGACTCAGGAACTCATCGAACAAGCTCACGATCCACCAACTTCAGCACACTTAGGCAGTCGTAAAACTCTCGAGAGACTTCAACGACAATTTTACTGGCCTCAGATGGCGGCTCAAGTAAAGAAGTATGTCTCCGATTGCGCTAAGTGTAAAATGAATAAAGCCGTCAATTATTCTACACGACCAGAAATGGGAGCTCAGGTGGTGTCCACTCGGCCGTTCGAAAAGCTTTTCGTTGACTTTCTGGGTCCATATCCGCGATCTAAGCGGGGGAATTCTGTAATCTGTATCGTATTGGACCACTATTCTAAGTTTGTGATTCTTAAACCCTTGCGGGAAGCCTCTGCAGCTCTTTTGTGTTCATTTTTAGAAAATGAGGTTTTCCTGTTGTTCTCCGTACCTGCTACCGTTACCTCCGATAATGGTAAACAGTTTACCTCGAACCTTTTTAAGGATTTGCTGACTAAATATGGCGTTTCTCACATACGAACTCCGGTTTATTCTCCTCAAAGCAATGCTTCGGAGAGAGTTAATCGAACGCTGCTTTCGGCCGTGAGAGCGTATGTGGACGATCATGGACATAATGAGTGGGACAAGCATCTTCAAGAGGTGGCCGCTGCCCTGCGCAATGCATGCCACGAAACTCCACACTTTTCCCCTCATTATCTCGTGTTCGGTCAGCACATGTCTCTTCATGGCTCGGATTATGCTTTGCGGAGATTAATAGAAACTTCAGACGCGAACGAGATCCAAGTGTTAGCGAAACCAGATCGTCTTAATTTAATCAAAAGCAAAATCGCACACTATCTCAAAGTTGCTCATGAAAGAGGATCCCAACGGTATAATTTGCGAAGTAGTAATCGTGTGTTTCGTATCGGTCAGCCTGTTTTCGTCCGAAGCTTTGCCTTGAGTGATGCAGCAGGTAGATTTTCCGCCAAACTGGGAGCCAAATTCAAGCCAGCCATCATCACTTTGAGAGTGGGTAACGTTGCCTACAGCGTTCAAGACCCAGACGGCAAGAATTTGGGTACCTTTCACGTTAAAGATATCCGGTCCTAAGTGGAATATTTGGAAAATGGGAAATTAGTTCATCGACCTCCAGATTCGACGTCTATCTAAATAAGACAGCACGCCAGTGGGTGCCATTGAATCATTATAATGAGACTCGTATGCTGCCAGTGTGACAGCCCATGATTCAGGGACATTTAAGTGTAACATTATTTAATTACGTATGCTTCTTTCTTTAGTTGATTCAATTTTTTTTTTTTTGCTACTGCCTCTGCTCCTCCACGACCCTGGTTTTTTTTGTGTGCGTATAACTGCCCGGCACAGTGAGACTCTTTTCTCGGGTGTGGGTCGTCCCCACGATTGTTACGACACCGGTCCTGTACGTAACAACCCATCGCGCATTGGTCTGGTGCGTGGTAAACCGTTTGGCCAGATCTGCTGAATTTTGATTTTCGATTATTGATTTTTATTACTCCTGAATGACGATTAAAGATCAATAATTGGAATGATTGGCGTGATGACGATTTGTGGTGTGGATTTGGCGCGTATGATTTTGTGTGGTTGTCGTGTGACTGAGAGGCATGATTATTGAATGAAAAAAAAAATGGAAAATTCGAGATGCTGTGTGTGTATTTTGTTGTGTTTCTTGTAGGATACATGATTTGCATGGTTTAGTTGGTCAGTATGGTGGTGGACGATGGCGTGATTACGAAGCGACGAGCGAGTTGGTCGTTCGTGGTCCAAATACAAAAATTTTTTTTTTACGATTCGGAGGACAGTCAAGTTTTGATTTTAAAATCGACCAGGCGAGTCAAATTTGGTGTGCTATCGTGAACGATTAAAATCTTTTTGTTTTTTTTGATTATATTATAAATTGTTAAGATAAACTTTTATTAATGCGTTATTAATTATTCAATAATCGTGAAAAGTTAATTTTTTTTTTCTATTATCATTAAGTTTTGTAATCCTAAAAACTTTATATGAATTTGGTGTAGCCGACCATTCATTCATGTTGGTTGGATAATAGAAATATTATAGTGGCCTCAATTTAATTGGATAATAAATCAATAAAAATCAATAAAATTAAAAAAAAAAAAAGTTCAAGTTTTTTTTTTGTCCCGTTAAGAGGTGTGAAATGATCCTTAGAAAGTGTAGTGAGATCGACCGAAAAATTTGTGAACATTTATAAATAAAAGAAACGTTAAAAGTGGTTCTTTTCTCAAATAAAACAATGTGTGTGAGAAATAATGATCTATGAGGGTTTTTTTTTTGTTTTGTTTGTTTTGGGCTGTTAGAAGTGATCAATAAAGAAAGTGAAAAAAAAACTCATAACAAATTAAAATAAATAAATTGAACGCCCAATCGTGTATAAAATGTTAAACAAGCTATAAGAAAATAATCACAAGACATAAATGTGTTTCACTTGGCAATAAAAAGTGGCATTTTTCTTTTGTTTATGTGTGATAGCGGTCTGAGTCCGATCCGTTATTCTGGGGCGCTTGATTATTTGAGCTTTCTTTTCAGAAAGTGAGCGTTATTAATTAACTCACTTTCAAGTGCAACGGTGTTGCCTATAAATTGGCAGATTGGATTGTTGGTGAATATTTGTTGCCGTGGTGCGAGGGGGATCCTACGCCAGATATTAGCAGATCGGGCGGATTTGCTTGGAGGTATGGTGTCCATGAAAACAAACAACCGCAAAATTTATGGTTTGGTCATGCTCTCTTGGAAGAGATTTTATTTTTTTTATTAGTTTACATTGTAATTTTACGATTTTTTTTTCTTAATTTTTCTAATTTAATATTAAAACGTAATTTTAAATGTTTGAAGTTTTTTTTGCTTGCTAATAGTTAGATTGTATTGTGAGCCAAATTTGACGGTTTGTTTTCGGTTTTTTTTTACTTTATTACTATATTTTTTTTTTTCTTATATTCATTGTACATACATACATAACATTTTTTTCAGCTTTAGCGTCTCCGTAATCACGCCTTACGTATCTTCGTTTACTGTTGTTTTATCCTCCGTTGTCTGTCCTATGGTATTTTTTTTTTTGGTTTAAAAGTTTACGTGATTGTGAATAATGAGTGAGTAGGTACTTGGGCGATCAAGATGAGTTGTTGGGGAGGGGGCTTTTGTTGTTGAGGTCGGTCAATTATAGTTTTTGTCAGTTTTACTCCTGTAAACAAGGCAACCGGAATGTTGCTCTCTTTGTTTATTTATCTTCGTACATAATGCGGTTATTCAAGCATACGGTCATGTCTGGAAATCCCCACGCCAACCCTGAGCTTAGCCAGCTATAAATACCGCACCAGACCACTGATCGTATGTCTGTTAACGACATCGCAAGGTGTCGTTACAAATTTAGCTAGTAAAGAAAATATTTTCCGAAACGGATTCAGGACATGCGGCCTATGCTCTTTTTTCGAAGACGCCATAAAATATTCATTGCTCGATACTGGAAAATTCGAAAAAAAACAAACAGGAGCTCTCGAGACAAAACAGGGTACCGCTTATGCGCTTAAAATAAGTTCGAGAAACACAACTAGAATATTTAAAAAATAAACAAAAATGAAACATTACAAACATCTTTAATTATTTATTTAATTAATTCCTTTATTTTTTCTTTAGTTAGTATTATTGTTACAGAGGTTTAATGAGACATATACATGTATGAGTTTTTTTGACCTTTCAAATGTGAGCCGTTTTCTAATTGATGATTGTATCCAACCCCAATTCGAAAATGTCCGTTCCAGTTGGGCCGTAGAAGAGGAATGTTTAATAACTTTAAGGCTAGTGTTGAGAGTTGTTGATGTTTCATCGACGCCGTACACGGGTTTCACCAAAATCTCCTCCCGCTACGACAAAATAATTTCGTATCTTAAATTATGAAATTCTAAACATACAAAAATAACAAAAACATACCGCATTAGCTTCTGCAATAACAGTACCACCAAGTGGTAGGTTTGAAATTTCCTTAATCTCCAAGTCAACAGCTTCAACAATCGACCTCGAACGGTTTGATTCGGTAGAACATATATTGAGGGAACCTTCTTCCTCATTACATCGTTTGCTGTAATTTTTATATAACCTAAGAAAAAACTAATACTTTACTACTAAATAGTTTTTCATGCATTTTTTAGTTTGGAATTTTTTCAGTGGGTTTCCTAAACACGTACGACTCAAATAGCAGCATGAGTTATGGAAAATAATGAATCGATATTTTTTATTTTCCTTATTAAAAATTAACGCGTTTATCGAGATATTTGTAGTCTTATACCCCCCAAACACATTGACGGAGCGAAGAGCAGCGCTAAATTAGAATACATGTATTTCCATAAGAGCGAACACATAGAGCGGCGTCAAACTAGCAAAGTTTTTATTTTTGGAGTCGATGAATGCCATTTATATTTATTGTTTTTAAGGTAAATGTTTAGAAACCCCTAGCTGAATTTTACATCCAACTGGGTATATGAGAAAGACAATTTTTAAAAAATCTAAATTTGAACTTAAAATTTGTTTGTAATAAGTCAATAAACAAAATAGTTTTTTATGAAAATATTTTGTTGTAATAACCCAAACAACATTTTAAATAAATGTCAAATTAGCGGCGTCTATGTGGTTGCAAAAAATCATAAAGACGAAGAGAAGCGAAGTCAGGCGTAGAGCGCAACTTACTTTGGTCACAAGAATAGTTATTGGTATAAAAATGAAAATGCAAATTATGCTCAAAATAAAAACCGAAAATAATTTTCGTTTTACTTTTATCAATTGACATTAAAGATTAAATCAAAAAACCAAACAAAAATTTCAAAATTATTACTAGAGTAATTCAATACAAACAAAAACTTGGTTTGAAACTATTCATTCCAGAATGAAAATACACGGCATTGTTGTTGTAAAATTCCCAAAGTAAGACTACATATGTGTTTGGGGTATTACTTTGAGAATTTTACAGCAACAATGCCGTGTATTTTCATTCCGGAATGAATTTCTGGCTATAATTGCCGTCTTACTTTGGTAACAGGAATAGTAATTGGTATAAAAATAAAAATGCAAATTATGCTCAAAATAAAAACCAAATTATTTTTTTTTATCAGCTGGCCTTAAAAATTAAATAAAATAATAGTAAAATGTTTCAAAATTATTGCTAGAATAATTCTATACATACTAACAAAAACTTGGTTTGAAAATATTCACTTCGCAATGATGAAATACACGGCATTGTTGTTGTAAAATTCCCAAAGTTAATAAGATTACATTGTAGTCTTATGCCCTTTCCGAAAGTTATACTTATTTATTTAGACATACTTATTTGCCGCCATCTTAAATAAGTATTTGGGGTTAATTTGATATTCTTATAACCCGCGTGTTTATTTTAAGGTTGATGGAGCCCCACAATTCACTGCGCACAGCGTACACGCTATATTTGAATCTAACCTCACTCTTCGGCGTTATACGTTTTTTTCGGGTGTGTAAAATAAATTTAGTACACGGCGACACAACTTTTCTTTAACTTTATTTTTATTATTATTTAATTTAGTAATAATCCAAAAAAAACTACAACTTTTTTACATTTAATACAATCCGAACGTACCAAATATAATGTTCGGTTAGCTAAATAAAAACTGAACTGATCGGTGGTACGATCTTTTTAGCAATCTTATTTTATTTTTTTGACACAAAAAATGTCCGCTTTTTGGGTTTTTGTCTTGGGTATAGTTTTGTTGCCCTAAACACCAATTTGTGTTTAGATTGACATTTTTTATATTTTTAGTTGAGCCAAACGCCACAAGTATAATCATCCGAGTTGATTTCACATACTTATTTTTTATTTTGACTATTTTGTAACTATAAAATAATCTTTTTAATTAAATTTTTTATAAAACTTAATTACTACATAATATCACAATATGTATGTAATGAAATTAACAGAAGTTTGGTTTTCGTTTAAGATTTTTTTTTTCTAAGAACATACTTATTTTAAGTTTCCTCGCCAACATACTTATTTAAATAAGGAGGACTAAATAAATAAGTATAACTTTCGGAAAGGGCCTTACTTTGGGAATTTTACAACAACAATGCCGTGTATTTTCATTCCGGAATGACTCCCAAGTGTAACTACTTCAAATATATTCTTGTTTTTCTGGAACTTTTTTTGGAACTGAGAATGACATTTGAGTTCCATTTTATTATAAGATTTCCTTTGAACAGTGGAACAAAAACCCTAAACTAATGGAACTAAATATGTTTGATTGTATGTATGTATTCAAAATAAAATTTGGCGGGAATCAGTAATTTGAGGTTAGATTGAAAAATATACTTATTTCAATATTTTCCGTGTTAAATAAAAGAATCGTTTTTTGTATGAATTTGATAAAAATGCATATGTTTATTTAAAGAAGTACTTGGGAGGAACATTTTCTTGTTTTTTGGTTTTTGCTATCTAATCGTTTACGTTGTGGAAGTCATCTTTTGCTATTTGGTTGAATTTTTAATTATTAACATGATCAGTTGTGTATTTGGTAGTTGCTAAAAATCTGTTAACCATTTAATAAAATTAAAAATAAATAATAACATTAAAATTTTGGGCTGATAAATCCTCTTGACGACCTTTCAATGTGAACTGTTGGGCTGATGGACTGTGCTTGATGATTTATTTAATTATTCAATTATGATTAAGAGTATTAAATGAGTATTAAAAATTTTACACCATATAGGTATTATTTATTTGCTTACAAAAAATTTAAATTACATTACCACAAAAAAGCTCAAAAGCAAAAATAATTAACTTCACTTGCCAAAAATAACAAAGAAAATACCGTTGATCGCCCTCGTATATACGAGTGACATAGAAATGGAATCGCACACATACTACTACGACTAAATAAAAATAAACCATTTCCATCACTTCCATTGCTTATGGAGAAAAATAGAACATTTGTTGGAACTGTCAAATTCAGTTCCATTTTGTTATACTTGGGTTGGGAAAGAAATGAACTCGCACACATACTCCTACGGCTGTATAAAAATAAACAACTTCCATCTCTTCGATTACATATGGTTAAAAATAGAACAATCGTCGGAACTGTCAAATTCAGTTCCATTTTGTTATACTTGGGCTATAGTTTCAAACAAAGTTCTCGTTGGTATAGAATTATTCTAGCAATAATTTTGAAAAATTTTATTGTTTTTTTATTTAATTTTTAATGTCAATTGATAAAAGTAAAAAGAAAATTATTTTCCTTTTTTATTTGTACTATAATTTGCATTTTTATTTTTATACCAATAACTATTCCAGTGATCAAAGTAATAGCCGATTTAGACGTACCAACATTTTTTTCCCAACAAAAAATGAAGATATTAGTATATTACGATTTTCGTTTGTAAGACAAGAACAAAAATATAATCAAACAAAATTTTGTTGTATTTTTTGTTTTCTTTTTTTTCCAACCACGTTACTATAAAAACAAATTTGACTATAAAATTTACTCGACCCGAGTATATTTTATAGTAACAAACAACAACAAACACAATAAAAATGGCGATTTGAGAAATTTTTATAGCGCTTTATTTTATTTTTAAAAAATTTTAGTAATAAAATAAAATTTACGTTCGAAAAATTTCCATTTCACGCGGGAAACCCATAATTTTGCCAAATAAACTAGTATCACCGCCGTATTTATCAAAAATTATATCGTCGATTTTATACCGCCAAAAAATTATGGTATGACGAGAGTTTTGTTGTATACTTTTCTCTTTTTATCGCTTGTACATTTTTTTGTATTGTGTGTATCTCTAAGTGTCAACAAAAAAAATGTTGGAAAAAAATGTTGGTACGTCTAATGTCGTTTTCCTGTTGCAACAAAAAATAGATTCGGAGCGAAACCCAAGTGACAGCAGCTGTCATTCGTCGCTCGGTAAAATTTTTCGGAGCGATTACTAACACAATTACATTTAAATGTCATCGAAATGTCATTTAAACATCAAAATAAATATGCGGAAAAATATATTTAAAAAACAGTAAAATAATTAACAAATAATACAACAAATAACATGATTACAATAAATTATTTATTAATTTACGGAAAAATTCATCAGTATTAACAATCTAATTATAAAAATAGAATTTGACAATTAATACGTATATTCACACAACCATATAAAAAACAAAAGATCGCAGAATCCGGATTTTTGGCTGTTCCAGTTAAAACGTCAAAAAACTGTCATTTTTCAACTCGGATTCGACTCCGAATCTGTTTTTTGTTGCAACAGGAAAACCACATAAATCGGCTATTAGACGACACATATGTATGTACATATGTATAACTATGCTCATGAATTGCGTATTTAATAATTAAAAATCAATGTATAGGGATTTTGGTTATACTAATAAGTTAATTGGTATTCGATGGCATAATTGGTATAATAAACTATTATACAAAACAACTTCGGATTTATATGCCTAATTGGCTAGTCGAGTTGAGTTTAATCTAGGTTGAACAGTTCAATGTTTGACTACATTTATGTTGTTTTCGATTGACCAAAAAATACTAAACTCATACTGGCTTTACAGCGTAGAAAATACCACCGTAGATACCATAATAGCTTTATTCAACAATTAAAATTAACAGAACAATCGTTTTAAGCCGGTATTCCATTGTGAAAAAATGTTTATCAGCAAAAATATATTGAGATAAAAATAGAAAATCGGTGGTTGTGTGAATGAGACACCCACCCGACTTCGTCAGTAAACATTTTTATTACAAAAAAGTTGTGGCTGTGTTAGTGTGATGCCATAATTATTTACAAAAAGTATCAAATGGAGTACTTTTTATTGCAACCCTCTAACACAACCACATAAATTTTGTGTACGGATGATAACATATTTCTCGCACACAATATTAATTTTCATAGTACGTCATTTTTATGGTAAAGATATTTTTTATTTTTTATTCTGTGACGGAAAATAAATGAAAAAAAATAATTCTGATATGGGTGAAAATAATATTTAATTTTTTAGATAATTTTGAGAGGTGAAAATATACGAATTAAGAATAACGCATAGTTTTGTTCATATTTGTTGGTTATGTTTTAGTTTGCTGTCAAAATATATCCATACAATTTTACTATAAAATAAAAAATAAAAAAATTGTTTTTTCTTTGTCACTCTAATGTAACATTTTTTTTTGTCTTCTTTCATTTTTTCCAGCAGTCAGTAAATTTTTTGTAATGGAATACCGGCTTTACGATTCAAAACCGAGCCGCAAGAAACTATTGCCGTCTTACTTTGGTCACAAGAATATTTATTGGTATAAAAATGAAAATGCAAATTATACTCAAAATAAAAACCGAAAATAATTTTCTTTTTACTTTTATCAATTGACATTAAAAATTAAATAAAAAACAAAAAAATTTCAAAATTATTACTAGAATAATTCTATACCAACAAAAACTTGGCTTGAAACTATTCATTCCGGAATGAAAATACACGGCATTGTTGTTGTAAAATTCCCAAAGTAAGACTATACTTGTTCTGTTAATTTGTCAAAAACTGTTGAGTATTTCAGACGGAAAAATGACATATCGATATTATCGCGTCCAATTGTTGTTAATGCTAAAAATAATATATCACGATAAATTGAATGGGTACGATTGACACCACGATGTTTTAATAGTTTATGTCGTTCGGTAGCTAATAGCCTAACCGGTGTAATTAAATCGTTTAATTTGATTGCTGATATTATGTTTTGGATTATACTGCAAAAAAAAAACATGTTGAATACACCAATCTACCACCTATCGCAAGTAATTTAGCGCCACGTTTAGCTACTCGATATTGAATTCCATGTAAATTCAATGCTTGAGCGCATTCAATTTTTTCCATATCGGCGGTTTTTGATCCTGGAGCGGCACACATATCCAATACCTTGTGGTGTGGTTTCACGTCAAGCAAAATTGGAGGAATCATAGAAACGACTTCTTGACGACTAATACTACCATCACTAGTTTCGGAAATTTAAAAGTTATGTAATCTAAATAATGATTCGGAACGTCAGATATCCTTTCGTGTCAGCTCCAGCTGCCAAGCCAATCCATTTGGGTACCAAGGAAGGCACATATAGAGTTTTCGAATTCTTGATCATCATTTTGTAATTCTTTAGCCCCGTTAATATAATCACCAAAGAATTCGTGCTTGGTAATATCTAGAAGAGCTTGGGATTCCCCTCTCGAACCGGTCACCCGAAATATTACCGCCAAATTACCTGGAATAGCTTTTAAAAAACTTTCCCACTTTTCTTCTGAGCAAATATTTTGCATTTTATAATACATTATCCCACAAACAATCGATCGCTTTTACCTTTTTCCTAGAAAACAAAAAAAAAAAAAATTATAAACCAACATATTTTTTATTATACCTAGGTCAAATCATTATCACAATGGACCGTCACCGGTGTAAGTGTGCATAACGATTGGTAATCCACACTAAATTCCAATAAATAATAGTCTCTTGATGCAATATATTTTCAAGCTCTTTACGCAATACCAATGTACAAATTTAATTGTATATTCCAATTGAGAAAAGCGACGAATTTTTTGACGTCTTGATTTGTCAAAAATACAATATTTAACTGTACACAGTTAATATAAAATAAAACTCGTATAGTAAATAAGTAAATAAATTTAATAAGAGATGGCGTTAGTAATTTGTTTTTTACATTTTATACATGTAAATAATGTATAAAATGGCTCATGTAAAATACAGGTTTTTTACATGTAAAAAACTAGGTAAATTACATTGTGTAATTTACACGCCCAACTGTGGGTAGGGGAACAATCGAAATCACTTTCCACACACCAGGAAACACTGATTTCGTCAAACACTGGTTAACTACAAATGTGATTTAGGGCAGAAGCAAATCAATAAATAATTTTAGTCCTTTGAAGTTTACCATGTCATCATATGCCATCGAATCCGACTTAACAGTACGAATTGCATTCAGTACCAGAAGTTCATCGATACAATCAAAAACAAAACCATAACTACCACAATTAATGGCAAAACACCTAACGAGTCGTTAAGTTTACTGATCCCTGCCAAAATTTCATCAGCATAAAAGTCAATAACTGCTTCGGTCTAACGAAAAGTAACAATTTATGAAATACTCATGACTGATTGCTTCATAATTACACAGTTTAAGAAATTTTATCTCTGGTATGACTGAACTTAAAATAGCAGAAACAGCAAGTTGCCCTAAAGAAATTATAAGCGTATTTTGTTGACCAAAATTTAATTCGAATTATTTTGGGTTAATTTTTTTCCAAGAAAATAGCCAATTTGATTTAATTGACAAAAGCCAACCTTTTGAAATAAAATATAAATTTACTATGTATTGGTGGCAGGCAGGTGCCAGGCAGGTATCATAACCAAGAATTAGAATTATGTTTAATTAAACCCAATTTTTTTTTTTGGGGTTAATGTTATTCTTGCGGGGATTTATTATATGCAATTGTTGCTGTAAATTTGTCAAGGAAATACGCTAAATATTATGCTTATTAGGCTCATACAAAACTATCAAATCCAACATGTTGCTGTTCAATCTAGTCGGTTTATAAGGTAAATTAAATCAATTATGTAAACTCAAGCAAGCACTTAGTTTATTGCAACGACATATTAAAGGTTAAAATCACCACAACAAATAATTTTTTCAAAATTTACTGTCTTCACCATCAGCATCAACGTTGCAGAGCTCAAAGTTATCGTCTTCCTCTCCAGTTTCAACATCAAGTAACCCTGTGATGTATTGGTTGTCTTGAGACAATGAAAGAACTAATTTAGTTAACTACGATAATTTCATAGATGAAGTCGTTAGAAAATATTCAGATGAGAGTGTAAAGTAAAGAGTGTAAATAAGGCATTTGATTTAAAATTTTTTTTTTACAAAATGTTTGTTTAAGTGTATAATTGTATGTGTAGTTTCGATTGTCTCAAACTGTAGCTAGTAAACTGATTGGTGTCGTTGGAACAGAATTTTGCAACTACCGAATTGAGCGGCCGCACTAACCAGAACAAGGTAGTTGATACTTCAATTTACAGTGGACCCATCTACTTCAAAGTTATTACTAGGATATTTTTAGTTATTGTAGCTAATATTATATTGCTACAACTAAATAATTGCACACTGATTGAAAACATTGTTGAGGATAAAATTTAACCCCGGGCAACGACAAAGTTTTTATATCTACATACTGCTATATAGTAGTTACAACCTTATAATTTATCAACTATAAAATTAGTTGTTTCAACCAATTTTTCTGTTAGTAAAATTAATTAAAATTACAACAAAATTTTGAAATTTAGTCTCTACCAACTTTAGTTTGGTTCAACTATGGCTCTTTTCAACTACAAAATAAGACACAAACGTATTAGATTTAAAATATGTATGTCAAATGTTACAGACTCCAATAATTACATACATTTGTAGTTTCTTCAGCAATATTTTACTGTTTGAAACCAGAACACCTTTTTATTGTCAAACTGATTTTTAATCATGATTGGCGAAAATAACTATGTGCTTCCTGCACAGCAACCACATAGCTGACCTTTTGAAATTAAATAACAAAAAAAACAACTTCTAAGTCTTCGAGAATTTTTCACGCGTGGTATTCTAATGATTATTATTATATACCCAAAATTCCGAGGGTACATAAGATCCCGACGATACAAAATCTCGAAGATACTTAATCCCGTAGATACAAAATCCGCAGGGTACAAGCCTATGAATATTCCAAAATCTAGTTGTTGCAAAATTGATGCAATTTTCCCTTGATTTAAAGATGTATACACACGAAAAATCGAACATTGAAAATAGTGATGGCTACAACGGATCGAAACGACGATATTTCCGCTTTTTAAATTCCATTTTTTCATAATCCTACTTTAAAAACCCCGGTTCCGCAAAAATAAAAATCCCGGTTTTGATTTTTATTTTACTTTAAATTAAAATTTTCCTTCAGCAGAAGGGCGGTCCTCGGGATTACGGGATTTTGTACCCTCGGGATTTTGTCCCCTCGAAATTTTGTACCGTCAGGATTTTGTACTTTCGGGATTATGTTTCCTCGGGATTTTGTACCTTCGGGATTTTGTACCTTCAGGATCTTGTCCTCGGGATTATGCCCCGCGGGATTTTGTTTCGCTGCGTTTTGTCCCTCGGGAATAGGTCACCAGTCCTAGGGTAATATTTTATTTGCTGTAATAAATTGAAAAACCAATTAATTAACTTAAACTAATTACAAGTTAGAGAAATATGCCAATAAGAAATTTTTGGATGTGTTTATTGCCGCACCTAGCGAAATCTACGATGGCCGCATATTTAAACTATCGCCAATTTAAAAAAAACCCATTAACCTTCCGTAGGTGGTCTGATTGCTCTAACGTTGTTGGTGAATAGGGGTCCGACTGACCCCAACATTTCTCCTTGTATTTTCTATGGGGATTAGTTTAAATAGAAAAAAAAATATTGATAGGTTTTTGTTTAAATTTCCAAATAACATTTTATAAAAGCTAAAATTTTATTTTTGGAGAAACATAATTCATTTGCATAATATGTATATCAGAAAAAGTAAATTATGGTAAAGTATTGTCTGTCTATCCTTCAGCTGAATGCACCTCTGTGATACCTTTTGTTTTACAAATTGTTTTTGCATGGTTGGAAAAATTTTGGATTCTTTGCTATAAATTTCATCCCAAAAGTCCGTAGCATACAGTAATACTCAGCGTTTCGGTGTGTCTCAGTGGCAATAACTTTTATCAATGATGGTAAAAAAATATTTAGGAAGGAGTTTATTTTACGAGACTTGTGGTTTTTTTACATACAAAGCATATGGAAAAACGTTGGGGTCAGCCTGACCCCTGTTAACTGTTTTACGACTAAAAACATTCAGGTTATAATAAATATCCTAAACACAACTGGTTTTGATACGGTTTTGGTTTTAAA
Organism: Tipula vernalis; assembly: GCA_958295665.1. Taxonomy (NCBI): domain Eukaryota; kingdom Metazoa; phylum Arthropoda; class Insecta; order Diptera; family Tipulidae; genus Tipula; species Tipula vernalis. Next base: position 210,946,048 of record OY282559.1, on the reverse strand, counting down.
CATTTAAAAATATTCCAGCATCAGTATTCCTGGAATATCAGCCCCATTTATTGGCCCAAAAGTTTTTAATTCAACTTGAAACATACCAAAGGTCAGCTTGACCCCTGTTCACCGGCAGAAGGTTAAGACAATATATGTTAACGCCCTTCAAAGATTTTCGCAATCGGAAAAATACTAATTTTGATAAAAAAAAACTCTGCCAAACAAGAGTGAAGCTCGCGAACACCTTTGCCTTTTTAAAGCAAAGGTTTCGGCAATTAATTAGATTAGTTTAAGATTACTTTTTACAGTTAAGAGGATGAGTAGATTTATTTTGGCCTGCTGCATCCTGCACAATTTGTGCAGAGAGAGAGAGAGTAAGCGATCCGTTGGACGAGCATAAAATTTCTGGAAATAAGGACAAACCAAAAACAGCAGCAACGGAAAAAAATTCAGAGAAAATCCTAAACATTTTTTAATTACAGGTAAATAATACAAATTTTGTTTTAAATCATCTTCTATTTTAATAAATTCAAATTTTATTTAAGTACACATGGTGTTTATATTGCATGATTTGCCTGAATATTTCGGTTTTTTCACGGCGTCGGTTTTCCTTTATCTCTTCTTTTAATTTCGTCGTTTTACTCGGATTATTCATGGGTTGAATTCCATCTGAATCACTGAACATTTCCAGTTTACGATTTAAAGGATTATAACAACTTTGTGTTAATTATTACCAGAATAATCTGAATATGATTGAAAAATTTTTTATTGGTTTTCGGTTCGATTTATACCTCATTTTTTGCTAAAAGTTTTTTGTTGTTCTAAAATTTTTACATTATCCAAAGTTATTTTATAATTTGTATCTTTTATATTTTGAGCGAGAGTACTGTTTTGGTTTGAATTTCGAAGAACTGCACTTTTGTGTTGATAAAAAAGTTTTTCAATAAATTGTTTTGTTTGCCCAGTATGTGTTACGTCACAATAGCATTGAACTTGATAGATAACATTTGATTGTTTCTTTGGAGGAATTGGGTGCTTAAGTTTATCAAAAAGAGTTGCATTCAAATTTGATGCTGGTCTTCCAACAATTTTGAAATTATAATTTTTCTCAAAAAATTTTTATATAAGGGATCGATAAATTACTTTGGTTTGTGTTTTCGACTCTACCTTCAGAATTTCAATGAAAATTTATTTGCTTCCAAATAGTAACATTTACTACTTTATCGGGATAATGATTTTTAGTCAAAGTGTTTTTTAATAAAACCAAATTTGTATCCGAAAGTTTTAAAATTTTTTGGGTAAGAATTTTGATTGTGTTAATATTATAAGAAAACTGGAGCTAAGAGTGAAAATTGAAATACCTTCCAGACCAAGTAAACATTTTGTGCCATTGAATATATTTTGGTCTGAATTGGTATAGAATTATCTTTTGGAATTTGAAGGTAAGTAATGTTATCATTAAGTAGAGCATTGGTTTTATCCAAATATTCATTTATAAAGGTCAAAACAGTGATATTCCCTTTATCTGCGCGTGTAACTGAAATACCTGGGATATTTTTTAAAAACGTTTTTATTTGTTTAACAAAACTTAAAATACGGTTTTCAATCGGTAATAACTTTTTCGAATTAAACCCATTTTTATGGTTCGTTATAATATTAACAAACGGTTTCGAATGTCAATTTTTTCATCATCACTCAAATCAAAATGGCACTCTCAGCATCGGATATAATTTTGAAATATGGGACCGAATTAGCGATAGTTGGCGGACAAAATTTTTTACCTAAACTTAAAACAATTTTGACATGGAGGGGAAGATCAATATTTGAAATATTTACTAGCCATTTATCACTTGTGTTAATTAAATTGCCGGAATAATCATTTAAACTATTGTATAAAATATTAACAAATTTGGTTGTTTGTCTTACCTTGATTTTATTAAAGTGGAATTTATAATTTAATTCCGATCGTTTACAAAATTCTTCAAAAATGTCTTCAAGTAGAACTTCTTGTGGACATCGACGGAGTAAAATTAAATTTTCCTTTGTGGAACCGATATATTTAATTGTATCTTTTATTTCCTGGTTGATCATGCCAAAAATGAATTTGCTTTGTAATTTGCCAAACACTCCTTTTGTCAATATTGTTTATATTCTTTAGTTCTCTGGACCTTGAAAACACCTTTTCTTTGCGACATTTGATTTTGATTTTCCATCCATCAAATTTTTCATATTTTTCACCGTATGATTGCCTAATTCCACCTTCATATAATCAAAAAAAAAAAAAAATCTGATTGTGTTGCGTTGTCTCTATAAACGAATAAATTTTTTTTTTTAATAACTTCATCATTATTTATTAATGTGGATTGTAAACTAATTACTAATATCATAAACAACAATTGGAGGAGTATAAAACAAAATTGACGAAAGTTCAATTTTTAACAGCTTAACAAAATGTATAAACAAATTTTTGGCTCATCAATGGGTTCTCCTATTAGTCCGATAATAGCAAATGTATTGGCGTTAAATTTATTAGATTTTCAACCGCTACTTCACTATCGTTATGTAGACGACATTGTAACGGCTATCCCAAACGACAAAGTAGATACTCTTTTGATATATGAACCTAACGGACACATTTCTAAAAAATTTTAAAACTTTCGGATACAAAGTTCCAATAAAAAAATTTGGTTTTATTAAAAAACAATTTGGCTAAAAATTATTATCCTGATAAAGTAGTAAATGTTACTATTTGGAAGCAAATAAATTTTCAATGAAATTCTGAAAGTAGAGTCGAAAACACAAACCAAAATTATTTGTCGATCCCTTATATAAAAAATCTTAAGCATCTAATTTGAATGCAACTCTTTTTGATAAACTTAAGGACCCAATCCCTGTAAAGAAACAATCAAATGTTATCTATAAAATTCAATATGAGTGTGACGTAACATATACCAGGCAAACAAAACAATTTATTGAAAACGGTTTTATCAACACAAAAGTGCAGTTCTTCGAAATTCAAACCAAAATAGAGCTCTCACTCAACATATAGTATAAAAGATAAAAATCATAAAATAACTTTCGATAATGTAAAAATTTTAGAATGTTACACATAAAGTTCAGTGATAATTTAATAAACATTGTAGGAGATTATGCTTATATTGGTAATACGTATGATTTATTTATGTAAAATAGGTTTGTCTTATACATCTATTGTTATATAACTATTAAATTTGATTCTTATATTTTTCAAAAACGTGGTTTAATATTGAATTATATTTTGTAAATTTTTTTCTTTTTTTTTCGTAAAGTTTACTACATGTTTTTGTCAAAGACTTTAACGGTAAATTTCAGTCTAAACATAGGACTTGTGGTTTCTATGGGAAAAAAATTGTGTAGTTTGTTTACTTTCGTTTTTGTATATAAAAAGTAAATTACAATAGTGAAACGCTTTTGAAAATGGACTTGAATTGAGTCCGAAAGCTCAAGCAAAAATTATAAAAAGAAACAAATCGAGCCTAAAACCAATAAAAACTTGTTTAATCGTACACAATTATTGGCTCAATATTTATCTAAAAAAATTCTGAATATACTATAATATGTTAAGCGGCATATATTCCTCATTTTTTTGGATTGTAAATTTATGTTATCATTGTTCAGTTATGAGTTATCAAAAACCGAGTCTTCGAGAAAAAAAGTCGTTTCATTTAAATTAAAAAAAAAATAAAAATAAAAAAATTATTAAAGGAAAAGCCGAAATTGTTGTGCAAGTAAACTGTACATTTATTTTAAAATTGAGATAGTAGTATCATTCATGTGATACATTTTAATTTTAATGTAAAATTTTTTATTTGAATGATACCTTATTTGGTCACAAATTAATTAATTTGTTTCTTCCATTATGGCATTTGCCACAAAGATCTTATTTTCTATCAACAAATTAAAAAAATTGATTGAAAAAAATTAAAAGTATAGAAATTGTATTAGATTTGTTTTCTTTTACGTAATGTAGCCTTCTGATTTGTAGTAGAGATAAAAATAGAAAGTACTTGCAGAATTCTGCGTGTCGAGCGGAATAAATATATTATATTCCATCTAAACTAGTGTTTCCTTATTTCAATACGCAGAATTCTGCACATCTGGTTCCAGCATAACGGCGGAAAACTAACAAAAATTCAAAAGTTTTATATTTTTTTAAAGCAAATTAGCTGATTTTAAATTTAGAGCCACCGACAAAGTTTACAGCAATTTCAATTTGCAATATGTGTCAGGGAAAAATTCGTGAATATAAACCATATATTCGAAAATTGTATTCGGCATAATTTTGGTTTAAATTTCCTTCTTAATATCTCTGCAACATTTTTCGAAGGTTCAAGGTATTACCAAATCTTTCCACAGTTCGCTTTTAAACGTCTTATCTTACGTAGTACTTTAAACGAGGGCGTACGCGGTTGGCTCATTTTGAGTAGACCACCTGTACTTTGCATTGCTTCATGCCAGCCTTCATAGTAATAACATGAAAGACAGGTTTCTTCACTTTCAACCGTAATTGCGTTCATCGTCAACACCGATTGTAATCAAATGATGAAAAATCCCTTTTAATGCGTTCCAGCTGCAGATTTAACCACTGTGCCGCTTGGTCGGTTTAATTTACTTTTATGTTTCATGTATGTACGAGTACATAATTATTTTTAATTTCAGAGGGGTGCGGGCGTAGGAGTCACCGAATACAACGATTAATATTACGCTGTCACTTTTTTACCCTATTACTACCACGCTATTTGAGTAATGCAAACTACATAGCTGTGACTGAGACACACAGTCTAATTGCTCATTTCATATGGCGAATTCATTTATTTTATTTTAATATTGAATTTTAATGTTGAATAGCATACATAGTTTTAAATAAATCACAGTTATTTAAAATTAAATAGTGACTCAGAGACACAGCTGGTAGGAATAGGGTTAAAATGCCACAACTGCTTTTATAAAATAAAACATTAAAAAACTAATAAAGCATTATAGAGATTTTAAATTCGTTATTATTTTTTTTTATAAAATCAATTAATAAAATTAATAAAATGTGTATCAAATGAAGGAAATTTGAAAAGGGTTAAATGCAGCATTTTTATTTTTGTTTTTAACATTTTATTGAGTATGAAAACTATACTAGAACACTGAAAGTTAAAGCATGACGAATAAAATAAAAGGTAATAAAAGGTAATTTTTTTATTACGGGATGAAAATATACTGAAGGTTGCCTCACAACGAAGAAATATTTTTGTTAAAACCTCGCCTGAAAACATACTGAAAACGCCCTGAGCAATAGCAGTTCATAATACTATTTATCCTGATGTAGCGTAATTTATTCTATTCGGTGTTTTGTTTGTATTATTCGACTGCCGAATACCCCCCCCCCCCCCTCCTCTCCCCCCATGGATGCTGGAGCGTTTGAAGATGCTTGAAAACGAAGTTAAAGCTCTTAAGCCAAAGACATCGGTTCTACTCCTAACCAGAATAGAACTTCACAAGGGTACCATACGGATGAAGAAGAACTAGCTCAAGAAAGTGAGTGGATAAGAGTTAAAGATTGGAGAAAAAAAGGAAACGGAATAATACGCCCACCTCAATTAAAGGATAATGTTCCAAATATTATCCAGAAACAACCAAAAAAAATACCTCCACCACCACAAATAGTAACAGATGAAGTCAAAGACTACGATTTACTCTACGAGAAAATAAAATCAATAACTACTACTGATAAGATTAATGCAAAGTTGATGAATGGAAACACCATCAAAATAAACACGGAAGACATGTTTCACTTACAGAAAAATGATCATGTTTGAAGACAAACACACCAGACTAATTAGGGTCATGGCTAAAAACCTATACTCTACTTGTAAACCAGAAAAAATAATTAATGACCTGAGAGCAAAATAATTTAAGGCAACTAAAGCGTCAATTTAAGGCAACTAAAGAGGCAAATTACCTCTCAACATGTTTATGTTGACCTTCGATACTGGTGGAGATATCGAAAAAATTTATCAAATTATGTAAGTACATTTAAGCGTACAAAGTGGTTATTAAGCCTCTAAGAAGATCTAAGCTTATACCACAATATAAACAATGTCAAGCCTACGGACATACACAAAAATATTCCAACAGGGAACCAGGTGTGTCAAATGTTTAGGTAAACAGCATACCAAAGATTGTGTAAACGCCCAAAATGTTCAACCTAAATGCGTTCACTGTGGAGAAAACCATCCAGGTAACTATCAACCAACCCGAAGTAAATCGTAGAGTGTCGGGAATTACTCAAGGGCAATTGGGTAAAACGACTTATGCTCAAGTTATAATGAGCAACGGAAATCCAGGGAAAACTGCTCAAAATGATGAAATAAGTCAAACATTTAAATTAATTTTGAGCAGACTAAATACATTTGATGAGCGATTTCAGAAACTAGAGTACAGCACTAAGGGAGCCATCCCTAAACAGAAAAATGGCCAATGATCTTAGAATCTTATGTTGGAATGCCAATGGACTGATGCAACATCAACAAGATGTGCAAGTGGTCCTGGACACAGAAAAAAATCGATGTATATCTCATCACGGAAACACACTTCACTAGAAAATCAATCATTTAAAAATTATCAAATATATCACACTATTCACCTTGAAAACACTGCTAAAGGAGGTAGTGCTGTTGTAATTAGAAATAGTATTCAACAGTATGAACAGTTAAAATATGAAACAGAAGAAATACAAGCAACTGGTGTTATTTTCAAAACCTAAAGTAGTTATATTTGTATTGCTAATATTTACTGCCCACCGAAGCACTCAATGAAAGAAAAAAAAATTCTCGAGTTTCTCAGTAAATTAGGAAAATGATTTGTACTTGGACGAAACTTTAATGCAAAAAATATTCACTGCGGCTCCAGATTAATAAGGACTAAGTTGCGAAGCCCTCTCAACTGGAAAACCAACCTACTGGCCAACTGATCCAAACAAAGTACCAGATCTAATTGATTTCTTTATAATAAAGAACATATCTGTAAATTATATACAAGCAGATAAAAGCCATGAATTAAACTCTGATCATTCACCGATACTTTTAACGTTAAGTGAAAAAATCATTCAGAAAGAAAGAAACCCATTCCTAGCAAATAATCACACTAATTGGGCATGCTTTAGACTATCGTTAGAAGAAAAAATTACCTTAATGGTTCCATTAAAGACCGAAGAGCAACTGGACAAAGAAGTTCACAAATTTGTAAACGATATACAGCAATCAGCTTTGGAAATACTCCAGAAATTAAAAAGAAAATCAAGAGAAACAACTACCCTAAGGAAATCAGGGAACTCCTAGCAGAAAAAAGAAGAGCGAGAAGAGTAAGGCAACAAACAAGGTAAAACTCATTTGAACAAGTTCACTCAACAATTAAGAAGAGATATCAAAGAATTCAAAGATGAACCAATCAGCAACTATTTAGGAAAATTAACTAATGATAGCAGTACTGATTATTCTCTTTGGAAAGCCAACAAACAAATTAAAAGTCCAATAATGCAGAATACTCCAATTAGAATAGCAGGTGAGAAATGAGCTAGAAATATTGAAGACAAAGCTCAAGAATTTGCTGAACACCTCGAAAAAATATTCTTAAATAGTAAAGAAATCCTACCGATAACACCAAAAGAAGTCATGCGTGAGATAAAAGCTAATATGAATTCCAAAAAGCTCCTGTGTATGATTTTATTACTGCAGAAACCTTAAAAACTGCCAAAGAAAGCTATTCTGAAGCTCACCAATCTTATAAATGCAGCATTTAGAAAAATTATAATCTCAAAACCTGGGAAGCCACCAGACATAGCCTCGTCTTAGAGGTCAATTTTGTTATTGCCAGTCATGTCCACAAACTCATCAAATCATCAGTTCGGTTTTCGTAACCAACACTCAACAATTGATCAAGTACACAGAATAACCAGTATAATTGAGAAAGCATTAGAGGAGAAGAAGTCTGTTCAACAGTATTTCTAGACGTTGCACAAGCGTTTGATAGAGTATGGCATGGAAACCTAACCACAAGTTAAGAAATCTTATACCAATACAATTTACTAAAATACTGGAATCTTGCTTGAAAGGTAGATTTTTCAATATTAAGTTAGATGATACCTTTTCTGAATTGAAAGAAATCAAGGTAGGAGTTCCACAGGGCAGTGTATTAGGGCCGGTTTTATGCCTACTATACACTTATCATCTTCCTTCATTAGAAAACAACACAGTAGCGACTTTTGCAGATGACACGGCGATCTTAGCTGTTGGAAAAGGCAACGTAGAATCAACACAGATGTTAACATCATCGTTAACTCAAATATTATTTTTTTTCGATCCACTCCTCATTCTTTGACACCACAAGAGAGTGTCGTACGCATACAGGACGTCGATGAACCGTTGTCTTTAAAGGAAGAACTAAATGAAACCAATATATTGATCAGATTTTATGTACCCTCTTTTTCCGTTATAAGACGCACCCGGCTAATAAGCCGCGGCTTCCTTGACTAAAAATTATTTTAAAACTTTTTGGGAACCTTTAACTAGCCGCTGATATAAGCCGCACACCTTTATTAAGCCTAAAAAATAGTAAACAAGGAAATAAAAAAATAAAAATGGGTAAATGAGAATTTTACGCTCTTGCCAGTTTCCGTTTTTTTTTTTGATTTTTTAACAGTTTTGTTCATTGTTTTTATATTATTGGAATACCGTAGGAAAATTGTGTGTCAGAGCAGATTTTTATTAATAATAATTTAAATTAGATAAGTTTTGATAATTAATTGTGATTACATAGGTATGTTATAATTATGCAAAAAATTATTAAGTGTAAAACTATATTTAATGAATATTAATAAATTAAAATTACCTACAGTTTGTAACCTTAAAATGGAGCAAGTGAAAACACGGACAAGTTATACAATCCAATTTAAGCTGGATGCAATTAAATTTGCAGAATCCAGCAGCAACAGGAAATCGGCGGTGCACTTTAACGTGGACGAATCAATGGTTAGACGTTGGCGAAAAGGTCAAGCGGAACTACAAAAGATGCCGGATAAAAAGAAAAAAACGAAACATCGAATACGACAAGCAAAATGGCCATCATTGGAAACAGATTTAAAAAAGTAGATCTCAATTCAACGGGGCAATGGCCATCAAATTAACGGCAGACGAATATTACAACAAGCACGGTTAAGTTCAATTGATAAGGGGTTGTCTTTTCATGGTTCGGTGAAATGGGTGTACAACTTTATGAAGAGGAATAATTTGGTGCGAAGAGCGGTCACGTCGACAGGACAGCATTTGCCGGAAAACTGGGAGGATAAAGTAGGCGAGTTTAAAATATTTATAGAAAAACATAAAGCAAACATTGGCCTTTGTCATATAGGGAATATGGACGAGGTTCCCGTCAGTTTTGACCTGCCGTCAAAGTTTACGGTGGCCGAACGCGGGAAGAGCGATGTAAAAATTACTACCACCGGCAACGAAAAGTGCAATTTTACAGTCGGAAGTTGCCTCCGTATATAATATTTAAGCCGAAAACCATTTCTAAGGGTAAATTTCCATGCAATATGATCATATCGGCCAACGAGAAAGGGTGGATGTCCTCCAGCGAGATGATGTTGTGGTTACAGAAAGGTTGGAGCAAACGACCACAAGCTTTGTTTGCTAAAAAATCTATGTTGATCCTCGATGCCGCACCAGGTCACAAGACGGAGGAAATCAAAACTATGTGCAAGAAGCTTAAGACAATCCCTGCAATGATCCCAGGCGGATTAACCAGTAAGCTTCAACCTCTGGATATATCGGTGAATAAATCGTTTAAGTCCAAACTAAAGCATTTGTGGGAGGAATGGATGATAACAGGATACAAAGAATATACCAGAAAAGGCGCTATGAAAAGGGCTTCTAATGAAGAAATTCTCGGCTGGATAGCGACTGCGTGGGAGAATGTGACCGACACAACTATAGCTAATGGATTTCGTAAAACCGGTATTGATTTTTACGATGATGAAAATGTTGTTACCATGTTAGATGACGATGAGTCCAACCAAGAAATAGGCACAGACATTGAAATCACCTCGGATGAAGAAGGAGGATATATTTGTGATTTATTAATAAATGGGTTCAGAGGATTTGGGAGTGACGAGGAAAATATTTAGTTATACTTAACGCTACCTACTTCCTCATCTTATTATTTATTATTTTTTATACAATTATGAAATAAAATTGTAATACATATTTATTTTTGCTTTTTAACCTTTTTTTTTTAAGTGTTAACCTTTAATAAACCGCGGCTTCTCTTGCTAATCGTTTTTTTTTTTAACTTTCTGTGAACCTCTAAGTAGCCGCACACTTTTAATAAGCCACATCCCTTTATTATACCTGTTTTTTGTAAAAAAACAACTTTTTTTGTCTAAGAAGCCGCGTCTTATAACGGAAAAAGAGGGTATGTAATTTATATAAAATAGTAGTTACCGATATTGAAATACCAAAATTTAAAAAAAATTATCGATTTATCGATAAAATATTTTTCACGATAAATATATGAAGTGACCAATTGTTACTTTTAAAATATTTTAGTATCAGTACGACTATGTAAATATCTAAATAAATAACAAAATAATTAAAATCCCCCACATCGCCATAAGGTTAAAACATTTTCTTTTATATTTCACTAACGTTAGCACAATGGTTTATGTTTCATGTACCACACAGATGAAAATACAATATATAGTTTATGCGCTGTCCTAAAAAATATCCATTTTACTCGTGAAACATAATTTTCAATTTTCAATGTAGGTATACCTGCTGTGAATTTTCTATACATAATTTATTTACAAATAATAAATAATTCTTCTATTAACAAAAAAACATAAAAATTATTTTCATATTTTTTAATTTTGTGTAATATAAATTCGTAGGAATAAATGAATATTTATTATTACGATATCGTTCCTGTAAATATAAATCTAAATGTACGTTTAATTTAAATATATATTTTCCAATTTTCAAAAAAAAAAAATAAATAAAAAAAATAAAATTTAAATCATGAAACATCATAAAAATATTTTGTTTACAGATTACAAATTTTGATTAATTTCATTAGATAAAAAAAAAATCGTATATAAAATGTTTATTACGAAAATCCCAAACTTAATGAATTATTTGTTTATTTTTTGTTATTTTATTATTATTATTATTTATATTGTTGTTTTGTAATTTGATTCCGAATATAAAATGTGTGTAACAAAAAAAAATTTGTATATAAAATAAAAAACGAAAATAGGAGAAATGATTCCGACACGGTTCGAAAGGAAAAGTATAAAAGATCGATCGGAACGTTTACCCCATGTTGAGGAGACAATTTTCTCCTCACCCCTTCGAAGTAGAAATGAATCGTTTGTGTGCGCAAACTCAACGAAACTTTACCCTTTCAAATTCATCCGATTTGAGATTTTAGTCGGGCGAATTGAAGAATTTAAATTAAAAATTCTAGTACTCAGTATTCTTTATAGAAACATTAGTTAAGGGTCATTGGAATATATACATATATATATATGGTTATGATTTTTTTCTTATCTATTGTGGATGTTTACATTTTTTTTTTTTTATGTCAATCGATATTTTTTTTTTTTTGTCGTGTTATTTAGGTTTTCCTTTAATTTTCAATATAAATGATTGTCTTATGTATGTACACAATGTATAAGTTATGCAGCACACAGAAAAACATAAATTTTATCTTATTTTTGTGTGTTTCCAGTCCATTCCTACAATATGAATATAAATAAGTCTATATTTTATAAGAATGGATAAAACTGAATAAATAGGAGCAAAAATTGTTGTTGTTAAGCAAGTTTAACGTATTAAAGTGGTTGGAAAATCGAAGTTGAATTTTTCTAATATTTTGTGTTTATCTTTATTGAAAATACAAAAAAAAAAAAATTAACATATTGTATTTTACTTGCTTATACTCTACATGTGTATAATGAATGGTATTATTCGTGTTGAGAGACTCATGACAACAGCAACAACAAAAAGTAATTGAGATGTTGACATTATTTGAATATTTAAAACGCCACAAAGTAAATAAATATGAAATTTCATATTTAAGCTGAAATGCTAGTTGTGTGTGACAAATTGACATGTTTTTTGGTGTTTCTAATATATCATCTAAAGAATTGTTTCGAATAGTTTAATCAACTTCTGGAAATCAGTGTTCTTCTACATAATTATATAATCAGCCATTCCCTATGAAACTGAATGCAAATTTGATCCTAACCCCTTTTGATTTTGACAAAAAACCTGTGAAAATGCTCTGTACATAAAATAACTGTATCTATATTTTTTTGTTTTTTCTACGCCCGTTTTTTATCATTTTTCTTCAAAACTGAACGTTTCAGAGTGGTTATTCTCAAAAACTACTTACATAAATGATTTTAATAGCTGATTGCTCAAATGAAAGGCACTAAGGTGTTATTTGATATATGTGTTTTAAGCAAAATCCAAATTAATTACATTTTAATAAAAAGAGTTGTTTTGAATGATGCCATTATTCGTAATTTAAACCATACTAATTTTGTTGACAAACAAAAAAATGATTTTCTGATTATATCATAATTAGTTCTTGGATTGTTCACTTACTTACACTTTCAAATTGATTGTTTTACTAATAATATCATTGTTATTATTCTGTATCAGAATAGTATATTGTATAATTAGGAGGAAAAGTACTGCATTCCCGAACGATAGTGGAAATTGGCGGACGAGGCGATAGCCTAGTCCGGCAACCACGGGAGTCCGGGAATGCACTTTTCCTCCGAATTGTACATACTATTTTTTCTCCGATCGGACTTTAAAACGAATATAAACCCAAAATAATTTTTAGTATTATTCATTAATTATCATATTAAGAAATCAAAATAAAGTAAAAAATCGAAAATAACATAAAATTATTGCTTAGTCAGCCACGACATCATAAGACATAAATACATTTTGTTTTTTTTTTTCAAAAGTTGTCGTAGTTAATATTCCCGGCCTAGGCCAGAAAAAGTATTATCGTACTATTATTACTTGTTGCTTAGCAACAAATACAACATACTGGAATCATGAGCTTTTCGTTTCGAAAAAACAACGGAAAGATATATTTTTTTCTACGATCGGAGAAAAAATATGTTCTTTTACTAAATAAAATTTATTGAATATTTAAAGATGTCGTATTAAGTGAACAAAAGCTATGATATTTTTGAGTAACTGACATTTTGTTTTACTGAATTATATATATTTTACTAAAAAATAAAAAGTTGACCTTTGATTAATTTTTTTTTTTAGATTTGTTTATTTGTTACAATTAATAAATTACATGTTTACATATGAATAATTACAAATTTTGTGATCTGATCAGTATGTTATAATAGCTTTACATTAAATTATTTTAATAAATTTAAAACGTAACTAGAGTAATAATTCTTTGTACTTCAAGAGAGATAATTATATTCGACTAAATTTTTAAAACTTAAACTAACTACAACTAAAAAGGTTTATTGCAAATGTTATTAAGCAAAAGTTATGTAGTATTACTTAGATTATTGATTAAGATGTTATTTATTGCTACCAATTTATTCCAGTATTTTAGCTCGACCTCTTCAACGCAGATAGCTACTAATTTTGTGTCGGTAACCGAGTGCAACATCATCAAAGTTCTATAACGCATAGGCACCTTCAAAATAGTTTAAGAAATTTGTTCTGAATCACTTGCAATTTTTTAATATTCGTGTTATCTACACTCAGCCATATTGGAGCTGCATATAGAATAACGCTTAGTACCATACATTTGTATAGTAAAAGTTTATTTGCTAGATTTAGTTTACTGTTTTTGTTTAGAAGTGGGTAAACAGTAAGTTACATTTATCACATATTTTTTGAACGTGCAGCTTTAAAGTAATTTTCGAGTGTAAGAAGAGTCCAAGATATTTAACAGACTTTTCCCATTATATATTTACTCCATTTATGCTAAGAGAGGAATGTGGTAAATAGGTTTACATTTATCTATATTTTGTGTTAATTTCCATTTTTTAAAGTAATCAACGAGAACTAATAGGTATAAATTTAAATTAGTTTCAATTATTGATGACAATTCATGCGATGAATAGATCGCCGTATTGTTGGCAAACAAAGCAAGCTGACAATAATTTGATTTTGGAATATCATTTATGAACAGGTTGAATAATATAGGGCTGATTACCACCAATTGCACTAGACGAAGGGAAGACTTGGAACTGACCACTTGTACATAATATTTGCTTTCTGATAAATATGATATCAGGATTTTAATTAGATAGATATGAAAGTTATATGAAATTTGAATAACAATTCGGCTATCCTAACAGAGTCGAACGCTTTTTGAAAATCTAAGAGGACCAATCTTGCTAGTTTAACATGATTTAGAACTCCATGGATCTGGTGTACAGTCGAATGTTGTTCTCTAAACCCAAACTATTCATTTATGATGATTCTAGTGGCCTCTGTAGACTCCACTATTTTATAACATACTGAAAGATTTTACTTAACGTGCAGAGGAGACTAATAGGTCTATAGCTAATGGAAAGTGTGGGATCTTTTCCTGGCTTGATGATATGAATAATTTTGGAAATTTTAAAAGCCGAGGGAAAATATCAACAAAGACAGTTATTAAAAATAGTGGCTAGTACTTCAAAGGCTAACGATGGAAAATTTTTTGTGAGAATATTTGGAAGAGTGTCACACTTTAAAAGGTTTCAGATATTTAGCTATGCCTTCTATCTCACGCGGAGATACTGAAAGATTATTAATTTGGGAATAATTATTGGTGGCCAAGTAAATTAAATCCATTTACTCATCCACTTGAACATCCATACTTGAAAAAATATTTAAGCTGCTGGAACTGATTGTTGAAAAGTGATCGGCAAGTTCTTCTCGTTTTTCAGAGTTTAGGAATAAGCAAGCTGGGTTATTTTGATCACTATCGGACTTTTTCAGAGGTGGAATAGTATTAGTTTTACACTTTAATGATTTTATTGTTTCCCAATAAGATTTTGTTCCTGTTGCCAGATTTTCCAGTTTTGATTGCCAGCGAGCATTTACTAGAAATTTAGTTTTTTAGGAATTTTAGTTTTTATTAATTTATTCAAAATATTAAAATTTTCTTTTAGAAATCTTGACCTGATACGTTGCCATTGGCATCTGTGTCTATTTCGACTGCATATTAATTGTTGAACTTCATCCGTTAGAATTATTTTGTCTGTGTGTTGTTTTAAGACTAACGGTGCACAAAGGTTTCTAGCCAAACAAACTATATTGATAAATTGACAAAATGTTTCATCTATTCCACACGCGGAATTTATAATGTATGATGATAGGGATGCTTGTATTAACTCGGCTTCAATTATTATTTTGTATAATTGCCAGTTTGTCGAACGGTAATTGAAGGTTTGATTAAGCAAGTTATTATGGTTGCCATGTACGTACATCTAGTTCGCAAGGTAAGGGAAGATGATCAGAATTAAGTTGCTGCATGGTTTAACTGAAATAATGTACATAGTTGGTATTTGATAAAAAGATGTCTAATGTGCTCGGTATTCCAGTGTGACCGAAAAATGTAGGGTCTTCAGGAGCGTAAATAAAAATGGAGTCATGAGAAGCGAAGACAATTCCAGTTGGAATGGCGACAGTTAAAATCTCCACCAGCTCGATAACACCCCAATTCCCATAGTCGTATCATGTCATTTTTCATGACTGTAGTCACGTCACATCAATTTTCCTATTCTCTTAGTCGTTTTTTACGCTTAAAGTCTGCGGTTTGGCGTCTATTGGAGAAGAGGGGGACCAAAGTTGAGTAGATTAATCTACCAGCTCCGTAACCTACCAGTTCAAAGTATGCGGACTCTGGATTCCAGGCACCCTCCAGTTTTATTTAGCCTTCCTGTAGTAAAGCTGGGTGACCTCTACAGGCGATTTGCAATTCCCAGCAACTCGTATGAGTAAACTGAAACGAAAGACGGGGCTCTCGAAGTCTTTAGGCTCCAATGCTACCGTATTTCTAGCGAAACTACATGCTCTAGAAAATATCTAGGAGGGAGAGCAATAAGCCCAGATAGTATGTATCACGTACCGGCCGGCAGTATTATTAAGTTCATTAAGAACCTGAATATTGACTGAACGGATAATTAAGCAGGGTCCAGCACAATAGATCTTTTAGGTCGCAGTGCGAGGCGGCTTATCGCCCACATGGCCCTTCAATAATAATAATAAAAAATACGCCTAATGTCACTTTATACGACAGATGTCACTTGAATTTTGTAAGTGACAGGCGACTACAAACAAAATGGAAGGGCGAAATTTTCGTCCTAATATTTTTTTAAAATATTTTTAATTGTGTGATTCTGTTCACTTGTTTAATTAACTTCTTGTTTAAATTAATACTTCTTTGTTCTATAACGATTTTATTTGTAATTTGGCCGACATTTTTATAGTTACAGTTATGTCACTTGAACCGACTTCAAGAATATAAATTTTCATGCGACGTGACATGACTTTAGTCACATCGCCAGAAATGACACGACTATGGGAATTGGGGTGTTACTTTCAGTAAATAATTTTTAAACCCCGTATGGCTGGAATTGGGACAATAGCAGCAAAATATTTTAAGATCAGGACCGGAATTATAAGCTATTCCTATTGATAACCCAATACATTCAATGGTATGTAGACGCAAGTCTGGTAAAAGGTAATAATTTATTTCCATTTTAATCAAAATAGCTACTCCACAATGAGCTTGATATTGTCTGTCTTTGCGATAGCACCAATAATTCGGAATGCTAAAATAGATGTTGTTTTTCAGAAAAGTTTCAGTTATCAGTATTATATGTATATAATGTATTAAATGAATTAATTCGAATTTCTTATCTTTAACGCTTTGAGCATTCCAAGTACCGATCGTTAGTCTATTTAGGGGCGACGCCATATTTGAGAGCAATTTGCAAGATAGCCTGTAATTGTCCTTGTCGAGAATTACAGTTTTTTAAATTCATTCAGGACAATCTCGGAAAAGATATCTAAAATGTCTGACGCAGAAAATAGATTATCATTATTGGCTACAAGAGGTATGGCGTCACTTAAGTTACTAAAATTCAAATTAGTCTGAGCGATACTGGAATAAGTCGGTTTGATTTGAGTATCATTAAGTAATTGTTAGTAAGATTCGGAAACTTATGGTTAGATATATTAAAGTTGGTAATGTTTTTTGTTGGATACAATGTTTTTCATTTAAATGTTTTTGTATATTTAAGAATTCATTGCGTTGAGGGCATGTTGGAAAATTTGCTGGATGATTGGATGAACCTTTACAATTTAAACACACTTGTTTTGCTGACTCATCTTTAAATGGTTACTCGGCTGCATATTACAATTGGTCATTCCGTGCCCAAACATAAAACATCACAGACATTGGGTGACTTGGTTTGGCTTTGTATAGGCAAGTTCCCACTTGCGAATGACATGGGCAAATTTATTATTTTCTCTTAACTTGTTTACACACAGAGAGAACCCTTTGTTTGCGGCAACCGAATTTTTTGCCTACCGAATTAAGCGGTTGCAGTAAATGAGATAATATTGTTGCGATATCAATAATTTGAGAATGATATAAATTGATTAATGATTGTTATAAACCCATTTTTGGTTGTGCTAACTAATAAAACGTTTCTGTAACCTTAATATTAGTATCTCCAACTGAAAAACCGATCGTGTGAACTAGAAAATCGTCCCTGTGTTCAGAACTACCGCAAAATTTAGTTCCGTCTACTGAGAATTAGTTGTCACAACCGAATGATTTTGTTATAAAAGCCTTATAGTAACGATTTTCTGCTTGCACAATGAAAAGTCATTTGTAGTAATGGTAAATAGTGTTTGATTCTACTGTTTTAAGTTTAGGTTAAATGCGTACATATTTGTTGCTTTCTGTTCATTATAGTATTTTATCTTCGTCTCAAATGAATAATCTGAAATTTTTTGTTATTTTTTTAGTTACTTCAAATATTTATATTTATTTAGAGAAATTGGCAATTTTCGGTCCATGCTGGAAATAGCTACTTGTGGTCTACTTCACTTAAAAAATTCTGCCCTGATAGAAAAAAAAATTATTATTTTGGAAAATGTAAATAGCGACTTTTGATTAGACACTCCTCTATTATCAAATACTATAGACTATACGGTAACTCAATATGGATACGAATGAGTTTAAAACATTCGTTTTTCGTTTTCATGAACTTGTGTGTATCCGATAAACGAAAGAGAATTGCCAAAAATGATTTATTGTTGAAGCAAATGATTGAATTTTAAATTGGTTGCGACAATTGAATTTTGATTGTGTTTCTCAAATTATTTGTTAAATAAGTTTATGACGTCGGTTGCCGCAACCATATTATTAAATAGCGACTACAAGCGCATTCGTAATTCTAGGTTTTTGTTGCTACTAACAGTCTTTGATTGCAGAAAACCAATTTTTTGCTGGCTGGATCGAGATTTGAATTTTGTAAGAGTAAGTTATTTAAGGCATATGATAATCTATAACAATAAACAAAACATAGTTAATTTAACCTTATGCCAACAAATTATTTTTATCAGTGCAGAGATGCATTTTTTCATAAAACTTACAAAATAAATCGAATCATTTGAAAATCTTTGTTTTTTTTGTTATGAATTTATTGACTTTAATAGGAGCCAAACCAGCTGATTTTAGATGTTGCATGATTTCAATGTCATCCATTGAAGGTAATCCACATAGAACAAATTTTGTTGTTTTGTTTTCCTCCAAAGAGTATGAAAAATGTTCAGTTTTTTGCAAATGATGTTTTAACTCATTGTCTCATTCAGTTAAGTTGTAAACAAAAATTGTATTACCAATTGATACTCTTTTTATATTATTGGTAATTTTTCAATCACTATTGTTCATGACTTTGTGAATTTCGTCAATTGCGAGCTTACTAATTATCAGAGGAATTTTGATGCCTTCCGATTTATTGTTATTTACATTGACGCTGTTATCCGCTGAAACTCCAGCCAATCCATGAAAATGATTTTGAACTGGAATTCTGTATTGACCTTGGTCAACAGCAGTAATAGACACATTTCCTAGGTTGATTTTGTCACCTATTTTCATTAACACCACATAAAAATGATGATTTAACACTATTTTGATTACATGCTCTAATACAATACATGCACATCAATAGAATTACACTTAATGTCTCTCACAGGAACAACAAAAAATAAAAGAAAAGAAAAATCTTAACTAAATATTCACAAGTAATCAAACTTTATCCTTTTCAGTTTGTAAAATTTTGATGTAAAAGTGTTGATCCTCTTTTGGAATAAATTTTATCAGATTTTTCAAATCCTTACTGATGGGGTGTGACTTCTAAAATCCTTACTGAATGGTTTCGGGGAACTTGTAAATAATCATTAGATTTTGTGCCTCATATTTTAAATGCCGAATTTTGGTGTATAGAACGTTGGAAAAATTAAATTGTTGAGCCGCTTTACTGTAATTCCAAAAGTTCGCCGGCTTCGATTGCAAAACTTTAGAAATTTTGGCGTTAATCGAATGAGTAATATGAACCGCATCGACGTCTTGCAAAAGCGAACGGCCTGGTTCGAAGTACTTTTGCTCAACTGACTGAATTGTTGGGTTGTCCTTGATAAACTTGATTATACATAGTGATATAATAGAAGTGCAATTCTGAGGTATACAAGAATCGGTCCAAATAATAATCTTTTTAGTTGCTGGAATTTACAACATTTAAAATGCTAGTAGTGCACTTGCCAATTTATTTGCACCTCTTTTTTGTGAGGTCTCGTTTCATTTACCACAGTAGGTGGTCTTATTATCCATATAGTATCTGGTTAAATTAAATTAATTTATATTCGCTTTTGGTAGTGAAAATACGTTTTGAAGATCAACTACCAATATACATGTGTTTACATATGAATTGGTTTTATTCACATCTTTCTCAGCTTTTGCTAGTATTTTATTTTGTCCAGTGTCCATAAATTGTTTTTCCTCTTCCGGTGATAAAGTTATTTCATTTGTTTTTGTTTTCTTTTATGCTCTTCACATCTATTGCTAAAGTCTCTCTTTGGAACGAAGGAGGC
The DNA here is from genome assembly GCA_958295665.1 of Tipula vernalis. Classification (NCBI taxonomy): domain Eukaryota; kingdom Metazoa; phylum Arthropoda; class Insecta; order Diptera; family Tipulidae; genus Tipula; species Tipula vernalis. The sequence goes on along the minus strand of OY282559.1, from coordinate 210,925,832 downwards.
CAAGTTAAATCTTGTTTCGAAAACATTTTTGTACGCCCAAAACTTTACTGGGTCATCACACTCATTGCAGTACAGTTCTTACATCTTTTTTAAACTGAGATGTGATTCCAAATATTTTTTGTTGGATGACGAACGGCAACAGTGGCAAATCCATTAATATGATTTGCAACATCGTCCAATTTGTTCTTTGGCAATTGATTTTTTGCATGTCGGTCTTTGCTGGATATTTCATTGTTGATGCATTATTATCAATCAAGTTGTCGAAATAATAATGAGTACGAGTTTTATTTATGTACAATATTTTTGTAAAAAATGAGTATGATGATTTGAGTATCTCTCCCTCTCTCTCTCTTCAGAAAATAATAATTATATCTATGCTTCCTTCGAGAATTAGTATTTGAAGTTCTTTTTCTTTCTATAGGGAATCTAATCACCATTTTTCCAAAAAACTCTCCTTTTGATCTAGAATTTAATTTCCAGAAATGATCAAATATATCTTGCCTTTCTGATAAATTAAACAATACGTTCCAACTATAAGGGCAACTTTCACCAGAGCTTGCTTTTATTTCTTGCTTTTTTCGAGTTAAATTAAAGTAATCGACAAACACTTCTACTGCTTGACATATGGTTTTCCTGATGTACTTTTTCCATTTTTCTGGATGGCGCGGTCGTTTTTTTTGTCAACGATTTTGAGCAGCACGCAGCTTCTAAATTGTTTTGAATATTTATTAGTCATTAAATAATCATAAGGCAGAATAGTTTTAAGGTATAAATATTTTAGTTATTTACCATCATGTAAAAGACTCATGCGTCGATCATTTTCCACTAGTGGTAAATATTCCGGACCAGCTGCCGAAACGAGAAACGATAATTCTTTAAATTTAATAATTTTAGAATTGCATATAAAAACATATTTAAAAAATATTACCACTTTCCAATCAATCTAATTTTGAGAAAACTTCACTTTCATTTAATGAAGTATTACTAGGTATTCTGGGAAGGACATTTATCCGGTTCTCCTATCGGCGTTGGTGGAATTATAGTATATTGCGTATAAATTAAATTGCCCCAATGTTCATTTTGTCGAATTAAGACTTACACGTTGATGTTATGTACCGAAAATCTTTCCAAACTTTAGGATTTATAGTATATTCAGGCGAGCTAAAGGCCTCAAAAATCCGACTACATTCTTTCTATAATTCTTTAACTTACTACGAATACTTATCACAAGTATCCAATCCCTTATATTTAGAATATAGCAATAGACTTGAAAGTGTTAAGAGAAGGTTAACCAGGTTTTTATGTTTGATGTTTGTGCCATCGAATAATTTTATGGCTTATGAAACTCGGTGTAATAAATTTAACTTGATTACACTAGAAAATAGAAGGGTCCTACTTGATGAGTTGGTTTACGCACATTAAACAATAGAATTAAAAAACTTACCAAATTAATGTTCACAAAATCTCAACCTGGAAAACATAAATAACCATAACCAAAAATAAGAAAAAATAGAAAATATAAATTAACATGTAGATTAAATAAATACTTACCTTTTACTATTGTATAATTTTTGGTCATCCTGAAAAATAGAATTAACAATTAATAATTTATGTAATTCGATTGTAAACAAAAACAATTATAATTATCTTCAATATTTACCAAAATAATCAAAATATTCCAAAATGACAACTCAAATTGTCAAATGTTGGATGAATTTCAATGCAGTATTTGGAGTTCAGTGCAACAATAATAACGTAGAATTGATCGACGCGATATCTAAATGTGAGCGTCGATACTAATCTTGGAGTAATTTGTCGAACTAATCTGCACCTTTTGGGAATTTTGAAGCCATTGGATTCATTGAAGATTTTGAGTTCGCTTGATAAACATTAAATAAAAATAGTAATAATAAATTAAATGTATCAAATATTTATACCGTCATTTCAATAAAATTGTATTTTATATAATTACTACGAACATTAAATAAAATTGAATAAAATATTAGTAACTTCAAATTGGTGACTTTTTGTGTAATTAATTATTCAGTAAGCACTACAGTGCATCACGTGTGTTTGTCTTAAAGTTGGAAACACCGCCATCTTAGCATTACTTCAATTTCTTCGCATTCCGTGTAAATTGGTGAGATAATTCTTCGGCATAATTGCAACAAAAATTCCATCAGTTTTGCACAGAGTTCTTACTTTTTAAATAAGTTAATAGTATCTCGACACAACTTTACTGTCAATAATTAACTTTTGGCTTACAGGACAGATCTCTTACAATTGTTTCTGCCATCGCTAGTACTCCTTATTGATGTAGGATAATCCTATTTAAAGATAATATTGTAAAATTAATATTACATAGGCTTTACAGTCTTCACTCAATTGGTGTTTTGTTATGGTTTGTAGCTTAGTTCTATAAAATATGTATAATCTAATATAAAAGAAATTGTATATTAATTTTTGTATTTTGTTACTCTTATGAAACTAACCATTCACATACGTATTGATATGTTTTTTTCCGCTTTAAATGTGTTCACATATGTATTGATATGTTTTTCGACTTTAAATACATACTGGGTTAAACCGAACTAGCTGAAAACTTGAAACAAAAATCAAATTCTAGGTCATTCAAAACAATCTTAGAAAATGTGGGAAAGACATACTCTTTCTAAACATGTGGTTGAGGTTTTCGACTTTTTAAACAAAAACCAAACGTGTGGAAAATTTGGAAAATTTTATTTAAATTTTCACAAACATAAACAAAACAACACAATCTTAATTAACCAGTGTTTTAAAAAATATAACATTTGTTTAAAATTTAAAAATATAAATTAAAATCGGATGAGATTATGTTCACAGGGTTCTTGGATGCATATGCCGTTCGATGGAAACCAAGTTTCAAAATCAGTACTGGGTGCAACAGCTTTTTTGCCTCATTCTCAATGGCTCAATGCGAAGTAACCTATTATATCGTTCTTCAGAAGACGGTAATATGGTATGTATGTAATTTTCTGCATATAGGTTACAAATACTCCAATAAATTTATTTAATTTATTTTTTTTTGTTTAGCAGTCAAATTCAAGATTTTGGATCGTCACTTTTTTGAGACATTGTTTAACTTTAATGAAGCTTTGCCTTCCCATAACATAAAATTTGGCCATAAAAAGAAACTCTGCACAGTTAAATGAAGTTGTACGAATATTATACAAAATAAGGCTCAAACCATTTAGATTGGTGAGGTGAGATCCATTATTGTGATTGTGAACTAAAGTAAGCCCCTCTATTTTGTAGTGCCTATCCTCCATCGGGCTCTTCTAAATTGGAGCTTATGCACATGTTGCGTAGAGTGCAGCATGTATTGATAATTTTCTATGCCACGGTTAGGCTGTAGTGGAGCACTCTTTGCCTAAGCAAGCATCTAAAGCGCATTTTGAGTACACCATTTAACCGCTCTACGGTTCTACGTGTAGCCTTTTAGTGGTCATTGTACCTGCTCTCTGAAGTATTAGCGCTAGCGTTAGCATCCAAGAACATAATGAGTAACCTGAATCACCTAAATATTAATAAATATTTCTATTAATAACACATTTTATTTCATGCTTAACAAGATAATAGTTGCTACCGGGATACATATGATGAATTTGTAGAATAGCAGGAAGTACGTTGGAATTATTCAAAATGTAACTGTCATGTGTGGATCCTAGGTATTTTGCATAGATACCAGATATTTAAGTTTGCGTATGAAGTCTAAAAACTTTGAATTCTAGCTTTATTCTTTCGACAATTTTATTTTCACTTACCAACTGAATATTTGTCGAATGATAACCTTTGCCGTTGACATAAATATGTTCCGGAGCAACGATAGCCACATGCGTGCAATCGACTGAACCAATAACGCCAGGAAATTGATAATTGTTAAAAAACCTAGTTGGTAAATAAAATATAGCCAATTAGAAATTGTTGTAAGTTATAAATAATGTTCTCTACTTACTCTTGCCTACTCTTCGACGATTTGAGGAACAGCATCTAACACTTCGTGTAATGAACGACTAACCGAAGTCTGGCTTAAAGAAACATTTTTATTATCCCCAATATCTTGCTGGTAGCTGCCAGTGGCAAGAAATCTTAAAGCACACATTATCTGAAATTAACACGTAACGTTTAAAATTCTTTTTTTTACATTATTTGTGTATTTGTGTAAATACCTTCGTTTGAACACTTAGAGCAGACACTCGAGTTGGCGGTACCATATGTGGATATAAAGTTTCGATCAATTCCTCCGCAATTGACTTATTTACTCTAAACAAATTTTTAAATTGTTTCTCCGGTAATTCGCAACAATCCACAAACTGGTTTATTTGGTGAACTAAACCAACATCTCTCTCTCTCTCTGCTTGTTCCAGCTCATACAAATGAAAAAGCTAGTTAGAATAGCTTTGTATTGTAGATATTCATTTTTTGTTAGGAACCACTGAATTTTATGTATACATTTTCAGTTTAAAAAAGAATTACATACACATTAATTTTTAACATATAATTTAATATTAAATAATTAGTTCTTTTTCAGTACAGAAAGCATCCGCTTTGCTTAACGTTCTCAATTAAACTGACATTTTTAATCATCTCTTTCGGAATTTCCTTATTTTTTTATTCCTCTCTTCGTAATTTTCGTAATGGTTTCAATACAATTTTATGATTTCACCATTACTATTACGAAAATACTGTACATTACGCAAATTTTCGTAATGGTCCAAAACAGGGCATTTAAAGTGATAATATAAAACTGTTAAATTACATATTGGATTTATTATTTTGCAATCATCACAATTTTGGCAAATAAATATATGTGCAAGTTAAATAGGCAATATTTTCATATACATACATATTATATGTAGTAGCTTTATATAAAAATGTTTTGTTATATGGAAGCACATATTCTGTTTTTCTCCGCTGGAGCCAATTGTTAATTGCGAAAAGTAATTCATACCCCTTACACGTATTCTTTCAAATTAGAAAGTAGACATGCATTAAAAAAATATCCTAAATTTTAAGGACAGGACTGGTAAATAAAAGTGGTTGTACGTAGTTCCGCGAAATTTAAATTTTGTCAAACAAACAAACAATTTAATATATGTAATTAATTATTATTTGTGACAAACTATTAATAATTTTTATGAAAATGAAGTGTATAATCAGAATCAGTCCACAACTCTCCCCACCAGGTCCGCCCCAAAAGTGCAAATCACTGTCGCGTTGTTTTATTTTAAGTAGTAACCCACTTTATTCTCATCCATTAATATTCTAATTACGGCCCCAATACACTTCAGCCTCCCCCTTTCCCCACTTCAGACGCCCGTTCGCTTCCTCTCCATAATACTTATACCTCTATGTGATCGAAATAGCTAAATTTTTTACAAGAACTAAATCGCAGAGAACCCGTAAACTACCGCCAACCTCGGTTAAACTAAGGAACATTTCACTCAACAATTCTGATATTGTCAAAGTAATCAAGCAATAGACTTATTAGCTAAACCAATAAACCATTAACCCCGTATAAGCAACATTCCGCCTTAGACCTATCCACAGAAATCACCGTTGCAGCAATTTTCCACTGGGACAAGTCAAACACCTCCCATACCCTCTTACCCCCTTTATTTTAGTAGACACCACGGGTTCGATCACTGCGCGCTTCGATTTACCAGAAGTTTCCATATCGCGACTCTGTTCAAGGTACCACGAGTGCTCGCAATTGCGACCCATTCCACTCGTACAGTGTGGATTGCCGCAGACCACTCGCAATGATTAAGGTTTTCCTTTTAAAGGATCCTGTCAGCATGTTTCGAGCTTTCGAGACTCGCCATTCGCTACGAGCGAACGATTGCAGCACACACACACGTTTATCAATGTTTATTGAAGCGTATACAGGCGACTTGTTCATGACACACCTTCACTGACTCCTTCCAGAAACCTTGAACATTTTTGTTCCAATTCAATTTGATTTCCATTTACGTATTAGCACTATGTGAATTATTAATGAATAACTAAACGACCTTTGGTGGTCAGGTGGAAGTTGCTCAAGGGATTCAAGTTGGCACTTGCGGTCAGCTCCGTAACTTGCAACTTCCACAAGTGCTCGTGTAACCTCCACGTGGTGACCGCTCGTAACTAGATTGCTGATTCTTTGATTTCTAGGCTAAAACACGGCGCTAAAAGAGTCAACCTTAAACAACTCGCTGGGCTGGGTTAAGGTGTTAATCGTACCGTGCCGATAATCGACCCTGCACAGATGGATACTTCTTTCTCCGCTACTCGTGGGTACAATTATGGATCTTCATAATGACAAAAAACAACAAAAAGAGTCCGGCTCTCTAAAAAAACCGGAAAATGTGGACAACGAGACTCGGGTCTGTGTAGGCCGGACTCTAAGTCTACAAATAAACAACGGGACATAAGCTCAAGCGAGGCTGGTCCCTCCACTCGGGTCATCAAATCTGAGTAGATAAATACAAAGCGGAACCAAAGCACGAATGAAGCTGGTTCCTCAAAACCAACCTATAATACTAGGACAAAGGCCTGGAGGGCCCTGGTTAAGAAAAATAACATCTCACCAGAAGACAGAACGGATAAGCACAAATCCACGCTTGCGTGGGAAAAAACAGTCACCGAGAAAAAGTCGGAAGGCCGTTTAGCTGGCTCACAGCTTAAAAGAAATAGATCTCAGGAGAAAAGCCCTAAGATCGCAAAGCGAACCATGCTCCATGCTTCCGCTATGAGGCCTTTTACCGAGATCCTCAAGGATCAGCTGATTGTGGCAGCTATTGACAAATCCCAAGAGGATAGCATTATCACGCCCGAAAATTGGGGAAAGGTGGGAGTGGTCTTAGCCATCATCACCCTGAAAGTCCTGTCGAAAAATCCAGGACCTGCTCCGACTTGTCGGGACGTGGGCTGGCACAGGAATCAGGTGAAACTGACTGCCTGTGCAGATCAGAGGTCCCTGCTGCTTTATAACAAGGCAGTGGGGGGACTTGGCGAGGTATGGCACAGAGCCAGCCTTACTGTGGTAAGAGCTAGCGTGCACATCCCTTCGGAGCCTAGTGATCTCAGCTGGAGTTGCAGGTTGGCAACCCGGAGTTGCCAACGCACAACTGGAAAGTTGCTAAGCTCGAGGAGACAAAGGCTAACTATAGGTCAGCTGTTATCATCTTAAACAGGGACTACACTGGAAAAAAACAACGGTTTAATCAACTATGGTTTCAGTGCAGTCACACTCAAGGTGTACAAGAAGGACGCGGACAAGGCAAAATTCAGGAGTCTCCAGAGATGTCTAGACTATGCAAGGTACTAGCAACTGGTCCTTCCATCCCAAGTTATCTTCAACGGCCGGATAGTATGTGGACCACTAACAGCGCTGAATCTTCAGTGCTGGAACTTCTGGTGGAGACTCATTTTCCTGGTTGTTCCGAATCTGTACCTAGCACATCAGTAGGTAAAAGGGCAAGTAGCCTCATAGGCCAAATTATTTGCAGAAAAATTCCTGTGGGCGATAAACAGTTTTAAACCATATAAGTCCCCTGGACTCGATGGTATTATCCCTGCGGATATTCAACAAACTACGGATCTAACAATTTCATGGTTGGAGGTAATTTGCAAAGGCATCATAGAACGATGTCACATTCCTAGTAAATGGACAGAAGTGAAGGTTGTTTTCATACCTAAGGCGGGAAAACGCTCACACTGCAAGCCCAAAGACCTTGGACCGATTTCCTTGTCTTCCTTCCTTTTTAAAACACTGGAAAGACAAATAGAAGCTAATATTAGAGGCACGATTGTGTCGGAAAGTGTCCAAATCTCAACATGCCTATTGCAAGGGGAGATCTGTAGAGACTGCTTTTCATTCTCTTGTATTTTTCATTGAAAAATCTTTCGAATATAGAGACTACGCAGTGGTAACCTTTTTGGATATTGAGGGGGCCTGTAACAATGTGCTTCCAGGGGCTATAACTCGGGCACTTTCAGATCTGGGAGTGGATGAATCACTCAAGGACCGGATAGATCAGATGCTAAGAGGCAGGATCATAAATGCCAGTTTTGGGGATCCTCCGTCAGAAGATTTGCAGGCAGTGGTACACCGCAGGATGGCGTAATGTCCCCCTACTTCGGAACTTGGTCATAAATGACAAGTGACCTGTTGCTGAGACTGGAGGACGGTGGCTTCAAGGAGGTTACCTATGCGGATGATGTTGCTATTGGTGTCCGTGGTAAATATCCCGCGGCACCCTTAGTGAGCTTATGCAGAATACCATGGGCACTCTTTCATTATGGGCCAATGGCCGTGGGTTGAATGTGAACCCACACAAAACCGAATTGGTTCTCTTCTCTAGGAAATATAAACTTCCTCACATCGATCCTCCCGCTTTAAATGGGTTCAGCTTGACTTTTACAGTTGAAGCGAAGTTTCTGGGTCTCGTTTTGGATAGTAAATTATATTGGAAACCCAATATTCTGGAAAGGGTAAAGAAAGCTTCGGTAGCGCTATACTCTTGCAAAAATGCCATTGGGAAATGATGGGGGCTGAAGCCCCGCATCGTACATTGGCTTTATACCGCAGTAGTCAAACCCATACTCTTGGCCTGTTCTGGACAAAACTGTTAACCAAAAGCTGTTGACAAAAGTTCAGATAACAATCTCTCTGTGGATCAGTGGTGCACTGAGGAGCACATCCACTCAGGCACTAGAGACTCTGCTATTTTTGACTCCTCTAGATATCTTGGAGAAACAGTTGGCAGCTTGTACTGCCATACGGCTGAAATCCATCTTAATGTGAACCTGCAACAATACAGGGCGCTCATCTATTTTGTGCAACAACCCAATTCCCAAGACCACCGACTATACTGTCCCGTCACTATCTTTTGACACAAAGTTCCGGACTAGGATCCCATCCAGGGAGAACTGGATGATGGGTGTAGTTTTGTAACCAGGAGTTATAAACTTATTCACTGATGGTTCAAAACGGGACGGAAAAGTCGGGACTGGAGTGTTCTGCGAGGAACTTCTGTTAAATCTCTCCTTCGGTCTCCCCGACTACTGTAGCATTTTTTAAGCTGAAGTAACTGCCATAAAGGAAGTCGTAGACTGGTTGAGTATAATGTAATATCAGTTTGTGATATTTGCATATATACGGACAGTCAGGCTGTCATTAAAGCACTTCAATTACACCTCCTCACGTCGAAAGTAGTCCAGAACTGTCTCTCGTCTCTTAACGAAATGGCAGATCAGTTCAACAGCCATATTTTATGGGTGCCAGGACATTTCATAAGTACAGGGAATATAAACGCCTATGAATTGGCTCGACTTAGTAGAATGGACCACTTCTCAGAAAGCAGAAAGGATATTGAAATGCCTCTTGCGGCATGCAAACTGCTGCTTCAGGAAGAAGCTAGCAAGCTGACGAATGACAGAAGGTCAAGTATCACTTCTTGCGTAATAACTCGGCAGGTCTGGCCAAAGTTGAACTTGGCGAGATCCAAACAGCTGATCCCACTTCAGCGAAGTCAGATCAGTGTGGTTGTTGGAGTGATTACGGGGCACTATTTCATAGGGAGGCAGGCGAGTAGACTTGGTGTCTTCTCACATGACTACTGTCGTAGTTGCGAGGAGGAAGAGACATTACTTCATCTTCTTTGCACCTGCCCTCGTCTGGCACTGAACCGGGTTCATTACAGTACAGTTTCACATGTACTTCCTCTCCCAAACGCTACACATATTTTAAATAGTTTAACACTCACGCAAATTAATTTTATTGTGTAAAATCACAGTTCGATTTTACCCCTTTAACGACTTCCGATAGTCTTTTAAATTTTTTACAATTTTTGTATTATTATAATATTTACAGTAAATTGAAAAAGAATTTAAATTTCCTGTATAGAAAATTTTTTCTCCGCTCGAAATAACTACCGTACGCTAATGGCCGGTCTCCATTCATCGCGACGAACAAAAATTTGCATGACATAATCACAAAATTGATATATTATAACAGAGCCTACTCTATAAATAAGAGCCTCCACATTGACTGTATTTTTTAAAAAGCTTAAAATAAAGTACATACAATTTTTTCTTTACTATGAAACTATATGGATAAACGATTGTTTTCATTTACATTTTTAGTCTATAAGAATTATGAGCTTTTACATTATTTTTATACGAAAATGTTCATAAAACATGTAATTTTATTTGATTGAAAAATCGATTCATGAAAATGTTTATTTCTTTGTGAAAATCCTATTGAAATATAAACTATTCCTAAACATTTATGGAATATTGTTTCTGCAAAATACATCATAACTTAAAATTCTTCATCTTCATCTTCTTCATCTCTTTTTAGTCTCTTCTAAAAGCATTGCCACATAACAAAAATCTGCCCGAATATAGATTCACATCATGTGGCAATGCTTTATTAACGACATTTTGTTTAAACCAAAGGTTAATGAATTGAACCATAGATGTCGCCTCCATTCAAATTTGAATTCGAATTTCTTTCTGTTGTTAATTGCAAATCCAAAATTGCGAATACATATTTAAATTGCATTTTTAAAATATACAGTGGGTCAATTAAGTATTTGAACACCTTTATTTCTCTTAAATTAAAAAGACTGGGTGGACAAATAAAAATGTTTTCGTGTTCAACATAATTAGCAAACAGAAATAAGTAATTTAGCTATTCTTTTTGCATTATAAAATATATATTCACTTGCAATTAAAAAAAAATAGAGAATTACCTCCAATAAAGTATTTGTACACATTGGGACTTACCCTCTTTATCTGTGAATACTAAATAAATCAATTTTTTTTTGTGTCTTTTGTATTGAATATGCATTCAGTTAAGTAAAAGCCTTTGTAAAGTGTGGACGTACAGTCGAATTTTTAGAAAATGTCTCCTAAAAAGGCGGAGTTAAGCGAAAGTGTAAAGGAAATAATAATTTACCTACCATTATAAGGAAGGAAAAAGTTTGAGACAAATTGGAGATTTGGTAAAAAGGGACACCCCACAGTACGATATGTTATTAAGAAATATGAAGAAAGTCATAGTGCTAAAAATAAGAAACGAACGGGAAGACTAAAATGCTTAGCGTGCGTCAAGAAAGGAACATATTAAGGGCAGTGAGGGTGGATCCTCATATTAGTGCACAAAGTTTGGCGTCAAATATCGCAACAACTTCTTCACAAATTGTATGCGCTGAAACTGTAAGAAAAGTAATCCGTTCCGTGGGATATAATGGACGGGCTGCCCGTAAAAAAACATTTATTAATGCGGTAAATGCAAAAAAGGTTAGATTTTGTCAATTACCATATTGACAAGGGTATGACTTTTTGGAAAAATGTAATTTTTTCTGATGAAAGTAAGTTTAATTTAATTGGTAGACGGACGACGGAGTGTATGGCTAAAAAAAATACTGAATTAACTAAAAAAAATATATGCCAAACCATATAAAGCACGGAGGAAGCAATGTGATGGTTTGGGGTGATTTTTCTCACAATGGGGTAGGAAAATTGCGTTTTATAGACGGTAAAATGAACGCACGTATGTCTTTGGAAATATTGCGGGATAATTTAAGAGCTAGTGCTCAGCAGCTTGGGATCGAGGATAGCTTTCTGTTTCAACAGAACAATGATCTAAAGCATACAGCGCGTATTGTGAAAGAATATATACTGTATAATGTACGGCAAACGATGCCAACACTACCTCAATCACCGGATCTAAACCCGATTGAGAATCTGTGGGCTCATTTAGATCGACAAATTCGTAATTACAACATAAAACACAAAGCAGACCTGATCTATGCACTGAAAATGGAGTGGGCAAACATTTCTGTCGAAATAACAAAAAATTTAGTGGAATCGATGCCAAGGCGATTGCGGGCTGTAATAGATGCAAAAGGGATGCATACAAAATATTAAATGGGGAAATATAACAGAGAATTAAAAAAATAAAAATAAAAATTAGATTCAAAACCAAGTGTTCAAATACTTCATTTTTCTCTAATTATTGAATAAACTCAACTATAATTTTATGTTATATTTTATTTTTTTAATAAAATCTGTTGAATTATCCACACGTTATAAAAAAATCGTTTATTTGTAAAAATATGTTTTATTTACTTAAAGCTTGATTCCAGCGACCTAGTAAAAATAACATAGTATTTATTTACGAACTCTCTATCAAACAAATCACTTTAAATGGCATAAGCTCCTCCTACTTGTTCCTTACTCGAGTTGAAAAATTTCTTACTTTGAGCAAAGGGTAGCGCAAGGTTACCAACTAAAAAACAAACAAAAAAAACAAAATTATTAGCAATATTTTGCTCTTAGTACAAATCGCGCTAACTAGTTTATGTACAAAAGGCGCTAAATAGCTTTTTTTTTGACGTTTTATTTGATTTGATTTTCTATTATTTAAAATTTGATGTTGATGTGTTTTGTTGTGCAAATAAAAATTAAAAATTACAAAATATTAAAAAAAATAAAATTAATTATGGTAAATTAAAAATATAATATAATAAATAATAAACCCAGTTAAAACAATTAATTAAAATGACGCCAATAAAAAGTTTAATAAAGGCAAATTTAAAGTTTATAGGCAAAAAATATTAAAATTAAAAACTGAAAACTTGTAAAATGAACTAAAAATTAAAACGTGAAACAAGAAAATAAATTAAGAACGTTGTAGAAACCCGAAAAAAAATTAAAAATATTTTTAAAATCTCACAATAATCACAAAAATAAAAAATTTGCTATTAACACAGCCAAAGCCAAACGCAAATTGAAATATGTAATGAGAAATATCACAAATAAAATCACGTACAAAATAGACAAATATTTTGAGCAAAACCAACAGCTACTAACTTCAACTCAATACTATGGTATTTTTCCTATGTCGCTCCGGATGTTATGAACCAAGCTTAAATATCTAAAATTTGTTTGGTACTCAAATACTTAATTGATCAACTGTATGTTGATTTGACCGCTAAATCCACAAAATGTTGACACCTAATGCCCGATTTAGATGAAGAAAAATGTTTGCTTTGCAAAAAATGTTTGCCTTGCATAGAGCTGCACGCAATAAAAAAATATCCATTAGTTAAAATGAGAAAGGACTATGTAACCCAAAATGGCGATGCTATAATTTTTTGGCGGCTTATATATAATTGGATGTTATATTTTTTGACATTTGTCAGTAGTGTGACAAAAATAAAATGTATAACAATAAATAAAATTGTTAGTCATTAAAATAAAACTTAATAAATAAAATTGGGAAAACTCCTTTTGATTTGATTTTTTCTGCTATAACATTTGACTTCTGGTCATCGTATAGGTTTTCATAATATACTTTTATTGTGTTTGTGTTTGTTTGTTACTATAAAATATAGTCGGGTCGAGTATATTTTATAGTAACATATTTATTTTTAATGTTTTTATAGTAACAATTGGTAAAAAAAACACAAAAAATACGCTAACATAATTTTGCATGTTTATGTTTTGTTCTTGTCATTCAAACGAAAATTGTAATATACTAATCTCTTCTTTTTTTGCAAGGCAAACATTTTTCTTCATCTAAATCGGGCATAAATCCAAACATAAAAATTATGATTTTTTTTCATTTTGGACAGATCGAACACTAAGAATATATTTCTCTTTATCTCTTATTCCGTTAAAAGAGACAGATATACATACAATTAAAAACATATAAAAAAATCAAATAGGTGATCGAACCGGTCGGATTCTAAAATCGGTCTGATTTTTGATTCGGTTAAACATATTTTTGGAGGCTTCCCTCTATAGTAATAACTAAATTGTAATAATAATTAATTTAATATAATTTTTTTAAATTATTTTAATTTTACGTAAAGAGTTTTCTTTCAAATCGTTTACTCAGTCCGAACCCCTGTCGTTTTTATTTGTGTGTTAAGTGACATCTAGGAGCGGGAATAATAAGTAAACGCTATTTTATTTTATACACCGCTCTCAAATGTTATGATAATTCAAATATTCTAAACAAAAACTTATTTTGAATGGGTCATTAATTTTTGGGAATAAAAATCGATGCCAAATATTAATCATGTTGTATTTATTTTCAGCTGTGACTTAATTTAATTAACATTTCTAATACTTGACAAATAAATAAGGCATTTATATTACAGTTAATGTTTGTTGGTTATGTCGTTTATTTGTGATGCATAACAATCTGGGTTGATGGTGGTTTGACGTCTATTGGAGGGGGATGAAAGTTGAGTAGATTAATCTACCAGCTCCGTAACCTTCCAGTAGGGTGCGCATTACGTGAGCTGTTCTGGTCATGTCGATAGGCAGCTGCGTGATGGGTACAATTGTGTAATGGGTAACCTGTTCACAATTCGCAAGTGTACGTGCTGCCTCGTCGTGGCAACCACTGGTAACTAAGGTCATTTGGCACATTTTTGGCCATTTGGCACAGGCTAAAGTACGGCGCTAAAGGAGAAAACCTTGACAAAAAACCCTAATCTAAGGTGGAACAGCATATGCCGATGGATGAATGGATGAATGGCTGATAGGTTAATCAGTCCAAATATGCGGACTCTGGATACCATTCATTTAGCTTTCCTATAGTAAAGCTGGGTAGCCTACAGACGATTGGCAATTCCGATCAAACGGAATACGGGGCAGGAGTAGGAATATACGAGAGTGGGACAACCCTCTCGAGGTCTTTGGGCTCCAATGATACCGTCTTTCTAGCGGAACAACATGCTGTAGTAAACATCTAGGAGGAAGAGCAATAAGCCCAGATAGTATTCGTTAAAATTTTTTCTGTTTGACTCTCTTTGATTTATTTTAATTTTGGCTGTTCAGCGAAGGCGTATAGTCTTTTTTTTACCATTGATTTTAGTTGTGGATAAGTGATGACGTCATTAAATAGAATATTCTTTTTAATACATATTGTTGTTGTTGTAGAACGTTTTTTAATTTAATTTCCTTATTTTCTTTTGATTATATCTGGAAAATGGGGAAACTTGAGAATCTGTGCTTTAAATGAGTTAGTCATTGAGTTGTTTATTAGTGATTTCAGAAAAAATTATTTATCTAGGTTTAATTTTAAATTCATATTTTTTCATTAAGCGAAATCGCGTTTTTTCATACAAACTCTTTGAAAATAAATTATTTTTCAGTGTTTCAATGTCCTTTATTTTAAGTTCATTTTTCACATCCTGGCTCTATTCATACCAAGATGGTTCTGATTATGAATATATATTATGAATCATACCAAGATGGTTCTGATTATACCAAGATGGTTCTGATTATACTTACAACTACATACTAACCTAACAAATAATTATATTTTCTCTGTTTTTATTTATAAAATGAAAATGTATTACATATGTCATGTTGGACAACGAGATAATAAAATATTCATTTATGTATACGAAATCAAGACTTGTCGTTCCCTTTTATAGTATAGATTTTACTTTAGGATTTTTTATTTTATATAAGTAAATTAAATTCTAGCTGCTGACAAATATGTTAAGCTGCAAGAAATGTATTAAACCATTAATAATATGAATGTTGATCATTTTACCACCGATAGCAATCAAATAAAATTCTCCAACTGAAATTACAATTAAAACCTATGTATGACTGTATGAGTTAAGTCTTGTTACGAAAACCATTATTAAATTAAAATAATTCAAAAGTAACATTTCATTATCAAGCCAAAACTAACTTACAACAACCATTTCAACTTAATGGTGCAATATTTGGAGGAGCACCGAGATCTAGTAACTGGGAGCTTCAATAATAATAGCACTAGACAAATAATGCAAGAAGGTTGGAACGAGTTAGCCAACCGGCTGAGTGGCGAAGGTCCACCTGTTCGAGACGAAGACGCATGGAAAAAGATAAGTTATATGTTTTCAAAAGGTAGTTTATGTAGTTAATAATACCAAAGAAATTCACTGTGTAATAAATAATCGTTATATCTCAGGTATAAACTGATTTAAAAAATAAAACAAAAAAAACAAAAATTACGGAATATCCACGGTGACATCAATCAGATAGGTGGAGGTTTACATTATCTTTCTGTCGTCTTTTGAAGAGCGAGTGGTGCAATTGACGGGAATGATAGTTTCCGATGTAGGATATACCGGGATAGATGCAGGCCATGAGTCGGGCGAAGAAATTATTAAGGTGGCACCGGAAACAACATCAACAAAGGAGGGGCCAAGTGGTGGCGTTATAACGAATACAAGCACTCGAGTTCGCCATCGCCGGAAAAATATGACCACGAAAATTTGTGAGGAGCTAAAGGAATAGGGAAAAAACAGGACGACTTTCAAAATTGTTTGATAGCTATAATGAAGGAAGGCAATGAAATTAGCTCAAAGCGGTTAAGCCTCGAGGAAGAGAGACGAGAATTAATTGTATAATTATATATTAATTATATATATATTACTATTAATTGTGGAATTAATTATATAAATATATATATTACTATTAATTATTGTTCTTTAATATTGGAATTTGTGATTTTGTTTACCTGAAATACATAATGAAACAAATTGAGTTTTATTCTGCATACATAAATTTATTTATACTATATTTCAATTTAAATTTTTTACGACATATAATTTTTTTTTCCTTTATTTAATATTGCAACTGATTTACAAATCATTTAGTAATTTATCTTTCTTAAATGAAGATTCACATTTGACGGGCAGTAAATCAATGGTTACTCCCGTTTGAATTTACATAGTAATTATTTTCGAAATAGAGTGATTTTCTCTTAATCCAAATTGGTGTGGTGGAATCAAATTTCTCTTTTCCATTATTGGCTTGAGTCTCTTGAGCAGTAATTTTTCAAATAATTTTGAAATTACAGGAAGTAGTGAAATCGGTCTGTACGACTTTTTATCGTTCGCTGGTTTGCCTGGTTTGGGGAGGCATGTGAAGTTAGCCCAGGATTTTATCCCAGAAAATAAAAAAAATTAATCAGGCAATACTAATAAAATTATGCACCATATGCTCATGTGTGAAGTTATCCCAGCCCAGGATTTTATTGTATTTAATAAAAATAAATATAATTTCATTAAAATAAAATCAATGAAAAACAAAGAAAATTGATTATAAAATATTTTAGTTATGTACTTCTATAAACCAAATTGGTTTAAAAAAAATTCATAATTACCAGTATTAAAAATAAATGATAGTATTTTCATTTTTTATTATGCTGTGCCACAACTAAAAATCTCTCGGATTGGGGCTATATAGTTTTACAATGGGCATACAAGGGGCTAAATATTATACTATTTTCACGATGATCGGTGTGTTGCAAGTGGCCGAAATATGGCCTTTGTCTTACAACTCAACAGCATTTACCCAGTTTTAATGAGTTTTTATTATGCTGTGCCAAAACTAAAAATCTCTCGGATTGGGGCTATATAGTTTTAAAATGGACATACAAGGGGCTAAACATTACACTATTTTCTCGATGATCGGTATGTTGCAAGTGGCCGAAATATTGCCTTTGTCTTACAAATCAATAGCATTTACCCAGTTTTAATGAGTTTTTATTATGCTGGGTAAATGCTATTGAGTTGGCAATATTTCGGCCACTTGCAACATACCGATCATCGTGAAAATAGTATAATATTTAGCCCCTTGTGTGCCCATTGTAAAACTATATAGCCCCAATCCGAGAGATTTTTAGTTTTGGCACAGCATAATAAAAACTCATTGAAACTAGGTAAATGCTATTGAGTTGTAAGACAAAGGCCATTTTTCGGCCACTTGCAACATACCGATCATCGTGAAAATAGTATAATATTTAGCCCCTTGTATGTCCATTGTAAAACTATATAGCCCCAATCCGAGAGATTTTTAGTTTTGGCACAGCATAATAAAAACTCATTAAAACTGGGTAAATGCTATTGAGTTGCACGACAAAGGCAATATTTCGGCCACTTGCAACATACCGATCATCGTGAAAATAGTATAATATTTAGCCCCTTGTATGCCCATTTTAAAACTATATAGCCCCAATCCGAGAGATTTTTAGTTTTTGCCCAGCATAATAAAAACTCATTAAAACTGGGTAAATCCTATTGATTTGTAAGACAAAGGCAATATTTCGGCCACTTGCAACATACCGATCATCGAGAAAATAGTGTAATGTTTAGCCCCTTGTATGTCCATTTTAAAACTATATAGCCCCAATCCGAGAGATTTTTAGTTTTGGCACAGCATAATAAAAACTCATTAAAACTGGGTAAATGCTGTTGAGTTGTAAGACAAAGGCCATATTTCGGCCACTTACAACGTACCGATCATCGTGAAAATAGTACAATATTTAGCCCCTTGTATGCCCATTGTAAAACTATATAGCCCCAATCCGAGAGATTTTTAGTTTTGGCACAGCATAATAAAAAATGAAAATACTGTCATTTATTTTTAATACTGGTAATTATGAATTTTTTTTTAAACCAATTTGGTTTATAGAAGTACATAACTAAAATATTTTATAATCAATTTTCTTTGTTTTTCATTGATTTTATTTTAATGAAATTATATTTATTTTTATTAAATACAATAAAATCCTGGGCTGGGATAACTTCACACATGAGCATATATTGCATAATTTTATTAGTATTGCCTGATTAATTTTTTTTTATTTTCTGGGGTAAAATCCTGGGCTAACTTCACATGCCTGGTTTGGGGATCATAATTATTTCAGCAAATTTCCATTGTCGTGGAACATATTTCAGTCTGAAGACAGCATTGATAATTTGAGCCAACTTTTGTAGTCCCTTCTCGAGAATGACTTTTACGACTTGTCCAGTAATTAAATCATATCCTGGAGCTTTTTTTGCGTTCAAATTACACTCGATCTCATCTTTTAAGTCCTGTAATGTTACACATCGAATTTTATATTCATCAATTGTGCTAACTGTTATTATGTTTTTATCTGCTGTTTGTCTAGGTAACGGTTGAAAAGTGTCTTTCAAGTGAGTTGCAAATAAAATAGATTTTTGCTTGTCGCTTTTGGCCCAGGTTCCTTCCCCATTTTTAATAGGCGGCACATGCATTTTGGTTCTTTTTAATCCCTTTGTTGCTTTCCAAAGAGAGTAATCAGTATCTTTATGTTCGGTGAAACCATTTAAGTACTTGTTAATAGTTTCGTTCTTAATTTCTTTTAAAAGTTGTTTTAATTTATTGCATAGAAAATTGAGAATTTTTTTGTTTTCCGGGGCGCGTGTTCTTTGCCAGGTTTTTCTTGCCGTTTCTCTCTAACTAACTCCCTGATCTCAATAGGATAATTTTGATTCCTACGGGATTCGGTGTGACTAGCAGGAGAACTTTCCCATGCTGCTTGTTGAATAGTACTGTTAAATACCTCTAGTTCGTCTTCCAAGTGTACCGGTGTTTTAATCGGCACTCGTAGATTTATTTGCATTTCAATTATTTCTTGGAATAGGTCCCAGTTAGTTCTATTGTTTGTTAATTTAGGCAGGTTATCCTTAATAATTATCATTGTGCTGAGAGTCATGATAACAGGTGTATGATCGGAATATATCCCCTCGCCCTTTTCGATGCACATGTAATCCTCGGAGATCCCTTTCGAGATCTGGTATTTTATTTATATCAGCAGGCCAGTATGTTGGTTTACCTCCAGTTCCACTCTGGACATATAATTAAAAACAATTTAGCAAATTGTTCCGAATAGTAACAGCAGTATCATAGTCAGACTGACTATCATATTCAAAGTCGGATTTATGTACTAGTTCTTCCCCTCTTCATCAGGCTGGAGCACATCTACTATTTCATGGTTACTTTTTAAACAAATGTTATAGAGCGCCGCATATACATTCACCACTTTAATCACCTTTATTGGATCATACCGCAACACTCGCCACCCTAACAAACACCGGAAAGTGTTTTTAAGAACACCGATGCAGCGCTGAACCGGATTTCGAGATTTGGCATGTAAATAATTCTATCCACTTTGCACTTCGTTCGCCATAGTCAAATCATGCTTTCAATTTTCTCCTGTCTTTAGACATTCCCAGATTGCAGCATCATGGCTCGATCCAACACACTGAGTGGATTAAAAGATCATTGTTGCAAACCTGAAAAATATGTTATTAATAAAAACAATCAATTATATGTAAAATATGGTTTATGCTTACCAACTGAACATTCATCGAGTGATTTCCACGCCGATCTACAAAAATATGTTCATTTTCCTGAGGTTAAATTATGATAATGTTGATGCAGTCAATGCACCCAATTACGCCGATTCGATTATCATTTTCGATAGTATCGAAAGTGATGCTACAAAATACCACCCCAGTTTTGTTTATGTATTCATACCAATTTTACCCAATAAACAATAATTGGCACAGGCTCGTGCCAATTTTTCTTCGTCGTGGCAAGTGATGCCCGGCCATAAGGCTACTCGATTCCTTCCTCTAGAAGAAAATGTGCGTCTGAAGCAAAATTCACATTAAAATCTAAACTTAAAACCATACAGACACACACAAACTTTATCGCGAAAATCTACGGCCACGGTTTCGAATTAAGATTTTTTGTGATCGTGATTTGCAAATTATGGTGACAAATACAAACGATTATAAATGTGACAATCCTGTAAGCCGGAAAACACACAACGCGGAAACTCATAAGGGACGGAAAATTTACAAAATAATAATCCCCTCCAATTAAATTTCAAGCAATAATATACCTATAAACCGAAAACTCCTATGTCGCGGACGGAAAATATTTTTGTAGTACAAATATTGCTATAAAAACTCCATTAAGCCGAAAAATACAATATGTAAAAAATGGAATATGAAATCAAAAAAACTGCACGAAATAGAGAAACGCTTGAATATGACATACATATGTATTTACATACATAATATTTATTATCGTCTGTGAATCTGGTGAAGTACACATGTACAGAATCACATATGGTAGATTTAGTTGTTTTTTTCGTTTATATGATTCAAATAAGTTTGGAATAAAGTTGTAAGTTTATATCCTTATTAGAAATTAAAAAACCAAATCATTAAAAAACAAATACATAACCTCACATTAAAAGAAAAATACGAGGTGACTGAATTGCATAAAAGCAAGACTTCCATTGCAGATATTTGTGCCAAATATAAATGTGGGAAGACTCAAGCGTACAACATAGTAAAAAATGCCGGTGAAATTTCTGGCCGATAAATCGGAGGGAGGAAAATACGCTCATGTGTAAAAAGCCCAAAGAAACCAACGTTGGACAAGCTGATGACGTAAATATTGAATGGCTTGCCGTAGATAGAGTTAAAACTTTCCCAAGTTTTGGCCATATATTACACGAAAAGGCCAGAGAAGTTTAAAAGCTTCTGATGGCAGATTGCGCTACTTTCGGCAACGAAATGAAATAAAATTCAAAACTTGCTCGGGGGACGTAGTAAACTGCGATGAAACCGGGCTTTATTACCGGATGCTTCCCAATAAAAAGCTATACTTTCAGGGCCAGAAATATGTGGGTGGTAACTTCTCAAAAGAGCGTCTGACCATTTAGTTAACGGTTTTTGCCGACGGAACGATTTATAAGACAACAGTAATCGGCAAAAACTTGAAATCTCGCTGTTTGAAAAATTTGGACATTAAGTCGTTACCACTAAATCGGCTTGCTAACACAAAAGCCTGGATGTCGAAGAAATCCAGAATTTGTGAATCTTATTTAATTAAACTAAATCTGGAAATGAACAAAAGCGGCAATTTCTGCTATTCTGGGACAACGGGACCAGCCATCCTGACTTTTCCAAGTCCAATTTCCTAGTCTATTTCCCTGCAAAAACGACGGCCGTTTTACAGCCACTCGACAACGACATAATACAAAATGTTAAACTTAATTACAAGAAGTTAATGCTTAAATCTATACTTATAAACATGGACAGATGCGAAAAACCCAGCGAACTAACGAAAACCATTAATGTCTTGGATTCGATCATATTTCTTAAAGAAGCAATAAACTCTCTAAAAGCTGAAACAATTGTTAAGTGCCCTAGAAATTGTGGATTCCTAGCTGAGCCAGCAAATGAAATTGCATTCAAAGTCAGCCAAGAATTAAACGATATGGATGATTTGATAAATGAATTATACGGCGAAGATTCATGTACTGCCCAAAACTTTTTAGAAATAGGCAATAACCTGCCCACCGTAAATGACACGGACGATCTTGATGTACTGGACAATTGTGCGACAATATTTTCGAGAATCATTCATCAGATGAGGACGAAGTTCAAACAGTTGAAACAGCCGATAATTTCAACACTCAACGATGTTTTAACGAGTATTTCTACAGTTAAATCATATGCATCGAATGCTATATAGACCGTATTTTTGGAGACGCCGAAAAAATTAACGTTAATTTAATTAA
Source organism: Tipula vernalis (assembly GCA_958295665.1). Taxonomy (NCBI): domain Eukaryota; kingdom Metazoa; phylum Arthropoda; class Insecta; order Diptera; family Tipulidae; genus Tipula; species Tipula vernalis. The sequence goes on along the minus strand of OY282559.1, from coordinate 210,903,373 downwards.
ATCTGTTAAAAGCAATAAAATTACGAAGCAGTATCATTGGATGAATATTTTAAACCCACAAATTAAGTTCGTATGTACCTATAGGCGTTTACGCTAAGTTATATGTGATTATTTGAAATATGATATGTATGTATTTGTAGATTAATCTACAATTGAATTGATTTTTATTTTATTTTTATTAAGTAATGAATACAGTTTTATTTTAAATACAGATGTTTGTATATATCGTTGATGTCAATTCACAATTACGTATCTAAAAATATTGAAAAAAAAAAAATGTACGTATCTAAAAACGTTTAAAATTGGTCGAACATGACCAATGTCGATCAAATTGACTAATAGTAACAACTTATAACGATCAATATAATTTTACTGTTGATCACTTTCATTGGCATTGTTCACCTATGACGAATTTTAAACGTTTTTAGATACGTAATTTTTTTTTCAATATTTTTAGATACGTAATTGTGAATTGACATCAACGATATGTATATTTCGATGGTTCAAAGGTAAAAGTCACTAACTGACATAAATGCAAGTTGGAGAAAATGGAATTTGGATTTTTAAGTTTTGTTATCCCGATTTATTTCATTAAGTGAGGATAATATTTATGTATAACATACGCATTGTGTAAGTGATAATGCCTGTAATAGTTTTTAGGAGAGTATAAAGAAACAAAACTTAAATTATTATAAAAAAAGGTAAAAACAACAATTAGTGAGTTTTACTTGAAATTTTTTTATTCATATTTTTACAATTAGTGACTATTCTAAATATAATTTGGTAAAAAATAAGGGGAAAAAATAAACATGCAACAAAATTGTGTTATTGCACAATTATTCATTATTGTTTTTTCATTGAAAAAATTTAATTTTAATATGCGTCCATTGAATCAAGTTCAGCAAAATCAACAACATTTTTTTTCGATGGTAGATTTTCATACCATGGATGTAGCTCATTTGGGATTACACAGGATTAATAAAGTCTGATGAGATCTTTTTTTTTTCTGATCACCTATTGGTAGCAATGCATTATAAGCTCTTTCAATGGTTAAGGGTTTCACCTTTACATTTCGCTTTCGAATTTTTGGTTTTAAATAATTAATGTCAATTTTGATGTAATTGGAAGTTCGGTGATATCTATAAAATAAAATGTTCGGATCATTTTTCTGGTATTTAATACATTTCATTTTTAACCAACGTACTACATTGCCATTTTCGTCAATATTTCTGTTTTTATAAGGTTCAAACTTAATTCTTTTAAATTATAGAATTCTCTATAATTTCTATAATTATCTCTATAATCTCTTCGTTCTTGCCTCTTTTCGATCTTGCCTGAATAAATATGTCGCTCCAATCTCTCATCATAAATACAGATTTATTTTTTTTTTTGAATATTCAATGGCTGCATGCATAGAGTCACATTCCATGTATGAATGACCAGATTCAAGGAATTTATGTTCTATAGTAGATAAATGCGTATTTCGGACAGCGTAAAGCAAAATGGCTGCAACATGTTGGTTACGATTTTGTCCTCCACAAGTATCTGAATACAAGGTCAACTCAGTTATAGATACAGGTAATGAAGTAATGTAATTGAATAAAATGGGATCGATTTCAGAACTACCACGCTTTCCATTTAACTCATTCAAAAAATAACAAAAGCCATTTTGATTGTGTCCTTCTTCATAAAGTGTTAGATTAAAAACATTAATCTTCTTGGTATAATACATTTGTGACGCTGTGGATGATATTTGTAAAACGCTCTGTAAATCAAATGTGGCAGCCTGGAAAGAAGAATCCGTACGTGCACGTTCTTTTTCATTATTTTTAGCTTCCATGCAATCATTTTTTCGTTTGATATGTAGTTCATATTCATTTTTTAGTTCTAGTTTTTTGTTTGTATCAGCTAGTTTGTATTTTGTGCATGTGCTGCATTGATCCTTCTTCGGCTTATAGAATGAAATATTAAAATCCATGCAAAAAATCCTACGATATGTTGCTGCTGATACCGGGAGCTCATTGCTTTCCTTACAAACTACACAGTATATTTCATACATTTTAAGAATGGAAAGTGTACTGTTCAAATATTTCCTATTACTTGTTTTTCTGACATAATACGCAGGTGTAATAAGAAAACATTGTATGTGTTTTTTTTACCACATCTCTGCTCTAATGCTTGTTTTATTACCCGGTGATTTTTTACCACGATTATCGGTTCCCTCAAAACTGTCACTAGAATTTTTTTTTTCGAAAACGCCGAGTTAATTGGTCCATTAGATATACACAAGATTTTTTGAAAAAAAAAAAAACTTGAACACACTCTGATGCGATTACCTAGAGCATTAGCAAAGGAATAGGATCTGGAATGCAATCGCAAAGAATTTCCTGGTGTACGCTTTGGTTTTACAGACACAACATTTTTCAAAATAAAATCCTTTTGCCTGCAATAGCTGCTAAGGCCCCAATAAAATTTGCAAAATCGATTCTCTCTTCCTGTGAGATATTTTTCTTACAGCGAAATTTGCAGTTTGAACAGTCTACAGTTTTGGGCAATTTAGCATCTCTTAAACCTGTTTTTGTTACATAAGGTAAGCACTGTGCACGTTTAACTTTAGCGATATTTGGTTTCCATGTAGCAGGATTTTCGGCACGTTTACGATTTTTTTTGTTTAATTCGTCCTCTTTAGCAGTATCGGTTTGTTCATTATTGTCATAAAAGTCAGATTCGCTTGTGCAAAACGGAGTATTTTCACAGTTCTCCGAATTCATTTAGGATGCCTAAAAAAATATGAAGTAATTGTCATTAAATGTGCTGACCATATTAAAACTATCATGTTAAAAGCTTATGATTTACATGCAACTAAAGTGCAATTTACGTGCTACTGTACTGAAATAAATGACTTACATTATCAAGTAATTGATCAGAATTTCCATTTTAATGATGCATCTCCAAGTCCAAAGAATAATCGGATGAAATTTTATATTCGAACGTTGGATCATTAAAAGAATCATCAGAAAATCCCCACACTTTCATCTGTAAGTATTTCGGGTATCTTAGATGGTCCCTGAAATGCAAAAAATTCAAATAACTACTAAGCACTTTAATTAGTTAATAATAATTTTATTGAATAAATTAAATTAAATAATACTTACAGGTTTAGGTTCTTCATTTCTAATATTATTATTTATTTTTGATGCGGCTTTGGCCATTTTTACTAATTGTTTACCACGACTTAAATAAATTATCACTTAAAAATTTCAAATTAAATTATAGAAAATAATTATCTTGTTTAATAAAATGTACACTTTTTAAATGATTAATAAAATGATAATAAACATTGAATATGGTTTTGATGTTCAAAATCTTTGAACTTTTTCTATTGGTACTTAGCAACGAAAATATGTACACTTTGCTGAAACTTTTTAAACTTTAAACTTTCTAGTTTAAACAAAATGCCAAACAAAATACTTCGCGATGATAAATAAATTAACATTTTACCATTGTAATGACTTTTACCTGAAATAAATAACACAATATTGGAATAAAATTATATTCTGGAAAAACTCACTAAATGTTATAATGACTTTTACCTTTTGAATTTAAAGAAATATATTATTTAGTGAGTTTTTCTTCACTAAAATCTAAGTATAATGAAGGAAATATAGAAAAATAATTTTACAAGACTAATGTTTAGTAAATTATAAAGACATACATGTACTTATATCATTTTCGACGAAAATGCGCTTAGTGACTTTTACCTTTGAACCATCGATATGTATATTTGTCGTTTTTTTTTAATATCTACCCTTAAAAAGGAAAACTCCTCTAATCCGGAAATTTTTGACGGTCCCATAGATTTCCGCCTTGACGGATTTTCACTGTAACATTTTTAAGTTTACCGGTCTTCCTTTGGTTTATATAAAAAATTAAATTTATATAAAGATACTTAGAATTGTATCAAACTGATTTAATATCAATATTGCGAAATTTTACTACTATCCCATTTAAGCTTCCACGCTTTTTGCATTTAATGTTTATCGTATTTCTACAACTAGATTTTGATTATCGAGTTATGATAGTCCAATTTCGCCAAGATCGTTTCGTGACAGATTGAGAAAAATAACTCCCTAGTTTGTATATATCTAAGGTGTAAGGCAATAGAATTTTTCCTCAAATCTTGCAGCGATAACACTACACATCTTACAAGCCAGCCTAAACCAATAGATAAAAATTGAGGTGTGGTCAACTCACGACTTTCTTTTACGAACAGAGAATTTTGAGAAATTTTATTTTTTTTTATAACTTTTTTTAATGTTTTATTTTTTTTTATTTGTTTTTAATTTTTGGAAACATTTTGTATTAAGTAGTTTTTTGTAAACCTTATACTTTTTAAGATATTTGCAAAATAAGTTTTCTGGACCAAGGGAGTGGCCACTTCCGGTTAGCCGATTTGGAGTAAAATTCACTGGGGCCTCCCAATTTATAAAAAAAGCTTAAATCTGAAGTTTCAGTTCGATTGGTTAAACCATCTGGGCTGTAGAGAGGACACAGACCGACATACTGACAGACAGACACCGTTTCGAAACCCACTTTTTCGGACTCAGGGGACTTCAAAACAAATAAATCTCAAGGTCCAAAATTTTCATGATTACTATACTTTATTTTACTAGAGTAAAAGTAAGTAATAAATGATAGTAACTATAAATTTGCAGACTAAAAAGTTTGATTTCTGTCGCGGCCTATATACACATTGTTGTTTTTCTCTATTTTTAACGTTTCTTTAAATTATTTAATTTTTTATTTATTTTTTTTGTTAGAATATTTACTACTTAACTTGCTGTAAATCTTATATTTTTTAAGATATTTGTAAACTAATGTTTCATAAGTTACCATTTCCGGTTGGCCGATTTTCTCTAAAAGTTTATGAAAAAAGCTTAAATGTAGAGTTTCAGTTCGATTTGTTAAATCTCCTAGATCCAGACAGACAGACAGATCGAAAGGCAAACACCACTTCGAACCCAATTTTTTCCACTCGGGGAGCCCAAAACGGATAAATCCTCAAAAAACTGAATATTGAAAATTTTTATGATTACTAAATTTTATTTTATTAACATTAAAGTAATAGTCCACGGCTAATACAGTTTTATGTTCTTTGTAGTGTCGTATTTTATTCATGATCATTAGTTTTTCAATACAACCAGGGGAAAAATTTATAAATAATTTCAACATATTCGAAATTTGTCACAAATCAATATAATTGATTCAATAATAAGACATTATTGAAACAATAAAACTACTGTGTTAACATCAACAAAATTTTCAAATGAAAATCTAATAAAAAATGTATTCGCCAGTTCGGCACAAAACAAAAAAATGGCTTGCAATACATAAACTCTTATATACAATATAATTGAACTTTGATGATTACTTTAACATAAAACAATTTTATTACTTTTTTAGTACACAAACATCGTACGTACCCCACGAATCTAAAAAAATGAACGAAAAACCAATAAAATTAAAGAACCAAAACCGTACAGTAAAACGAGTTTTCAATCAATGTTTTTCACTTGTAATCTTCTTTTTAGTTGCTGTCATCATCTTTATCGCTGTATATAAATTTTTTATTATCTTAACTCCAACGTCCTCACTACTTACCTAGAATGTTGTGTAATAAAATATAACAGAGTTATTTTTAATTTCTATAAAGAAATTTATAATTTAATATTCGGTTTTTATTTTAATTGTTAGTTTATATAAAAAGAATAAAAGTCAGGTTTCTGATTGACATGCAGGTACAGGTAAAATAAAACGGAATAGACTAAATTGAGACTTTTTTAAATGTTTTTGGCTTTGTATATTGTAAAATATGCTTTATAAAATAAATAACTACATACTAAAGACAACTACATCTGCATACATAAATAAACGTAACGCCATCCATAAGAGTTTTTAGAGTGTGAAATCCTTCGTAGAATTTTGAATTATCTTTAGAATTCTAAATATGTATTATGTTTCAAGAAAGTATAAGAAATAAAATAAAACGAAATAAAAGAAACTTTAAGGTTGAAAGCAACTTGAGAATACGTTCTCATATACCAGAGGTCTCTATATATATAAGAGCCGTAATGCTCCCCCCATTTTCTAAAAAGTCTTTGAAGGTGAAGATTTTTAATGTTCCATGTCAGCCAGTTTTGTAAAGACTTTTTTAAATTTACATTAATTCACTGAAGGAAAACTGTTTTCCCGGTTTTTTTTCACCCATCTGTAGATTAATAATTATATTTAGACGTAAATGTAGACCAAAACTTGGAAAAATTTTCTATTTACGGATTTACTTCTTTTTACTTTTTAAGTGTTCTTTGTCAATTTTATTTATTTTGTAGTTTTGACTTTAAAGCTAGATTTTGTTTCTATTGTTTGTTTCTATGATTCGGTTCATATTTTTTATTCATATTTATTTAATGGTTCGTTTGAGAATGGAAATGTCTTCGTTTATCAATTCTACGATTTTAAAACAATATCTACGAAAAACATTAAGCGTGCAAATTAACAAAAATTTTATTACATTTAATTGAGTTTTCATCAATAAAATTGTAAATCAAAACTTTCAATTTTACATTGGTTCTTATGGGTAAAATGGGTAAAAGAAAATTGTAAACCTTTTAAAAAAAGCTCACATTTCTACTTTACGGCTACGATATTTGTAAGATGGCTATGCATATACGCAGCGACAAGATGCATAATATTGTGTTACTTATTGGGGGAAATATGCGATAGATGACAAACATTAAGTTGGGTTTTTCTACAAAAAAATATTTTAAGGTAATTGAAGTAGCTGCTCGTTATCAAGCTACGATATGAACCAGATATAGTTTTTTGAAATAGCTAAGATGGGTTTATTATTTTCCAAGATCCGATTTTATTTTTTCAATACTGTGAATTTTTCCAGAAATTTCATTGTAAGAGAAAATTAAATGAATTAATTTTCCATTTATAAATTGAAACGTTTGTTTTTTCTTGCCGATAAATGTGGAATGTGAGTTTATTTTAATAATTCAATTCAATTAGAGATTGGCGTAAAAGTTGCAGTAACATAAATTTAAATAGCTATTTATGCAACCAGTTAGGGAATGCCTTATCTTGTGTAACGATTGCAATATTTCGCGAAACGAGCAAAACGAGTTGCGCAAATCACACAAGTTACACAAAATGGTATTTCCTAATTGGATTTTTTCTAATTTTTGATTGATTAGGATGTACGGCCAAGCATTATAGCAGGAACTCCCGGACACACACTGTGCACCCGTTTTTATAACAAAACTGAAGGATAGGATAGGATTATTAGTTGGGGCAGACTCGACCCGTTTACAAACACCTAAGCGATCGATAGTTAGTAAAAGTAGTTAGTAAATATATAGTAAAATAGTTAGCACAGGACGACACAATTTCTAAACTACAGCTTATTCACTACTAAATGATCCTGGAGAGTTGATTCAAGCTAAAATTTAATTCTTATGCTTCTTATGCTTAATTTTTTATGCTTATACTATTGCTTATTTAGATATTTGTTTTTTTCCCAAAAATGTTTATGGAGCTCAACCCCGGGGTCCGATCACTCTGAAATGTTAAAAAAAAATCATTCTTTGAAATTCACTGACAACTGAGATAACATGATGTAGGAATTTTCAGACTCCTAGCTTCATTCTAAGCTGCAGTATTTTTTTTTTAAATATTTATAATTGTTTGACATTTTAATGTAAAAGAAACAGTTTAAATACAAAGAAAAATCTTTTTAATTTACATGATTTTAATATGTTCCAAAAATTGTAAGAGAATTTTTTCAGCTTCGAACTGATATGGCGACTGACCGATTGTATCATAATTTACATTAGAAAATGTTCTGTGCAGGATGTATTAGAATATTATAGAATATTTCTGTAGCAATTCAGTTTAATATTTCTGTTTGTTTATGTGGCAGCGTTCGTGTCAATTTGCATTCTTAATATGGTGGTTATAAATAAATGTTTTACCCTTATTAAATAACTGTTATTTACAGCTCTCTCTCCGGCGTTTTCCCCTTAAGAATATATTTATTTTTGGTTTTGAGCCCGACGTGTTGATGAAGAGTTAGGAACATCTTGGTCGGCTGTTGAGGATGGGCTTGAGGTTCAGTGTCCGCTTAGTCTATTTGGTGCAGCAATTGAGTAATTTATTTGCTTTATTATTTTCTTTTCCTTTTTTTACTTCTTCGTGGTTATTTAAGTTCCGAGCATGTTTGGGAAATTTCTACTGTTCGTAGATTCTGTTGACCGAATTTCGGTATGACTTTGTTGGTCGGTGTCACTTCCGATTAAATATAGCGGTACTTCTAAACCTAAGTGTTCCTTTACACTTGCTTGGCCATAGCTTGTTTTGAGTACTATTCTGCCAACTATTGTTATAATAATCCTGAAGAACGCTTTGACCTTAACTTAACTAAGAACAAATTCAAAAGAAAATTGATCTTTTTCTAAAATTTTTAGAAACAATTTTATTTTATAAACATTTTAACTAATTTTTTTTAAATTTCTTCAATACAGTGCTTATGACAGAGAACTTCTGAAAGGTTTACTGCCTGAGTCATCGATATCTACTTCGGGGTCGCCTGTCTTTTTTATTAGCCAGTTCTTAACCGACATACGCCACACCTCGGGTGTAATAATAACGTCGCTAATGCATTATTCTCTTGCACTAGTCAAATTTCTGTAAATAAAAGTATTGCGGCAATAGTAGATACCAATGATGAAGAACTTCGAGAAATTTTAGACAGCAATTCGGATATATAATTTAACCTTCTGTTAAAATGGTTTGGAGGCGATAACCATAAGCAAAACAAATTAAAAAAAAAAAAAAAAAAAAGAATCCCAAAAAGTTAAGTTTTTTAAATATAACAAATCTTTGAAATACTATGTATTTGAATTAGTTTTATGGTTTAGAGCATGGGACCGTCGCGTCGCCCCAAACATTTTTGAAAAAAAAAAAATTAATAAATATTCACTTACTAAAATAGAGAACTACCCAAACCGCTTAGCATTGGACCCTTTGCGCGAGGTTGATCGGAAATAATAAAAAAAATTGTTTTCATAAAACATTTACATTTGTAGTTTTCATTATTTTAATAATTTTCTTACATAATTTGGTAAAAAATGGAGTATCGTTCTCATTACTTGTTCTCAATTAACACTCAGTCAAATCTAACATATTTTAGCTGTTAAATAATCGATCTTCTATGATTACTTGTGATTTTTAATAAATAGAAATACATAGAATGCAAATTTTGGGAAATGGTCAAGGTTGTCTACTGCTCATTTTCATATAAATTATAATTCACACAAAAAATAATACTGAACACAATCAATAGTAAAGTTAAGTTTAATTTGTGATTGCTAATAAAAAGCCTGTGAGCGTGCTTATTTTGACATTTCTTGCTTATTTAGGGGAAATAATTTAAACCAATCAAAAGAGACGTTTAACTTAGGAAATTACGAAATACGAAAATGCGCGTGACGAGCCAAATATTGATATCGCCACGATTTGTAATTTCCTTTTCTCTTTGGTTGTGGTTCCATCTAGTTGAGTTTTCGTGGTATTTGTGATTTTTTTAAAACGTTTTGGTGCTCTTTTAGTTTTTTAAATACTTACATAGATATTTTGTTGTGTGAATTTTTTCTGCTTTCGTGCGAATTTTTGAAATTTATTATTTTAGTATTTGTCACTTTTAGTTTTTAAAATTTCTTAACTAGTGTAAATACTTATGTAAATATGTATATAGCCATACTATATTTGGATGTTTAATTTTTAAGTGTAGCTTTAATTTTTAATATTAGATTAATTTTATTTTACTTCAAGAAAACGAAATGAAGTTTGGCTTCGTTTTACCGCTGTAAGCGGAATACAAGCAAAGTGCGTTATTTGTAAAAATTTGTTTTCATGGAAAGGTGGCGCTACAATTAACTTAAAACGCCACCTCGATTCAAAATAGCACACAGTACTAAAAAAGTACCAAAAACATACGAACCCTTCTGGAAATGTGGATGACAACGGAGCTTCGGTAAAATTGATCCAACCCATCTCTTCAACGAGCACTCCAGCCTCAAATATTGAAAATTCTGAAATCTCGCTGGGTCCTCAAAAGTAACCCGCATTCTGCTACAAGATACGCTGACGCGTTATAAAACAAGGCACGCATCAATTTCTTGACAGAAGTGATCGAAACGCGAATTAATTAAATGCATAACCAATGATTTTCAACCTTTTTCTGTTGTTGAAGATAAAGGTTTCCAGAATTTCACAAAAGTTTTGGATCCAACCTATCAACTCCCGTCACATTAATGTTAACAAAGTTATTGTTGCCTCAACATTTTAACGCATATCAAACTAACGTTGTTTACTTGTGATTAACTAACCAAGTTAGCTTAGCTATCACTAGCTTGTAGCAACAAATACATGATACCTGGGCATCGTTAAATACTAAACATTTCGACTGGACTATGGGGAAGTGTTCTTTGGGATTGTACCGATGTTTCATGTTCTAGCCACACCAGAGAATTTCTTAATGAAAGCCTAATCGACTGTTTCAGAAAAAATGGCCTTGAAAAAATAGTCACTGCCATTGTAACTGATAATGCTAGCAATATTTTGGCAGCGGTAAATTTATAAAAATATCCCACCCGGTTTGCCCACTTATTAAACCTTGCCATTCAAGAAATAAAAAAAGGTGAAATCGATTATGGAACATTTCCACCACAGCTTCACAGCAACCGACAAACTGAAACAGTTGCAAACCCAGACGAGTGGAGCGACTAACCCGCTTAAATTAATAAATGAAGCAGTCACTCGATGGAACTCAAAATTTCACTTGTTCCGAAAGGTGAGACTAGCCCAAAATTATCTAGATATTACCCTAAAGTATCTAAATTACGGTTCATTTTATAGATTTTGTCTATTAAGAGAGCCAATTCAAGCTGCGTTAGCTTTGCTAGATGTCAAGAATCTAGAAATCAGAAATAGCAGCTTTGGAAGAAACATGCGGTCTCAAAGATATTGGTAATAGTCGAGGGTGTTAAGTACTGCTAACTAATTTGAGAGGCTCAATAGTTTGTCCTTCTGACAGCGGCCACATTTGGTTATACCTAAAAACCATATAGTTTAATTATAACAATACATACATTTATTATCAAAATTAATGGGCGACTTGTCTAAATTTCTATAGACGAACTACAACCTTACTACCTAGAAAATCAATATAATAAACATTACTAGGGGGTATCAACACCAAGTGCGGATAGCGAATTGCGAGTAACCCTTTTTCAGGAAATGGTGACATAAAATTGACTTAAACACAACGGGATTTTCCAATTATAATATAATTACGATTATTTAATTCAAAGTAAATTAAATTAACCCCTATAAATACTTTAAAATTAGTAAAACTAGTACATTCGTACAAAGACGAAATGACGAAATATTCGCGTACTCTCTAAAATTAAAATTATGTTCAACTCGTGTTCTGCATAATTTTTATTAATAAGAATTGACATTCGCTCGAGTATTTTTTTAACAAAAATTTCGAATGCGACGAAAATTATTAATTAAAATATTTAAATAATATTATTAATATCGATTTGGTTTCATATACTTTGTTAAAACCAAAAATGTAAAAAGCTGGTTCGAAAACTTTTCAAAAAATTGCGGTGTACTATTAATATGAATAATATTTTGATAATAAGGATGGTATTAATTTTGACGTATATACTCGCACGTGTTTGGTGTGAATCGAAGTTGCGAATTCGAATTTGGTGTGAATAGTGGTTAAGGTAATAATAAACTTTTTTTCAAATTTACACTTTCGGGACAAGTATCTGTGTCAGATACTTCGAAACAAGTTCTAGTTAAGAAGGTCACATTTGATTTGAAGCCTAATACAATGACTTCAACCGGCAAAGTTTCGACTAGAACGGGTCATATATCAGGACTCCTCATTAGTTACCATTTTATAAACCACTTTATTTTTTATTTACCAGTTACTTCTTGTAGAAATATTTGGTACAAGTAGCTATTTAGTTTTATATGTATTTACACAACAGCTTGTTGTTTGTACATAAAGTTTTGTTTTTTCCTAAAAAAAATACTTAAAAAACTAAATTCAATAAATTTGTTAGCCTCGTGAGAAAATCAATCCTTTCAAAGAATACCATTACTAAAGGTTTTGTTGCAAAAAATATTTAGTATAATTATTGTAACAAAATATCGAGTAAATAAATTGTCAATAACAGTTGTTTTCCATTTGCGCATTGCAAGTCCTTGCAAATACTTTTGATCGGTGTCTTAGCTAAATTATCTATTGGCAACTGTACCACATGTTTCTCTATACGTTTGGAAGAACTTACACTAATTGACGATTTTAAAATTAGAAAATGTGATCACGATATCCACAACAATGTGCAGGCTACTGTCGGAAATGAAATAAAAAATGATTTATGGTATTAGCCATCAAAAAATGATTTGCTTTCCATTTGCAACCTTAGTCAAGACACATATAAATTCTTGCAAGAATTTAAAATATGCAACTGGAAAGTTACTTACCATACATGCTGCAAATTTGTTTTCAATGTTTCCCCGCACATTAGTGTATTTGGGTAAAGACATTTCAAACAATACACATAGGTCTTTGGGGTTTACGATCCCTTCACTAAGGAGTAAGGGTAGTAATTATTACGATTGTCATAAACAGTAGGTACTAATCAACAGTATTCAGTAGCTACTTCTAGAAATAAATTGATTTTTAAAGTAAGTTTTGAAATTATATAACGGTGTTGTAATGGTATTATTTTAGAAGTCACAAAAATTAGTCAAAAACTCACAACGAGTCTTAAAAAATTTTACACAAACAATATATTTTTGCAAAATCTATAACGGTTCCATGTGTGATTTACATGAATCCCACTCCAAACAAGGTAGATAATACATATTTAAAACGAATTTTCCTTAGACAGTTAGGGTTATAAACAGTTTCAGTTTTAATACAAAAGATTCTACTATTCACTAAATTATTCCATTTCGCTGATGACAAGGAATGTTCGGAATATAACTCAAATCACCAATAGCAACATACACTTGCGTATTATAGGGTGATATTAATATATTGCAATTATGGTTTGATGATCATTCCATCAGTTAATAATTGCAATAAATTCATATCAGCCTATAATACAAAAGTTTATGTTTCTATTCCATACCAGATTTTTTAATTGTTGTGATTTACATGCCCAATAAATTAAAATTCTACTTATATTTTAAATTTTGGGACATTCTTTTCTCGATATTCCATTTGGTAAGGTTTCAAGTCGATTCCAGTTTCATATTGCTACTACTTCTGATGAAATACCAGCGACGATATTATGAAAAAAATAATCAATTATAAAAAAATACCATTGCCACCATTATCTGACATATTTCTGTCACGCTATTTTGAAGAATTGAATTTTACTGTACGTAAATAAAAAGCACATTATTAATTTAGTAAACTTACTTTTTTTGAATAAATTCTGCTACTTCTATAAAGACGTAGAATCTTGCAAATTAAATAGATGATGTCTGGTCGTTAAATGTCATTTTTTTTATCACACTTTGGAACATTTTAGTGGTTTTTAATTTTCTGATATAATCAAAAAGCATCCTAATTCCTCCCCCCCCTCTCCCCCCGGAATTCAATTTTTGGGAAAATTGTTGAAGAATCGATTTACACATATGTTAATTCTAGTAATATACATACCTATAGTCTTGTAGTTTTTATTGTAAAAATCGCAGTTAGTTTGCTGCTTAGTAATTTACTTAAAAACTTTCACATTTTAAATTTACAGGAAACCAAACGGTCGTGGTTCTTTCTAGAGATAGCTTTTTAAAAAATAACTTAAAACTTGAAAAATTATTGAATCTGATTTTACAAACCTACAAACGTCTCTGCAAACACTTGAAAAAACACAAAATTAGTTGTATAAATATAATAGATCAATCATGACATATGCACTGTATATTAAAAGCAAATATAATATTTCGAACAAAGTGCAGGTGCTTGTCTTTAATTAATTCCCAAATTCTGCAGTGAACCGATAAACAGAAAATATCTGCGCCTACAAAGCAGGAAAAATTAGTAGTTTCAATTTAAAGTGAAACTTTGATTAAGATTTCAGTATTTCGGGTACACAATTTTAAAATTAATTAAATATTTGATTTAAATTTAAATTAGGCACGGATTGGGTTTAGCTGTCTCACTTGACAGGCGACAGTGGCAAATTTTGGAAAAGGAAGATTTAATTTGTTTTTAATTAAATAAACAGCGATTTTTAGTTATTAAAATTTCCACACCAAGAAATAAATGGCGCCACTTTGACTGAGACAGCTAAAGCCAATGCTAGCCGATTATTGTGTACAATCATTTGTATTGCTGCTCGTATGTATAGCTAAAAGAAACGGCTGTAAAATTCTCGACAAAAACTCATAATTAACAAAACATAAACATTTGGTAAGTGAACAAAAAGCTATTTGTGTATTAGTAAAATATCAGGTAAAATCAACGTTAGATATGAAAAAAGGTGCAAGTTATAAATTCAAGTTGAGTAAATATCACCAAGAAAAAAAGAAACGTTAATTTTTTATTACCCATTGTTTTAAAAATATTAAAAATTTAAAGTATTAAGGCTTTATTATCCCAAGATTATTCTTATCTAAATATTTAGTCATAGAAGTGCTTTTTAACTAGTCCGATAAAAACTACGGATTAAAGGCTTCTGCTATTCAGTTTGAAATTGAGCGATTTTTGAGATAAATGATATTCTGAGACTCACTGTACCGCAGTTTGGCCAAATCACAGAATTTTTCCTGGCTTGTGGTGTATATCATTAGTTAGCCTTAGAAGTGCTTTATGGTTTAAAAATAGTCCGATAAAAAAACTACGGATTATAAGCTTGCGAGTTTGAAATTGAGCGATTTTTGAGATAAATGGTATTCTGAGATTCACTGTCTGTACCGCAGTTTGGCCAAATCACAGAATTTTCCTGGCTTGTGATGTATATCATTAGTTAGCCTTAGAAGTGCTTTATGGTTTAAAAATAGTCCGATAAAAAAACTACGGATTATAGGCTTCTGTTTTTGAGTTTGAATTTGAACAATTTTTCAAATATTTGTATTATAAAAATAAAATATTTTCTTTGTGTCATTTAAAGGGCTATTTTCCAGCTTTTAGAAAAAAAAATGATATAAGGCGCGATGTTTAATATTATTTTAGTAAAATTAATACTATTCGGTTTTTTTGAAAAGTGAAGATTAATTGTGCGTTTAAATTTGTGTTTCAATTTATTTAACTTTCTTTACTAATTTTTCGATATCTGCTTTTATTTGGACAATCTTTTTTGCTGGCTCTATATTTTTGAAGATTTTATTATTTTTGCTTTTTATATTTTTTGACTTTGCTTTCTCAAGGATATTCTACATTTTCGATTTACGATCGTTGATTATTATTGTGTTTATAATTAATATTATATTTTGTTAATTGGCTTATTGTGTAGTTATTTACTTTAATAATAGTTAGAAATGAATAAATTGTGTGACATAATGCATATTTATAAAAATCGTCGTAATTTTTGTAAATTATATTACGCATGGCAAAAAGATAAACAGCATTTTGAAAATAAAAATTCCTGCGAAATGATAAAGAACGTAGGTTAGGTTAGGTTGGAGTGGCTGCTTACGCACACTTAGACCGGTGACGGTCCATTGTGATACCACAGGATGTATCCCCTTTTACCCCTATTGGAACCATTTCGAGCTACTTATGTAGCGTAAGACGTCCCGCACTTTAATGTTTTCGAGATCCGAGAGACAGTCCATCCTGAACTTACCTAAGTGTTTGTGCCTTCTGAGAGCCAATGCTGGACACGAGCAAAGGAAGTGGACCAACGTCTCTTCCTCCTCTTCGTCCAAGCAGCTTCTGCAGAAGTCATTAGCCTCCAGACCCAGCCTTCTTGCATGTTCTCCAAAAAGGCAGTGTCCCGTGAGAATTCCTACGACCGTTCTTAATAAACGTCTGCGTAAGGATATTAGTGCCCTAGTGCGCCCCAAGTCCAGCTTTGGCCAAACTTGTCTTGCAACTCTACAGGTGAGGGTGTTAGTCCACCTTTCCTCCGCTGAGGATAGCGCCTGCTTCCCAAGTGCTTGTCTCAGCGCTGTGATAGGCCTCCCCAGGCTTGCCCTTTCCGGTTGCAGCTGGAGAGTCGTACCATGCCTAGCAAGTTCATCTGCCCTGCAGTTCCCCATGACGCCCGAGTGATCTGGGACCCAGACTACCTGGATGTTGAAATGCTCACCCATCTCATTTAGAGATAAGTGACAACTCAACGCCACCCGTGACGCCAAAGACACCGATTCTAACGACCGGATCGCCGCTTGACTGTCCACATAGATTGTGATATCGTCTGAGGATAACACATTATGCTTCAACCACATCATGACCTCCTCAATCGCTACGACTTCAGCTTGGTACACGCTGCAGTAATCAGGGAGACGAATAGAAATATTTACATTTAATTTGTCGCGGAATACTCCAGCTCCTACTTTGCCGTCTAGCTTGGAGCCATCTGTGAAGAATTGCAACGCTTCGGTTTCCGATAACGGTCTATCCCTCCAGGATTCCCTTGAAGGGAAGCAGGTCCGAAATCGCTTCTCGAAGCGTAGAGTAGGTTTAATGTAGTCAAGATTCGCCAGCTCATCCTTCAACGATCTGACGATAGTAGAGTGTCCTATACTAAGAAACCTCCACTGAGAGACGGCTGCAAGTCGTACAGCCGTATTTGCCGCCATCTGTTTGCCAAAAATGTCGACCGGAAGAAGGTGCAACATAACCTTTAAGGCACTTGTCGGTGTCGACCTCAATGCCCCGCTAACAAGCATACAGGCCGTTCTTTGCACTCTTTCAATCTTACTTTTGTAAGTTACCTTGTCCAGAGCTGGCCACCAAACACCCACCCCGTACATGAGTACAGGTCTCACTACGGCGGTGTAGAGCCAGTGTACCAGCTCCGGCTTCAGACCCCATCTATGACCAATGGCGTTCCTACAGGAGTACAAAGCAATAGTAGCTTTGTTTATTCTCTCCAACATGTTGGGCTTCCAACTAAGCTTACTGTCCAAGATAATGCCCAGATATCTAGCTCTATCAGTAAAAGCAAGTCTCGTGCCATGTAAGGTAGGAGGGACAACTACCGGGATTTTGTATTTCTTAGTAAAGAGTACCAGCTCTGTCTTGGACGGGTTAATACCAAGTCCACATTTGCCAGCCCATTTCGTAACGATGGTAAGCGCATTCTGCATTACGTCTACAATCGTGCCCAGGAATTTCCCGGTAACAGCTAAAGCTACGTCATCTGCGTACGCGATAACTTCAATACCCTCTCTCTCCAATTCAAGTAGTAACCCGTTTACCACTATGTTCCAGAGAAGAGGGGACAGAACCCCCCCCCCCCTGCGGAGTTCCCCTAGTTACTCGCCTCTTGAAGGTGGAGTCCCCCAACTTCGAGCTAACAATCCTGCTTCCCAGCATATAATTGATTAACCCTATCAGAGGAACGTCCACCTCCAAAAATGACAATCCCTCCTTGATTGCCTCCGCTTTCACATTATTAAAGGCGCCTTCTATATCCAGGAAGGCCACCAAACAGAATTCCTTCGAATTAATCGATTTCTCAATCGTAGACACATAGGCGTGCAGAGCAGTGTCCACAGATCTACCCTTTGTGTACGCACGCTGAGACGATGTCCACTTCCTGGCACCTATTTTATCTCTGATGTATACATCCAGCAGCCTTTCCAAGGTTTTCAAAAGAAAGGATGATAGAGTTATTGGTCTTAGGTCCTTAGGATAGACATGTGAGCTTTTCCCCGCTTTCGGTATGAACACCACATTGACCTCCGTCCAGTACCTAGGAATATACCCCAGCTTCAAACACCCTTTGAATATAGCTTCCAAGTAGGGAAGAATAATTACTGAGTTGTTTTGAAGTTCCGCTGGTATAATTTGATCCGGACCAGCCGATTTCAATGGTTTAAAACCCCTCCGTGCCTATAGGATCCGTTTTCTGGTTACGATATCCTCTGTGGTTACTGACAGTGATTCCTGATGATTGCTACGCACCAACAGGTCTTCAAAGCTCCCTGGGAAGTTTGTCTCGAAAAGAAGCTCCAAAGATTCTCCACTAGAAGCTGTCCAAGATCCGTCCGGTTTTATCAAAAAACTAGGACTAGATGTACTTTTGGAAAGAATCTTTCTAAGGCGGGAGGTTTCGGATACCTCTTCCATATTATCACAGATGATTCTCCAAGACCTCCTTTGTGGCTTTCTTAATTCTTTCTTATAAATTCCGAGTTTCTCCTTATAGGAGTCCCAATCCTGAGCCTCCCTTGTATTTTTGGCTCTATTAAAGGCTATCCTACAAGCCTTACGATAGGTTCCCAGTTCTCTGGACCACCATACCGGTTTTTGCCTACCCCTAGGCTTAGCCAGTGGGCAGGCAGCGCGAAAGGATCGGTTGCATGCGCTAGTAACGCTAGCCACCATGTCCTCCAGCTCCCCAACGGTCGTCGGGGGCTCCATAGCCCTCGTCGGTAACATTTCCTCCAATAATTCCCCATATTTGCTCCAGTTGGTCCTTCTAGGGTTCCTGAAGGCTTCCCGGGTAGCAGGGTGAATATCGAGGCTATAGGTTAAATATCGATGATCAGAAAAGGAGTGTTCCTTATCCACCCTCCAATTTTTAACCATATGAAGAATATAATTTGAGGCAAGGGTCACGTCTAGAACCTCCTGCCTGTTACTAGTAATAAATGTGGGTTCCCGCCCAATATTACACACTGAAAGGATAGTACTCATCAAATAATCAAAAAACGACTCACCTCTTTCATTAATGTCTGTGCTTCCCCAGATAGTGTGATGCGCATTAGCATCAACTCCCAGTACCACACCTACCTTTGATTGTTCCGCTTTACGGATCAGCTCCTCCAGGTTATCCGGAGGAACCTCCTTCTCCCGGTCCATGTAGGCTGAAACTAGCCAGAATCTACAAGTGCCTACTTCCAGGCTAACTGCAGTAGTGTCATCATTGCTGTATTGAGAGAGAAGGAAAAGATTAATATTATTTTTCCCAAGAATACAAGATCTGATCTTCCCAGACTTACTAGAGGATATAATTCGTAAAGAACGTAAGTTGTTCTACAAATTCTGCCGTCAGCAATTTATCTTGTAAAGAAACTGCAATTTCAAAATATGGTGAAAATACAGGAATTGACTTCATTGTTCTAATCTCAATTATCATAAAATCTAATGTTTCTGATGATACTTTGTTTGAATTTATTGACCAGACAAAGCTACCATTAGCGTTTAATTATCAAAACTCAGACAGTGACGGTGAGAAAACATTCCCGGTAAACATAACAATGACGAACAACTACTGTTAAAACAAAATCATGTTAACAATAATATAAAACCTACAAATATCGAATGGGCTCTTAAATTTTATATTTAATTTTGCGAAAACCTGGAATCGTTATCAAACGAAGAAATCAGAGAATTAATATGTCGTATTTTAATAAAAAAACAAAATTCATGCGTACTCACTTTCCAAACATACATAAGATTTCTGAAAACCAAAAGAAAATTGTAGTTTATGGAACGTGCGAGCATAGTTTACACAAACAAAAATATAAATTTGAACTTGACCAATCAAAACAGTTGCGTATGTTTACCCAAGCACCAGAAGCGGAAGTTATTCACTCGTCCGAGAAGGTTTTTCGACAATACCGTGGTTTACGTCGGGAGAAAATAAAACTTGTTTCCGAAAACAAGAGTAATCATAAATGTTCAAACAGAATGTATCCGCTCCGTTCCGCCCGTTTTTGATCCGCTCCGCTTCGTCCGTTTTGTAAAACACAATGTGTCCGCTCCGCTTGTCAAACTACAATACTTTAATAGAAAATATCTGTGAGTAAAATAATTTTGTTCATTTCATTTTATTAATATATTATTTCTATTATATTTATTACGTAAAACAGTGATAAATATGGACTACCAAGAAGCAATTGAAGCTCTTAATGAGTTGATGGTTTTGTACGTGTTGTACTTAATTTATAAAAAATATATACATAAATCGAAACGGAGAAGATGGTGGGTGAGACCTCTAAATTTAGATAGTGATATCAGTGGATATTATGCCAATTCATTTCAAGAAATGAAACGTCTAGATTCAGAAGAATTTTTTAATAATACTAGAATGACTCGAAATCTTTATGACATGCTATTAAGCTTAGTTGAAGATAATCTAACTAAACATTCATTGCGACGACCAGTCGATGCCGAATGCCGCTTGGCCTTAACCCTATCGTAAGTAAAATACACGGGCTATTTTCTAATAATTCGATGTACAGTACACATTTTATTTTTGTTTTTTAGCTACTTATCACAAGGTGTTTCTATAAAGTTTTTAGCCTGATCATTTAAATTGGGAAAATCGACAGTCAGAGAAATTATCATTTAGACTTGTTCAATATTGTGGAAAATTCTTTCGCCTTTATATGTGTCAACCCTGAACACAGTAGACTTCTTAGAGATTTCTAAACAATTTTGGGAAAAGTGGAATATGCCTAACTGCATCGGTGCTATTGATGGCAAGCACATTATAATTCAATGCCCCCCACGTACAGGTTCAAACTACTACAATTACAAAAAAAACTTCAGTATTGTGTTGTTGGCAACGTGTGATGCCAATTATTTTTTGTGACACCACTCGATATGCAATCAGTGTAATGACACGAATTAATTACCGCACAGCTCTCACTTGTTATTAAAAATAAATAAAACCGCTCGATTTTGTTATACGTTATTTATTTTTATTATGGATTATTGTATGGTTTTATTTTGTTCACAACCCAAAAATGATCACCACCGATGTTTACTGTGTGACGATCGAACGAGAAGAGACCTTTTTTTATTATTTTTTAATTACATAAATTTTCTTACAACTAATCTGACATCTGTTTTTAAACATTTGAAATTATGATTTTATTACAATATTAGTACAACATTTATTCGTCGTTATAGTCTTAATCTAGTACGTAAGTTTATATATTTTTCGATCTGTCAAAAATTCTTAAACGTAAACACGTCACGAATATTTCGACGGCAAATTAATTAGTAAAGGTAAGATTTATGTAAATTGAGAATTATTCAATCGTAATAAATTTAAACAATTATATCCTTTCAGGTACACAAGTAATAATTACAGCTGCGAAAGTTATGTAGTGCGGTGGATCAGCTGATATTTCAGATAAGTACATTCCTTGGTTGAGTTATTTGATAAACCTGATTCTTTGTGTATTTTCTTTTAATTTTAGGTACTTGGCTTGAGTAAGTTAAGTCTAAATTGTTACAATAAGGGCAATGGTTTAGTGCGTAAGACAATTGGCAATGAACATACTCCCCTCCAAAAACCAGTTAATTGGTTTTTACATGTTAGTCGTCTAGTGGCAACTTGTACAATCTAGTGATGTGACGTTTAAATACGGAAGATTTGGTTTGAACGGTGGCAACCCTCACCATTCCATCGTTTCCTTCATGAACTTCGATAATCCGACCTAAAGGCCAAACGCATGGGTGGGAGTTGACGTCATGCATTAATACTATATCAACCTTGAGATTATTCTCCTTAGTTTGCCATTTAGTTCTTTGTTGCAATGTATTAAGATAGCTGATGGAATATTGACGCCAGAACGTCTGTACCAATTTTTGAATTCGCTCCCATCGATTCAAACGGGACATATTTATATCGTCGTAGTTCGGGCAGGGTAAGGCGGTGAATGGCCCTAGTGCTAAAAAATGTGCTGGAGTCAGAGCATCAATGTTGCAAATATCTTCGTTCTTGATGGCGCATAGTGGCCTGGAATTTAAAATCCCTTCGATTTTGGTTGTAACAGTGACCAGTTCCTCGAACGTGAGATGAGCATTTCCAGTAACCTTAATTAGATGTGTCTTGACTGATCTCACAGCTCTCTCCCATAACCCACCAAAATGAGGTGAAATTGGCGGAATGAGGTGCCATTTGATGTTTTGTTTAGGCGCATATTCATTGATCTTCGTGTTGAATTCAACGGATGATATTAGCTTGTAGTGATCGTATAGTCGCCGTTTTGCTCCTAAAAAGTTAGAGCCATTATCCGAGTATATCTCTGCCGGAGCTCCCCTCCGTGCTACCAACCGGTCTAGTGCTGCCAAAAACGCATCTGTAGTTAGGTCCGATGCAACCTCAATATGCAGCGCCTTCGTAGCAAAGCAAACAAAAATGACTATGAATCCCTTGATGAATTTCGCTCCTCTTCCTTTCTTTGAGGCTAGTGAGATTGGGCCTGCATAATCAACTCCGATTATCGAAAATGGCCGGCTTGGTGTTACTCTAGATTCAGGTAGATGCCCCATTTGTTGCGATGATCGTAATGTCGAATGACGGTAGCAGACTAAACATTTTCGGCAAATTCTGCGACTTGCTAATCGAACACCTAATATTCAGTATTTTTGACGTGACAGTGCGGTTAGTAGTGATGGGCCTGGATGCAAATACCTCTTATGTAAGTACTCTAGGATTAGATGAACAATAGCATGTCCCTTGGGCAATATAACTGGATGTTTAACGTTGTAGGAACATGTTGCATTTTGCAAACGCCCACCAACGCGAAGTATTCCACTCGAATCGATGAATGGCGCTAGTGATATTAACGTAGAATTTGAGGTTACTTGTTTGTACTTGATGATTGATTTAATGTCAACTACAAATTCCTCTGCTTGAACAAACTGAATCACCTTTATTTCGGCCAGCTCTAACTCCTTCGTTGACACATAACCTGAGGCTTTGCAGAGGTTCCTTGCAACCTTGATGAATCTCAACACGTACGTCATCACTCGTATTAACCATGTCCAACTCGATATACCTTCGAATAACTTTGTTATTACGTGAGAATCTGAAGTGCTGACGGTAGAGTGTAACAGTTTCGTTTTGCTTCCAAACTGACGCTCTTGTGTCGTGTCTCCAACTGTTGGCCTGGTTGGCCATTTATCTGCGGTGGTTGACAACCAGATTGGCCCCTTCCACCACAGATCATTCTCAATCAGTTTCTCCACCATGATTCCTCGCGTTGCTAAGTCAGCGGGATTGTCTTTACTCTTGACGTGCCTCCAATTGGCTTCTGGGAGTAGTTGATGGATCAATGACACGCGGTTGGCTACATACGTTTTCCACTTGCGTGGGTGATTGGATACCCATGACAGCACTACGATCGAGTCAGTCCATAAATAAATTTGACTGGTTGAAAGCTTTAATGATTTTAATACTTGCGACACCAACTTCGCCAACAGATGTGCTCCGCATAACTCCAATCGGGGCAAACTAACTTGCTGGATTGGGGCGACCTTACTTTTCGATGTTAACAAGGTTGTCGTAATGTGGTCATTTGTTTGCCTACGTATGTATATTGCCGCTGAATATGCCAGTTCACTTGCGTCACTAAACCCATGAATTTGGTAGTCACCTTTGAAATTATCAACGTATCTTGGAATGCGTATGTCACTTATGGAGTGAAATTGGTTCTGGATGCTGTTCCAAGCATCTTGCAAGTCCGGTGAAAGTTTCTCGTCCCATAACATCTTTTTTAGCCATAAACTTTGCATAAAAATTTTGACTGACACGGTAAATGGTGTTAACCACCCTATCGGATCGAAGATTCGTGATGCGATGGATAGAACACTTCTCTTCGTATATTTGTTGTCTGTTATGTTGACATCCTTGAACGAAAATACGTCGGTTGCAGCATCCCAATATAGACCTAAAACTTGTTCTACTCTATCTTCTTCAGTTATTTGAGCGAAATCGTTGCTATCACGTAGGTTGCAACTATTGGAGCGCCATTTTCTCAGTATGCACCCGCGAGCCTTCAACCTTTCCATCAATTGATGTTTTATGTTGGCTGCTTCTTCCTCATTATCTGCTCCAGTTAGCGCATCGTCCACATAGAAATTCTCTCGTATTACTTTCGACACTTCGGGATGAGTTCGTTGACAGTCATCAGCGATTTTAAATAACGCTCTGATCGCCAAAAATGGGGCTGATGAAGTGCCATATGTTACGGTCAACAATTCATATTGGCTAATTGGATCAGAAGGTGACGTACGCCAAAGGATGCGCTGCAATGATGTTTGAGTAGGATCGATTAATATCTGGCGATACATTTTCTCGATATCGGCACACATAGCAATCTTGAACGACCGGAACCGTAGCAAAATTGCCCATAATGTATCTTGCAACCTTGAACCGATCATTAGAGTGTCGTTTAAACTTACACCATTTGAAGACGCAGCCGATCCATCAAACACGACTCGTAATTTTGTCGAACAAGTATTTTGTCGCAATACCCCATGATGGGGTAAGTAATATATTTCTCTCTCTGTCCCTCGAAGTTCAGTCGGTGATAATCGTTTCATGTGCCCAAGATTTTCATATTCGGCCATAAATGCCACATACATTCGCCCAAATTCAGAATTTCGATTTATTTTCCGCTCCATCGATAACAACCGTTGTAATGCTAGTTGATAAGAGTCGCCTAGCAGAAGTCGATCTGCCTTAAAAGGTAACTGAACAACAAATCTCCCATTATCGTTTATTCGTGTGGTGGATTGAAAATTTTGTTCACATAATTCTTGCTCTGGTGTTCGGGGTATATCTTCCAGGATTGCCTCTTGTTCCCAAAACCTACGAAGTAATTTCTCTAAGCTGGAATCATCTGCAATAGCTGCACTGAAATTGGTTAAATGTGTCCACGTGTTTTCATGGTTTGGTTTATAGTCTGGCCTTCCGGCAATCACGTAGCCGAATACGGTATCCTGCGCCACAACATGATCTGTTAAGTGAATTTGCCTTGATGCTAATATGTAGAAGAAATAATCTGCCCCCAACAGAATATCAATTTCCTGTTTTCTACTGAATGCCGGGTCCGCTAAATATAGGCTCTTAAGCGTCTGCTCGTGTGCTTTATGAAAATTCTCATTTCCTCTTAATGTGGTTATTGCTGGTAATATATATGCATTCACACTTAACTGTTTAGATGGGTCAAATCTAGAATGAATTGTAATCGTTGTGCGCCCGGTTGTTGACACCGACGACGTGGCGAGTCCTTCTACAAGTATCCTTCCTTGTTGCCTTGCAATACCAAGTCTCCGCACACATTTCTCGGAAATGAATGATGTTTGGGAACCCGAGTCCATCAGTAATTTAGCATAGGAGAATTGTCCGAATTGATTTCCTAGTTTCACCACTGCGGTTGGTAAGAAC
The DNA here is from genome assembly GCA_958295665.1 of Tipula vernalis. Lineage (NCBI taxonomy): Eukaryota > Metazoa > Arthropoda > Insecta > Diptera > Tipulidae > Tipula > Tipula vernalis. Next base: position 210,877,910 of record OY282559.1, on the reverse strand, counting down.
GTGCTTCCATCAGCTGATAGAGTTAAAGTAGTGGTTTGACTTGATGACGTTTCTCCTGAACTTGGTGTACATTCAACCAATGCAGCTCCTTGTGTCGTTGATGCATTGGACGACGCCCGTGGAATCTTTATATCCGTATCGTGTAGCAGCGTATGGTGTCTTCGTTTGCACTTTAAACAGCTCGATCGGCTTAGGCAGTCCTTTGCTCGATGATATGAAGACAAGCAATTGAAACACATGTACAGGTTGGCTGCTTGCTCTCGTCGTTGCATGATATCTAACTTCTTGAACTGTGGACACTCATATACTCGGTGTTCATCTCCACAATACGCACACTTGGATGGTCGTAATGATTCGCTCGATTCATCACTCGATGTAAGGTGATGTACCTTGGTCGAGCTTGATTTTGTCCCACTTCCGCCTGCTGCATCGCATGCTTCCAGGGCATCGGCTCGCTCGCTAATAAATTTGAGAAGTTCGTCAAAAGACGGAAATTCCTTTGAAACCGTACGATGTGCCCACGCCTGTTGCGTATCGGCATCAGTTTTACGCAACAATATGTAAATTAGCCAGGCATCTGACTGAGTGGCCTCGTTCCCCAATGCAGAAATTCCTCTCATCACTTCATCGGATACATTATAGAGACGACGCAATCCCTTTGCTGAGTTCTGATGGTTATTTGGCTGCTCGATGAACAATTTTATTAAATTGTTTAGCACGTACCGTTTTTTATCGTATCTCTCGCACAATTTTTCCCACGCCTGAGCATAGTTGGCGTCTGAGACGCTAATGTGTTTGATTAAATCCGCCGCTTCACCGCGTAAATACCCCTTTAAATATTGAAATTTTTCAACATCGCTAAGTCCAAGTTTACTATGCACGGAGGCAGTGAACAAATCCTTGAAACATGGAAAGTCCGTGTATTTTCCATCAAATGTGGGAATGTTTAAGCGTGGAAGTCTTGCTGAACAGTGTGGCTCTTCCAATGACTGACTTACCGTTTGGTTAAGCTGACTCGTGAAAGTAGTTGAAAGGCTAGTTAGAAATTCGTTTTGCTCTTTTAACAGTCGAGACATCATCCTTTCGACCTGAGTAGCTTCTTCGTGCTCCTTTGGTACATCGAGAAATTGGACAAACTTTGACTTAACGTTGAGATATTTGGTTTCATAGTCTGCCATTTCGGAAGGAATATCAGCAGCTGCGAGCCGCATTTCGCATTCTAGGAATTCACTAAATGACCGCTCTAACATTTCTAATCTCGATTTAATATCTATCAACGACGTTCTTTCAGTTATGCTGTCGGCGTATTTTACTAACCGGGTGATGCTCCCCTTCGCAATTCCGCGGCGTCCTGTATATTCCTTCACTGTGTCTGACATGATAACTGATTGTACTAATGTCCCCCAATTCACCGACCTGCGTTCCCTTCGCGTCCAACCACACTTGATTGATTATGCGTTTGTATGACCAATGATTGTGAATTACCGTACCGGATTTTACCTTGCGTTCTGCCTCTAGTTCAATGACAAGAGTTCCTTGAAAATGAATTGCGATTCCAAAACCGAGTTTTAGTTCCGTCGGATACGAAACTGATCACTATCGTAACACACACGTGCTAAGACTACCACTGATACAGGGACAAGAGAATGCCAATGTGCGTAGAGTACCAAACCAACTTACTATTGCCCTTATAACCTTATTGTAACAACTTAAAAACTCACTTACCATGAATGTGCTTGAACAATTTTATACGTCACCAAGCAGTAGTTTTATTCTGGATTTCCCAACCTTTGTCACTCCCTCGATGCAACCAATTACTGAAGTTACCCTCAGTAATTGCGTTGATAATTGTGCCAATTCAATTCTTCTTCTCTCTGTTCAATTATGTCTTATTTATTTACGTAAATCACTGTTTTACTGTTTTGTGCGCACTAATCCACCAAATTAATTGCGATTCCAAAAGCGAGTTTTAGTTCCGTCGGATACGAAACTGATTACTATTGTAACACCCGCGTGTTAACTACCACGTTAAAAAACTACCACATGAATGTGCTGGAACAATTGTATGCGTCACCAAGCAGCAGTCTTATTCTGGATTTTCCGACCTTTGTCACTCCCTCGGTGCAACCAATTACTGAAGTTACCCTCAGTAATTGCGTTGATAATTGTATCAATAAATATCGTATTTATTTACGTAAATCACTGTTTTGTGCGCACTAATCCTGGTTTATGCAACGCGGTTTCACTGGATTGTACGCACTATCCGGCTCGAAGGACCAATATTTTTTGTGACACCACTCGATATGCAATCAGTGTAATGACACGAATTAATTACCGCACAGCTCTCACTTGTTATTAAAAATAAATAAAACCGCTCGATTTTGTTATACGTTATTTATTTTTATTATGGATTATTGTATGGTTTTATTTTGTTCACAACCCAAAAATGATCACCACCGATGTTTACTGTGTGACGATCGAACGAGAAGAGACCTTTTTTTATTATTTTTTAATTACATAAATTTTCTTACAACTAATCTGACATCTGTTTTTAAACATTTGAAATTATGATTTTATTACAATATTAGTACAACATTTATTCGTCGTTATAGTCTTAATCTAGTACGTAAGTTTATATATTTTTCGATCTGTCAAAAATTCTTAAACGTAAACACGTCACGAATATTGCGACGGCAAATTAATTAGTAAAGGTAAGATTTATGTAAATTGAGAATTATTCAATCGTAATAAATTTAAACAATTATATCCTTTCAGGTACACAAGTAATAATTACAGCTGCGAAAGTTATGTAGTGCGGTGGATCAGCTGATATTTCAGATAAGTACATTCCTTGGTTGAGTTATTTGATAAACCTGATTCTTTGTGTATTTTCTTTTAATTTTAGGTACTTGGCTTGAGTAAGTTAAGTCTAAATTGTTACAATAAGGGCAATGGTTTAGTGCGTAAGACAATTGGCAATGAACACCAATTACACCTTTTCTCACATTGCGGTAGGGGCTCGCGGTAGTCAAAGTGAATGGAGGTAATATACATCTGTCTAGAATAAATTTTAGTTATTTATCGTTATGTATTGTAATATATTTTTAGGCATTCTAAAATCGTCAATATTCGGTAACCAACTCCACCGAAATGAACTTCTAATCCCACCAAATAGCAATCTACCAAACAGTTCAAAAATGTTCCCACACTATTTTATCGGAGACGCTGCCTTTCCACTTCAAAAACACTTAATGCGGCCGTATTCATCGAGAAATTTCGACGAATCGAAAGACATTTTCAATTACAGACTTTCGAGAGCTCGTAGGGTTATTGAAAATGCTTTTGGCATATTGATGAACAGGTGGAGGGTTCTTCGAAATCCGATCAATATGATGCCTAAAAATACAGAGACGGTGGTTTTGGCAACTGTAGCTTTACACAATTTCATAAAACTAAATGACACCTCGCAAAAATATGTGCCCCAAAATTTCATCGACTGGGAAGATCAAGAATTTAATGTTCATAGTGGAGATTGGCGCAGAAACACACAACCACTTCCATCCATTAATAATCGCTCGACCAATTCAACGAGGTACGCCTTTAATTTGAGGGATGACCTAAAACAGTATTTGTGTAATGAAGGGGCAGGTCCGTTTCAATATAAAAACTAAATAATTTCAAATTCAGTCAAGTTTTTATATCACATTTCAATCACATTGTATCACATTTGGTTAAATAGAGAATAAAATAAAAAAAAAAAATTAATAAAACATAATTAACTAAAATTTTAGTTTTGAATGCTGTTCGTTTGATGAAATTGGCTTTTTGTCAATCAGAGAACGAACAACAAATTCAACAACGGTTGCATTCGAATTGAGAAACCACCTCAAAGAATAAATGTGTACTGAGGGAGCTGTAAAGTTCCAATACAGGAATGTTTAGAATAAAACATAATTTGGTTTAAGTTCACGTGTATCACAATTTTTATTATCACAAAACAATTCATTTAGTACAAAATACAAATAAAAGTTAACTAAAATTAAATTAGCCTGTTCACAACATTAGTACAGCGCATCGCAACACTTCCCCATTTCATACCCTTTTGCCTACAAAATTTGATTTATTTGTCAAAGTTTGTAGGTAAAGAGGTATCAAACGAGGAAGTGTTGCGATGCGCTGGATAGATGTTGTGAACAGGCTACTAGGTGTTTCTTTTTAAAGGCTATTTAAAACGGCCTGCTGCGATTTCAAAATTATATCAATTTTGAATTGAGCCTTTTGTTCAGCATTCATTTTTTTCATGTCAAAATTGATCGAGTTGAGAAACACTCGGTCTTCATCATCATTACCTGCAATTAATTTTGCCTGAATCGATTTTAAAGTTTCCAGAAACATTACGGGAATTTCATCCTCCGTATTTCTCTTTTTGTTTATGGATGTTGATGGAGAAACAACTGGTGACTTGTCACTTTTGTCCTCTACTTCCTCATCCGAACAATTAATTTCTTTACCGGTATCCAAGCAGGCAGTATTTTCCATCATTCTTAAGCAAACAAAAAAAATTAAATAGGTATTATAAATTGTTTAGCCTTTGCCGATAGAGATATATGGTAAAGGCTTAATAACTATTTATATATATATATATATATATATATATATATATATATATATATATATATATATATATATATATATATATATATATATATATATATATATATTAGCATTTGCCGATTTTCATACTTTTGTGGCTTAATGCTGTCGTCTAGAAATATTAAATTATTGACCAGTTCCCACTGGGTTTTGTAACCAGTTCCTGGCGCTCCTGAAGGTTGCTCCATTTTTCTTTTTTCCCGAACGTATTTGTCACGAATGTAGTTCCATTTTTTTTTTTTGCTGTAGGTAAGTACAAATATATAACAAAAGACAAAACCAATAAATATTATGTTATTAAGCAAATCAAGAGTAATTGTACATACCATCAATGTTAAATTTTAAGCTTAATTGTTTCCAAACATAAGTTTTTTTATTTGTATCCATATAAGCCCGGTGCTTCTTATCATAAATTTCGTGATGCAATTTGACTGTTTCAATAAAAAATTCCTCATCCATGTTAAACCAAAAACTCGTTTATTTCTACGTCTCTTTCGATTGATTTTTGAATAATGGATGATTCTATTTAAACGTCAAATAATATATTGAGGTTATGTCATCCGAAAATTTAAATTTGTGTTTAGTGTCCGTTCTGTTTTCTTCCCCTCCGTTCGTTGTGTTCACTTTTCTGTTTTTAATACAAATTGACAGTTCTAATAAAACGGACGGAATGGAACGGATACATTCTGTTTGAACCTTAACGCTTACCTAGACTTAGTGACCTCAACTAATTTAGAATTATTCAAAAAAGGCAACACGCAAGATATGACCACCCCTGATATTTTAAGGAAAATTAGGTCGGAGTTCCTTAAAAAGGATGATCTTTTTCGGGATTGTGATTTGGTGGACATTTTTTTTCAATGTTGTGTTCAGTCCGAAAACAATCGTTACATATATTCTGTAACAGAACCGTTACAAGTGGTGTTAATACGAAATCAGCAAATTGCGCTTTTGCAGCAAGAAGAAATCAAGGCGATCCACTTTGACGCTACCGGAGGTATTGTAAAAATTCCTACCTGCCATACCCAACATAAATACATATAAAATAATTTTATATTATGCGTGCGTGATTAAAATAAATTGCAATTTAATTCCCATTGCTGAGTTTATAACATGCCAACATGACGCATGGACTATTGATTTTGTGATGCGGTTGTATTGTAAACCGATGCACGATAGCAGAATTAATTTAAAAAAAAGGTTTAATGATTTTGACAAAAAAGTTTTTTTTATTTTATGATTATTATTTTTAAGTAGGTACAATGTTGTTAGCTTGACCGCTCGTTTCTTAATGATTAATGCATGACCAATGTACTAACATTTTGAACAACAGAAAAAAAATACACTGAATAGAATAGTATGCTTGCGCACAATTATGGTTAGTTAACTGTGTTAGTTAACAGATGCCACTCTGATCACTAAAAAGTGCAAATCGTCCAATCTCTACAATTCGATTTGACAGCAAGTAAGTGTATGTAAACAAGAAAACTAAATTAATTAATAAAATAATCATAATTTTTATACAATTCAAGGTAACCCAGATTAGGTAATAAATTATCATAAGTTAAGTATAATCAATCTAATACATATAGATAAAAATTTTAATGTCTTTAAATTTATTTTAGAATTTACTCTACTGTGACAGCTGATTCGAAGTTTCAATAAATGTATTTAATATATAAATTAATTGTGGTGTTATAAAATATATAAATTAATTGTGGTGTTTTGATTTTGTGCCGTTTGTGAAGAACTCACCAAACATACTCCCGGGCCGTGAATACATGATGGATTAACTCAGTTGATCTCCAACAAGTCGGCATAATTTGGTAACCGGCCGTTTGATAATACCTTTTGTTGTTTTTACGGTAACGACTCTTACTTTCGCATCGCTTCCAGGATGTACTGCAATAATTCGTCCTCTTGGCCATTGCAAAGCTGGTGTGTTTGTATCCTTGATTAGTACCAAATCATCGACTTTAAAATTGTTTGATGTGTTTTGCCATTTTGGACGTTGCTGTAAGGTGGTAAGATACTCGACTTGCCATTTCTTCCAAAATCCTCTGACCATATTCTGGACAAGCTGCCAACGGTTTCTATATGTGGATTTGCTATCATCAGGATCGTTCGCAGGTAAAGATGTTATTGCTGATCCGACCAAGAAATGACCTGGCGTGAGTATTTCGATATCATTGGGGTCATCATTTAAAGGAATAAGAGGTCTGGAGTTAAGGATTGCCTCTATTTGGCATAAAAGTGTAGACATTTCCTCAAAGGTTAATGCGGTGTCGCCAATGACTTTTTTTATGTGATTTTTTGTGGATTTGACACCCGCCTCCCATAACCCCCCAAAATGTGGAGCTGATGGAGGTATCATATGCCAGTTGATCTCTAAATCGTTAAATGTATGAAGAATCTGCTCATCCCGTAGATTTTTCTGAATAATGGATTGTAGCTCTTCTATTTTATGTTTAGCTCCAATGAAATTGGAGCCGTTGTCGCTGTATACATTCTTTGGAAGTCCTCTCCGACTTGTAAATCTGTTAAAAGTAGCGAGGAAAGCCGTGGTAGTCATCTCGCTCACGAGTTCTAAGTGGATAGCCTTCGTTGACATGCATACAAAAAGGCAAATGTATGACTTGATCTTCTTTGCGCCTCTCCCCTTTCTTGAGCTGGTATAAATTGGACCTGCATAGTCGATCCCCACGTTTAAAAATGGTTTGCTCGGCAGGACTCTTGCGGCAGGTAGTTGACCCATTAATTGTTGCGCTGTTGCAAGCTTCAACCTATAGCATTTTGGACAGGATAGTGTTATTTGCTTTATGATTCGTCTGGCGCCAATCACCCAATATTCTAATCTGCAAAGATATAATAATGTTGAGGGATTCGGATGGAGATATTGTTGATGTAAGGATAAGAGGAGTGATTTGGTTACAGGATTCCTTTGGGGTAGTATTATAGGAAACTTGGTATGTTGGGGTAGCGATGAATTGGATAATCGCCCTCCGACACGAACTAGACCGGAACTGTCAAGCGATGGATTCAAGCTGATTAATTTGCTAGTTTTACTCAAATTATTGTTCTGTTGGATCCGTATTATATCTTCTTTAAATTCCGAAGTTTGTGCCCATCTTAAACATAATTCCTTGGCTTTCTTGTATTGAATCGTAGTAGGATAGGTAGTGTCGATGCCATGACATTTCTCGGCAAATCGGTAACATTGTGCTAAAATTCGTATTATCTTCTTAAAATTTGAAATTTTTTCAAACAAATGATTCAATGTTTGATTATCATCTTCTTCTAAATTTGAATGCAGACATGTACTCCTTTGCTCTAAATTGGTTGGTATCAATTTTGCCTGGTTCGGCCAATGATGTTCTGATTTAGCCAGCCATGGAGGGCCATTCCACCATAAATATTCTGATAAAAGATTTGCAGTCGAAGTACCTCTTGATGGAAGATCAGCTGGATTACTTTTCGATGGAACGTGTCTCCATTTTTCAGCTGGTAATATGTCAAGTATTGTGGATGTCCTGTTTGCAATGAAGCAGTTCCATTTTCTGGGGACTTCGGTTAACCAGCTTAGCACAATGTTAGAGTCAGACCAAGCAAATATGTTGGTATTCTCGATTTCCAGTGCATCACAAAGTACTCTAAACAATTTTGCAAGCAGCAAGGCACCACATAATTCCAGACGTGGTAATGATATTTGCTTCAGCGGTGCTACTTTAGTTTTTGAGGTTACCAAGTTCGTATATATGTTGCCCTCTTCATCAAATGTTCTTGCATAAATTACCGCGGCATAAGCAATTTCGGAAGCATCGCAGAAACCATGATACTCTATAGCCTTTACGTCTTTATTAATTGAAAATCTACGAGGTATTGCAATTTTGTTTAAATGTTTAAGATCTTTTCTGAATGTGATCCACTTCTGGGTAATATTATCTGGTAATCTTTCATCCCAATCAAGATTGAGTAGCCAAAGCGATTGGAACAACACTTTTAGACGGATCGTAACTGGGGTCAGCCATCCTATCGGATCAAATAACTTTGAAGTATTTGCCAGTAATGTACGTTTCGTAATTTCATCGTTGTTAAATTCAGGATAACTGAATGAGAATATATCTTGTGACGTAATCCACTTCATGCCAAGTGTTTTGAGTGAATTTGATTGATCTTCTATCGATACTACAGTTTCTCCTTGAATTTCCTTTGGTAGAGATGTTATGAAATCGACGTTATTCGAACTCCACTTCCTTAGATGAAAGCCACTATTTCCCAGAATTTTACACAAGTCTTTTTTCAACTTGATTGCGCCTTGGATTGTGTCAGAGCCCGATAACAAATCATCAACATAAAAATCTGATGTAATTATGTTGGCAGCTTGTGGGTAATCTGTTGAATGTTCGAATGCAGCTTGATGAAGCGATCGGATCGCTAAAAACGCAGAACAAGAAAGACCGTATGTGACTGTATTTAAGCAATAATGTTTCATTTCCTCGGTTGGTTCATCACGCCATACAATGCGCTGATAATTTTGGTGTGGTCTTGCTACCATAATCTGACGATACATTTTTTCTATGTCCGATGAAAATGCTATTACATGTCTTCTAAATCTTAGTAGTATCGTAAATATGTCCTTCTGTATTGATGGTCCAACCAATAGATTATCGTTTAAGCTTAAATTTTTCGACGATTTCGCTGACCCATCAAATACTACCCGAAGTTTTGTCGTCGAACTCGTTTGCTTCATTACAGCATGATGCGGGAGGTAAAAAATACCGATGCCCGTGGTTTCTGCATTTGAGCTCAAACGTCGCATATGTCCAAGGCTCTCGTAATCATGCATAAATTTAGCGTACTCGTCTTTAAGCTTAGAATTCTTAGCAAACCTTCTTTCCATATTCAGCATTCTAGATGTGGCAGTAGGAAGTGAATCGCCGAGTGGCATTAACTCATCTCGAAATGGAAGCTTCACGTTGTAATGACCGTCAATTACTGCGAAGTTGGATTTAAAATACTCCTCACATATAATGTCATCTTTTGATGGTTGGTTATTTTCAGGAACATTCTCCAATTGCCAAAATCTTTGAAGCGTGTGATTGATGTCATTTTCTGGCCATGAAATATTGCACGAGATGACATTGTTTGGAGTTTCAGGCAACTTACCACCAATTACCCATCCAAATATGGTATTAAATGCTGTTAGTCGATCGTTTACTACTCGGATTTCTCGGTCTAGTATTTTATAGAAAACATCCATCCCTAAAAGTATATCTATTTTACTTGATTTAGTGAATTCGGGATCGGCTAGACTTAAACCTTGAAGCTGTTGTTTGCACATTTCATCGAGATACAGATCGATTGCTGGTAATTTTGATGACAGATTCGTCAGGATGAAAGCTTTGACTGACGTAGCTTTGTTGTTGTCATATCTCGATATCAATAATATATTTGAAGCTCCTTTGGTTTTGCCGGCATCACAACCAGATAAGCCTTTAATCGAAATATTCAAACTTTCTCGTGGTAAACCAAGATATTGAATTAGGCGCTCGGTAACGAAGCTGGCTTGCGATCCGGAATCTAACAATCTCTAACTAAATGTATCCTTCCGTCTGCACTCTGAACTTTGATCAATGCTGTTGGCAATACTGTTTGTATTGCCGTATTTAACTGACTTTGGTTATCTAGTGCTTCGATTTTATTTGATAATAAATGGCTGTTTAATATCTCTGTAGTATGTTGTGGGACCTCATTCGTACTTGGCGTGGGCACTATTACATGTTGGATAGTAGTTACTTCTTCGACTGATTTTAGACCGTGAAGAAGTGTATGATGCCTTTGTTGGCAAATAAAACAGAAACTCTTCGAAAAACAGGTAGCCGTAGTATGATTCGCTCGTAAACAATTGGAACATAACCCTTGTTTTGTGATTAAATCCACGCGTGTCGGCAGATCAAATTGTCGTAAACATTTAAATAAAGCATGTGGTTTGCTACAACACGCGCAAGCTGGCTGCGTTGTGGTTACATGTAATGCTGTTCTGCCCTTTGATGATTCAAATCGATTACCTGGTCGCTTATTAATTGTGCATCCTTCTAAAGCATCACATCGAAGATTTAGGAATTTGAGAAAATCTGCGATCGTAGGGTTATCATTTTCTACAGATTCTACAGCCCATCTCTGCTTCGAGTCGTTGTCCAACTTACTCATGATGGTATATATGATCCAATGGTCACGACTTTCTGCTGATTCGCCGAGTGCTTTTAAACCTCGTAAAATTTCGTCGGCGGATTCTGCGAGTGTTCTGAGCGACGTAGCGTTTGATTGATGCACAGCCGGCAATTCATAAAAATTTTTTATATATGAATTAATAATCGATTTTGTTTTGTTGTAACGAGAGTTGAGTTTATCCCAGGCTTCCTTATAGTTGGCTTCGGTTAATGCAACGTGTTTTAGCAGGAGAGCCGCGTTACCCCGCAACAAACCTTTTAAGAGTTGAAATTTGTGGACGTTAGCAAGATTGTGGTTATTATGAAAGGAGGCGACATATAGGTCTCGAAATGAAGGCCAGTCTGCATATTCTCCAGAAAAGCACTCCACGTTTATTTTTTGGCAATTTAAGGCCCGTTTTTGATGTGTCTTGTTGTAATTTTTGTTGATTAACAAATGAGCCTAATGTGGCATTGAGACGTTCGGTGACATTATCAGCATCTTGAGGATCCGGGATAGTTCTTCGTGCTATCGCTTGCATGAATATTGCTTTGACTTTAAAATATTTTGACTCGAACTCGTCTGCCTTTGAAGTTTGATTTTCAAAAAGCATTAATGCGTCCTCAACTGCATGAAATTCGTCCCATAATTTTTCAATTCTATCATGCCTCACTTGAATGTCGTAGATTGGAACATCCTCATGCAAGGTGTCAGCATAATTTACTGCCTTAGTCAATGTTGTAAAAATTCGACCACGTTGTTGGATTAATGCTGGAGCAGACATTTTGTTTCGGGTCTTTGCGATGTGTTAATTTTTATATTATTAATTTATTATAAATTGCACGATTAATTTTTGTTTTAATGTGTTGTAAACAATATGTTTTAAATCGAAATGCTCTAAAAACCGAGTTATGTAATATTGCGAAATGAAAAACACGTGATTGGATATGGTTCGATTAAAAGTGAGGTTATAATAAATTTTCTCAAATTCTCGTGTTTGATTAATGTTGTAAAACACGAATTACGTAAACTCGAAACGAATTAACACTCGCAACTCGATTAACAAATGAGGTTATAACCACTGTTTTTAGTTCAGTTTCCACTAATTCACGTGCTTCTATATTAATTTTCCCATATAATAGGGTTAAAATCACTTTCACTATTTACAGTTTGTTCACTTCAGTTATTGCCCGAATTTGATTCGAATTAATTTATTGTATAATAGTTGATGGTTTCACTTACTTAAATCGTTTCTTTGAATCCCTTATGAATTGAAGTATCGTTGATGGTTGATATTCGAAAGCTGGGTATTGCTGTGATACGATTGATGTTTAGCTATGAAACCGATCCGGCTCGAAGGGCCATATGATTTTGTGATGCGGTTGTATTGTAAACCGATGCACGATAGCAGAATTAATTTAAAAAAAAGGTTTAATGATTTTGACAAAAAAGTTTTTTTTATTTTATGATTATTATTTTTAAGTAGGTACAATGTTGTTAGCTTGACCGCTCGTTTCTTAATGATTAAAGGGGTAACCAGCGAATCAGTAAGAATCGTTACAGAATTTGACGAAAGTATTTCTTTACATAATATTTGACATATCAGCCACCGAATCCGTAATAACTGACAAATATAGTGTTAATATTATAATGTGAATAGCAAAATTATTATTTTTAAGAAAAGTGTGCCGTGAAAATTTTTGTGTATTCTGACATTTCCTTCAGTTTGCGCGTTAATTTTCGCTCTATTAAGTGACAGCCGAACTGAACGAACAGTTCTTAAAGATTCGCTGGTCAGTAACATGCACTTTCTGTATATCGCATTCTTACTTAAAGTTGTTACTGACTCGCTGGTTCACCCATAATGCATGACCAATGTACTAACGTTTTGAACAACAGAGAAAAAAAATACACTGAATAGAATAGTATGCTTGCGCACAATTATGGTTAGTTAACTGTGTTAGTTAACAGATGCCACTCTGATCACTAAAAAGTGCAAATCGTCCAATCTCTACAATTCGATTTGACAGCAAGTAAGTGTTTACATAACAAGAAAACTAAATTAATTAATAAAATAATCATAATTTTTATACAATTCAAGGTAACCCAGATTAGGTAATAAATTATCATAAGTTAAGTATAATCAATCTAATACATATAGATAAAAATTTTAATGTCTTTAAATTTATTTTAGAATTTACTCTACTGTGACAGCTGATTCGAAGTTTCAATAAATGTATTTAATATATAAATTAATTGTGGTGTTATAAAATATATAAATTAATTGTGGTGTTTTGATTTTGTGCCGTTTGTGAAGAACTCACCAAACAACTATAAGTAAATTTTTATTGGACGTCAAAAAAGAAATTACAAATATGTACATAATAGAAAACAAATAAGAGGTCACTATTTTGTGGTTGAATGGTCATGGGACCTTATAAATGCCATTATCTACACATTCAATTCGATGAATATTTCACAGTATATTGAAACAGAATATAATGTTTTGGAAAATAGGCTTACTGTGGACAAAACAATTGTGCCAGTTTTTATTTGCTGTTCGCATTTTGTTAACATTATCGCAACTCAAATAAAAAAAGCTACCAAGTATAGGCGCTGAACATCGTAATATAATATTAGATTTTTTCTGCGATTTTCTCAGCGCAAAATCAATAAATTGTGTGGATGAACTATTCCGACAGTTATGTCTTATAATGTGTTCGCCAAAAATTACAAAAAGGTAGCAAATCTGCTTATAAAACATTTGTAACAGCATTGGACAAAATATACATTGACAACTCGAGACAACTTCGAGAACACTAAATCCGAAGAAACTATCAATAGCAATATAAATAATTGGCCAGAAGACGACACAAACCCGTTTTTCTTAAAATACAAACGTATTTACTTGGAGGCCAAAATCGAAATAGAAAGATAACATGGGTCAAAGAGAAACAAATTTTACTGTGATGATTTTGTCCAATTTATAATCAAAAAATATTTTTCTTATTTAGTTTTTTGGGTCAATTGTTTCTCAAACAAGTTTGGTGTTAAGGAAAATGTTTCAAACGCCATTATTGAAAACTGGTTTCAGGATGTAAAAAATCAATACTTAAAACATAAGCGATTGAAAATTGGACGAGTTGTAAAATTCTTAAGTTTAAATGTGAGCAAAAATTAAAATCAATAAAAATGCCGGAACCATTAATGTCCATACCGAGAAGCACGAAACGGAAATATCTTCCGGATAATATGCTCAACGAAGAGCAGTGGGCTATAAAAATCAGGCCGACAACGAAATGTCCAAAACATTTGGGTAAAAAAGAGAAAAACCGATTTTGATGTTAGTCCCCAAAGCAAAGTGCAAAATTTCAAGGTTGAACAGATTCCTATTTTGAAGAACGGATTTACCAAATTAGGTAGAGGGAAAATTGTAAAAGTGACAAACATGTGTGGATTCGATTCCCTTACGGAGATTTTCGTAGGTTTAGGTGATAATGAATTTTTAAAAATTAAATTTGATGAAATAGATAATGAATTTATTAAGTTTATTTCAACAATAATACTTAGTAAGAAAATAACTGAAAAAACTTATGAACTACGCACAAATATATTATTTGATGTTTATAAGGATATAAACTGCATTAAAAAATTGGGACACTTTACCGAACTAGACGCAAAATGCCAAATTTCATAATTAATTAACAAAATGGTACCACCACCAATCTCAGTATATCAAAAGTGCAGTGAGGAAAATGTAATTCGCGTTCGAAACTCTCGTAGCTGCTAGCTAGCTTTTGATATTTTCGCCGTTAATGAAGATACATTGCGCAATATTCAAAGTGCATTGACTTTTGGGGCTCTCACTTGCTCTAGTTGTGGATCAAATTTGAAGGTCGAGAAAATTGTTTATAATGTGGGCCTAGCCATTGCAGATGTTCAGTATCTTGATAACGAAAACAACTATATTAAAATTTGCGAAATTGAAAGAACCATTACACTAAACACGAAAGATTTCTGGTTAAAAGCTTTAGTGAATTACAATAATTCGCTTAAGCATTACACTGTAATTGTTAAAAGACCTAACAATGATTGGGAAATTTTCGACGATTTAAAAAAATTTCCTTCGGTAACGAATGACCAACTTTATGTTAATCCAGCCATTTTATTTTATTGCAAGCAATAAATTAAAATTTTCCAAAATTGCAATCTCAAGAAATCAGTATCACCATCAACTTCTCAATACCGATCGACATCATTATCAACATATCTCTGAATCTATCAGTTTTGGTAAACTGAAATTGCAGATAAAACCAGATCGGCTCTATGTACTTCAAATTCAACTTATTTCAAAAATAATTCAATTTCAAACTCAATAACAGAAGCCTTTAATCCGTATTTTTTTATCGGACTATTTTTAAACCATAAAGCACTTCTAAGGCTAACTAATGATATACACCACAAGCCAGGAAAAACTCTGCGATTTGGGCAAACTGCGGGACAGTGAATCTCAGAATACCATTTATCTCAAAAATCGCTCAATTTCAAACTCAATAACAGAAGCCTATACTTACTATTTTTACTAAAAATACTACTTACTATTTATAATTATGTATACGATATTAGATATGTAGTCGAATTCCTCTTTTATTTAGATATACCTTATATAATTTTTTCAAGTTTTATTTATATTCGCCAAATAACAAGTCTTTTGCCGACTGAACCAGCGCCTCACCAATACATTAAAATTTTTTTTTTATGTTCAAAACTTCACATCCGTCGTACTATTTATAAAAATTTATCATTTACATTACCAATTAAAAAATATAAATTTTCTACCGTATACAATCAGTGATCTTGTTTATTTAATTTGCGAATGATGGAAATTTTATTTTTCAATTTTCCATTCTTGATTAAATCCAACTTTTAAATTGAAATCAAGATAGCTACATAGATAATGCAATTATGTATATGTACAATTATGTATAGTATTATATATATCTACTTACATTCAATATTGCAATTTCCTGCATTTAAAAACATACATATTTTCTGATTCATGTTTTGCTACTGTTATAATATTCTTTATAAATTAGATTTATTATCCAAACGAAGATTTCAACTGGATTAACCTTGTTGTATTCTAATTTATCTCCGGCTATTGGATATACGTACACAAGTAAACAAATTAGGTCTATCCAACTCCTCGAACGACACTTTTCCGATAAAGCGTCCTCTTTACAAGTCACCAAACCAGCAGTTTACATTTATTAAAAAAAATTTCCAATTTCCAAAATCCCCCCCCCCCCCCAGACTTACAATTAATGTTGGATTATTTAGATTTGATACATTCATAGAATACTGTCGAAAATCCTAAAGTATTTAAATTACTCCGTTCAGAGAGCATCCACACTACTCAACATTTACATACACACAATAAAAAATCAGAATAATTGACAATAATTATCTTTTGTGTCCACATCCCAGTTATTACATTTTCTCTATTTCCCAACGAGGGGTCCCTTTAATAATATGTGTATATATTAGTTAAGGGTGTATGATAGTAATTTGCTATTTTATATATGGCCTTAAATATCAGGAGAATTTATTACTCAGAAATAATACCTTTAAAGGCGATTTAATTAAAGCACTTCACAAATAATATATCGATCAATAATAAAATGTCAATAAAACGCCAGAGATAGAATTTTTATTTAAAGTTAACTAGTGAAGATATTGTTTGTCACCAGCAAAATATTTTAGATAAAGTTGGAAATTTATATTCCATAATAGACGGTAACCCAATCTTGTTGTCTTAAAGACACCTAAGGAACAATTGTTGGAATTTGGAAGGTGTATTAACCGTAGAAAAATATTTGCTCCAAAAGTTTCATATTACCTCGGAAAGCAGTTCAACAAATTTTTCTGTTTTCAATAAAATGGCCATGCAATAATTCAATTGACTTAAAATTTTGTAAACAGGTATTCTCGAATTCGACAACCATTTTCCGCATGGGGACATCTGTCAAAATCTATGTAATTATTGACGTTTTCGTATATGGGGAATTTTTTTGTATACACAATACAATCCGTCATTTTGACCGATCGGTAGTTCTAGTGTTAAATAATGCTACCAGGGGCCCTATTCTCGAATTCCACATCGATTTTCCACATGCGGACATCTGTCAAAATTCATCAAAACGTTCGGAAATTGAAATTCGTGTATAAAACACATAGGGCATGGACATTTTCCTATATGGGGAATTTCTTCCACCTGCATATACCCATTCGGAAACATTCCCTTAGTACCGAAAAAATTCAATTTTTATGAATTTTGTCAGATGTCCACATGTGGAAAATGGATGTGGAATTCGATAATAGCCCCAGATAGATGATGGATGTCACATGTATCATCAAACTAAAAACAAACCATTGGTCCCTTTTTTGGGTTTACTACCTGTTTGGTAGTTTTCACTTCCACTACAAC
The DNA here is from genome assembly GCA_958295665.1 of Tipula vernalis. NCBI lineage: Eukaryota > Metazoa > Arthropoda > Insecta > Diptera > Tipulidae > Tipula > Tipula vernalis. Next base: position 210,860,560 of record OY282559.1, on the reverse strand, counting down.
CCATTATATTCTAAACTTGAACAGACCCAAAAGTTAACACAAACTGCTTAAACTATCCATTTTTGTGATAATGGGAAACAAAACAAAAATAACACAAATGTATGACTGGAAGAACGGACACGACATTTTGTAACAATGCGTTGTGTAGTTTGTCTTGAATATCGGTATTATTAACATGACTTGGAAACTACATGCTTTCATCGGTAACAGATCTCTATGTGGATTGAGTTGGTGGAGCAGCACATTGCCAGGCTAGGTGGCAGTCAGATGGGTGGGATCTTTCCACCATCCACTATAGAGCTTGAAAATGCTGCTTTACAAAAATATTATTGAGCGTACGATTGGTTATGTTACTCAGCACAAAAAAAAAACTCATATCACTGAACTATTACTGTATTATGTTTTCTGGAATATCCTGGTTAACGGTGATCTGATGTTAATGACCACCTGTCATACCCGCCTTAACCTAATATTTCATTACACCCACTTAGGGGTAATCCCATAATGTACTGGAGCCTGCGGAAACTTAAATCATAACTTTTTCACTTAACACTTCATTTTTGTGATTTCACTTATACCACACGTAAATGTTCCAATTGAACTGAAATGTATTATTCATATGATCACACAAACGGATTGGAAGCGAGAAAATGTTCAAGAATATTATCACCAATTTAAATCTCTACTTTGCCAAAAATAATTAATTAAAGCACAACTTATTTTATGAAAGTAAAAAAAACTTTAATAACGAAACTACTTTTAATTTGTGGGAAAGTAGTTGAATGTGTGTATATGTACATATGTATATGATTTTAAATAATTTTGATATAATAATAAATAGGTTTAAATTATATGATCCCAAAACCTGGGAAACCACCACACATAACATCGTCTTATAGGCCAATTTCGCTATTGCCAGTCATGTCCAAACTCTTTGAGAAGCTTCTGGTAAAAAGATTAAATCCGATAATCGAGAGTAAAAACTTGATCCCAAATCATCAGTTCGGTTTTCGCAACCAACACTCAACAATTCATCAAGTACACAGAATAACCAGTATAATTGAGAAAGCATTAGAGGAGAAAAAAGTCTGTTCAACAGTATTTCTAGACGTTGCACAAGCGTTTGATAGAGTGTGGCATGAAGGACTTAACCACAAGTTAAGGAATCTTCTACCAATGCAATTTGCTAAGATACTAGAATCATACTTCAAAGATAGGTTCTTCAGGATTAAGTTAGATGATACATTTTCTGAATTGAAAGAAATCAATGCAGGAGTTCCACAGGGCAGTGTATTAGGGCCGGTTTTATACCTACTATATACTTATGATCTTCCTACATTAGAAAACAACACAGTGGCAACTTTTGCAGATGATACGGCGATCTTAGCTGTTGGAAAAAGCAACGAAGAATCAACACAGAAGTTACAATCAGCTATAACTCAAATATATAAATGGACAAAAAGATGGAGAATAAAACTAAATGAAGCTAAATCAGTTCACATCAACTTTACAAACAGACGAATCGAACATATTCCGATTACCATAAATCGGGAAATAATACCGCATGCGAACACAGCTAAGTATCTCGGCATGACCCTGGATGCTAAACTACGATGGAAAGCACACGTCAAGAAGAAAAGTGAAGAATTAAGACTTAAATACAGAAAAATGTATTGGCTGATGGGAAGGAACTCTTCTTTATCAACATACAACAAGCTTCTACTTTATAAGCAAATATTGAAACCGATTTGGACTTATGGTATTCAGCTTTGGGGTTGTACCAAACAGAGCAACGTAAATATCATCCAAAGATTTCAGAATATGGTATTAAGGAACATCGTTGATGCACCTTGGTATGTTAGGAACAATGACCTTCATAGGGACCTTAAAATGAACCTCATCTTAAATGAAATCCAGGAAAAAGCACGGAGACATGAAGAAAGGCTCCGCCAACATGTGAACATTGAGGCAACTCAGCTCCTAAGCATCACGAATTCAGTTCGCAGACTTAAAAGAACCAAACCTTTTGAGCTGGTGTGATTGTCAGTTTAAGCAGCATTATGCTGATCTAAAATCCACAACAAAGATGTGGTTTACTTCAATTTACCAAACACTATGGAATGCCAATGGGAAGAAGCCATAGATTAATTTAAGTTAGTAAATTAAGTCAGAAACAAATTGCTAATTAGTCCAGGAGACTAGATTGTAATTACATAAAATAAATAAATAAAATTTATTTAAAAAAAAAAAAAAAAAAAAAAAAAAAAAAATTATATAATATGGATATCCAATACATACGTAGCGAAATACAAAATATATACATATTTTGTCAATGTCACTAAATTAACTTATCTAAAAAAAAAAAAATTGAATTTGCAATAATAAACGAGAACCATGGTCCTTAACACACAATAGTTTTACTATGTTACTAACTAATTAATAAATTAATAAATAATAAATTATAATTTGATTGCGAATAAAAAAAAATTAAATTTGTGTATTTTTATTTTATTTTTATTTTTATTTTTAAGAGACGACCTCGACTTGTTCCATTTCGTCCCTGACGGTATATCCCCTGTTACTACCGTAATTTTGTGTAATATTTTATGTGTAGTTGTAACGTTGTGTGGCAGACTGTAACATAGAAGTGATACGACGTTGTTTTTCCCCTATATTTTCGCAAACTGGTTTCAATGTTTATGAATCCAAATTTGATCCGGTGTCATTAAATAATAAATTACTGCAAACAATGATCATTCGATATCAGGCGATCGTCTTGTCAGTTAGTGCAAATCAACTAAATTAAAAATTGATCTAAATAAGTATAGTATTATTGGTATATTATTGGTTATTGAAACCAATTTATTTTGGTAAATCCAAATGCCAACACCAAATATCCAACTATAGTTGAGGATTTTGTTGGTTGGTCAATGTCATTGGCCTTCACTCGAGACCGTGAAATTGGACGTGGTTAAATTTAACCTCATCTATAAATTATCATATATTGGCCGAGCGTGATTTCTCGCTAACTACCAGGGTTACCGCTTTTGAATTCCTACCGTATAAACCAATACGAGATAGTCATTATAAAAGTCAGCGGAATTTCAAGAACGGATTATGTGCTGACCTTCATTTCCTCATGGCGTGAAATTATATTAACCGTGTGTATTACAGTGTTGTTTGTTGTGGAAAAAAAACCTAGAATCTATAGTGTTCTAGTAAAATCTTATAGTTAAATTGCTCTTATATTTATTTATTGTTGTTCTTAAATTTTCTGAAAATTAGTGTTTTTGTGAGTGTGTGAGCCTTTGTATTAGTGGAAAGGAAAAAAAAAATATATTTCGAACAATTCGTGATTGGAAATCGAAGAATCTAAAAATAATAATAATAGTTTGTCGTCCAAGTGAACTAATTTCATTAAGGGTCCTTGGGCTGTGGCCAGTAGGGACTGTTTCTTTCAGCTTTAACGTCGCGGAGCGCTTTGCAGACTTTGAAGGGTGTGTAAATTTTTTTTTGTCTGGTAAATTTTTCATATAATAAATTGGATACCTGGGCGTACAAACAGTTAACCGCGAATTAGATTGTGAATGTTATACAATCTATTACAGTCCAGTTAGTGGTTCATACTATTGTGTAAGTTAGTATGAAGGCTCTCACGCAGTTAGTTTTTTTTTCTTCCCAAATTAAAGTTACATAATTAATGTTTATATAAAATTTCAATCCTATAATTTATCAGTAATCAGTTTATATAATTACCTAAGTTTATTTTTAATTACCGAAAGATTATTTAAATTAGTATACTATCGATCTCGAATGCTTTCTTTGGTTAAATAAACGGGTTTGGTAACTTAACTTTACTGTTTTTATTTTCGTTAATCGTAATAGGTAAATACTAGGTAATATGAATTGTTGAATTACGTCGATGGAGGGAGGGTTGGGGAACTTGCGGGATTCCAGGGGGGGCCAAATAAGACATCTCGTGATGTTCACATCGTAAAAGCCACTTGAGTGGATTGGTACTGGTTTCGTCTTGGTCATTTCGTATTTCTTTTTTTGTCTCTTTCTTCTTCTTATTATTTATTTGATTTTGTTGCACATGATAATATTTAAGTTTTGTAACATAGTTGGGGTTGCTGTCTAACTTACCCGCCCAGCCGGAGCTCCCGGAATTTAATATGAGCAAGCATGTGCAGGTTCAGCAGCCTGGGTTACATAGTATCGGCCTCTAATTTTTGTATTCTGGCTTTTGATTTATTACTTTTTATTCAGTTATTTTATTCTGGTTTTCGCCAAGAAGAACCACACTAAATTAGTGATACTATGCTCGCGTATTAATTTTTGGTATCGCGTGAATAATGCGATTTAACTTAATTATATTAAATAACTCACAGTTTGTAACTTACTGTGCATACAGCTATCCTTGCGTATGACTTAAATTTAACCTTGCGGGTTCCTCTATACGCAAAAACAAGAGTAAATAAAAATGGTTTTAATTGTTATTTAACGATAAGGATTCCCGTCTGGAAAATCATGTAGACAAGGTTTACAAAAATAAAAATATTACCTTGGCTTCAACAATTCAATTTATGAAATTTCGCAAAATATTTACATACGAGTATATTCACAATTTTAGACAAAATGACTTTAATTTTGTTTTTCACGAATTAATTATGTTATTTCCACGAGTCATTGCTACCACTGTTAAACTGCAATTGATATGCCATACGATTTTTTTTCAAGACAAGAACCTATACTACAAACCAACATAGCAGCGAACCGGCGTTGGTAAAATAATATTTTTGTTTTTATTTATTCCTATATAGGTATACACACATTAAACCGTCTCTAAATAAAGTTGTTTGGCCGCCCAATAAGTAGTATGGTACAGCTTGGTGACCAAAAAGACACAGCCGTCTCCAAGTTGTACCCAGTCCGGAAATAGTCAATTTGAATATGAAAATAAAATTTTATAAATACAGAAGTATAAAAATCAGATGTTTATACTTCTGTATTTATAAAATTTTATTTTCGTATTCAAATTGACTATTTCCGGACTGGGTACAACTTGGAGACGGCTGTGTTTTTTTGGTCACCAAGCTTGTACCATACTACTACTGTGTGTTAATAATATGAATAAATCATATAGTCTAGAAATCAGATTGTTTAAATAAAAAATAGTATTTCTTGCGAATATACTAATAATATGTGTTGTTGTTGTTATTTTGATAAAAAAATAAAAATATTAGGATCTATTCCAGATGTCAAATAAAAATAGTTGTAGGATAATGAAAATATTTAATATCTATTTTTTGTATCAGTTGTTGTTGGTATAGTTATGTATAATTGAAAATTTACATTTTGGTGTGTTATGTATAATTAGCGCGAATAATTTTTGAAAAATATTTTTGATAAGTCTTTTTATATCTTTATAATCATGTTCTCCTGTTATTTGTTACATCCAGGGGGGGGGGGGGGGGCGGGTGGTACCTATTTCTTTGTTTGTTTATGTTAAAAAATGTTTTATGATTATTCTGCAAATTCATTCATTCGATCTTACAAAATTTTGTTTCTGTAACATTATGTTATCTCGTTAATTTAGGCGTATAAATATACAATAAACACCTAATAATTTTTAGTAAAGGTTTTAGTGCAGTATTGTTAACAACTTACTTAGATATCTTAAAATACAAATGCTTCATCATGAAAATATTCATCACCCCGAGTCTCGAGGTAAATTATCAACAGACTCTATGTGTTTTTCGAGTGAATGTCGTGGAAGTGAGCCCGTCGATGTAGAATCATCTAATTCGCCGTGTGTGGATTCTACAATAAATACACCATACATGGTAACTGAGTCAGCCCGACTGACAAAGACATTTAATAAGTCATATTGGATGAAATATATTGTTGATCCTAAAGTCTTAGCTGCTGCCGGATTTTTTTACACGGGTATAGATGACAAAGTGAAATGCTTCAGTTGTGGTTGTATAATAGGAGATTGGAATTTTGCCGATAATCCATGGGAGGAACACGCATTTTGGTCGCCGAATTGTAAATTTTACTACAAGAGCGGGGGGCCCTATTTGTCGCTAGCGTTAAGAAAAGATGGGCTCAGCACTTAAAGATGTTAAATTTTGATAAACAAAGGGAGTCGGCTAATTTAATAGATTTTTATTAGATCACTATTGTATGAATATAACGTTAATAAAAAGATATTGTTGTATTTTAAAAAAAGAAAAAATTGTTTTTTATTTAATGATTTTACACATTTGTATTTAGAATTGTTGAGCGTATTGTGTTTGTGATATTGTATATTCTTCCTCATCTTCATCATCGCCCTCCCAGAGATGATAGTATTATGAGTAAATTATGTTTTATTGTACATCATGAAACGATTAACCGTATTTTTTATTTTTAATTTTGGTAATTTATTGTTTATATTTGTTTATTGTTTATATATTTATTTATTTATTTATTTATTTGCTTACAAAAAAAATTTGAATCAAACACCAACTCCATACTTAACACAATCTATTTTGAGCTAGATGCTCATTCGTAACAAATTGTGAAAAGATAAGGTGTGGATTTACATAAAAATAAATTTTTAACAAAAGGTTCACATTCTGGCCCTTCAAACCTATCCTGTAAAGCGGTAAGTCTGCTGCTTCGAATTTTTATTTTATTTTGTAGGGTGGCTGAATTATCGATGTATTACATCCTTAGCAGAAACCAGTTTTAACCATTTCCTTATTCTTGAATCGTTTCAATTGACCTGATCATGAGTATTTGTTTCCGCTGGATCGAATGTCATAATATCGATATTGGGAACCATTATTAGGAAACATGTTACAAATCCTTCCCCAAGTTTTAACATGTTCAAAGCTACCCCACTAAGAGGATTTTATGCGGTTTTCTGCATTATATGCTAACACAATTTAAAATTACAAAAAAAAAAAAAAAAGTAAAATAAATATTTTTGTAAGAAAAAATAATTACGTTCGGCTGACTCGAAAGTCAAAGCCAACTGATGGTTTATATTATTTTTTAAAATCCATATAATTTATGTTTATGAGTATAATCTTCAAAATTTTATTAAAAACAGATTTTTTTATAAATATGTAGTATGTTTTCAACGACATCATGAAACTTTAAAAAAAAAAGAAAACAAGAAGGTCATAACGGTCTCATTGCTATATTCGACTGTAATTGTTGTTTTCTAATTTGAGGAAATTTATAATATTTATAATTTATGTTTCATGAGAAATTTTATTAAGATCAAATTTTCATATAAATATGTACATCTCCATGATGTAATTTAACATATAAATATTATGTGGATTAATTCTAAAAAGGTCATAACGTTCTCATTGCTACACTTGAAAGTAATTTTATCTAAAATTTAATAATATGGTAAGCTATGTTAAGTTTTTTTATTGTCGTAAAATTTGCAAATTATATTCTTAACTATATTAGATTAATGTTTCTTTCTTATTTGTTATAGGAGTTTTTCAATAATCGTACAATATTAAATTCCGCAGCATTGAAATTTCGAAAAAAATATAATATAATTGGATGGAAGGCAATGCCAATAGGACAATTTATTTTGAAATAGAGGGGGTGGGATCATTATTGATGCCTCATAGGATCTACATAGATTTCATCGAAGAGGTGACAAGAAGCAATCCACCTCATAATTTGAAAATGAAGATAGATCTATGAGCCAGTAGGTGATGATGAACCTTTCTTCGAAATTTGGGAGGATGATGAGGAGGAGCAGTTTATATATCAATGCATTCCACCGTCAATTCCACATTATGAAAAAATGCATTGATATGTAGTTTTGTTTAAATTGATTTGTTTTATTCTTAACGTTATAATAAAAATGAGTATATAAACATATATTATTTAATTACTAACAGCTGTTTTTCATTTCAATGTTATTATTATTTTTTTTATTATCATTTTTTTTCGCCACATATATATATAATTTTTAAACTGTTTACTAGTCAGTACGTTATAATTATTTGTGAAGTTTATACTTTTAAAATTGTAAGGTTAGTATTATTTGAAAAATGTTTTTATAAGTTTTGAAGTTTTGCTACCTTATTTTATATTTCAGATGAATTTTTTGGAAGAACATTTCTCTATCATCGAGCTTGTAACAACGTGCAAGTAGTTAAAGAACAGAGATGCAAAACTAATAATACTCAACCAAATCGTTGAAAGGCTCGATGTGGAACCGTTTATAATTCCATGTACAATCATTCATGATATTCGTGATATATACCATGAATTATATGGTATAAAATGCCTACGATTGTATGAACGGATAACATCAAAATTAAATGAAGGTAAATTATTAATTATAATAAAATATTTAAAATGCCTTTGCATATTTAATTTTACAGAAGGTGTTGTTGCTGGTCCGTTGACAAAACAGGTTCTGAAACAGCAGCAGTTTGAAAGAAATCAGGGTAAATCATAATAATATATTTTATAAGTTTACGTGTCTATTTTTTTTTTTTTTATTTCATTTAATCAAAGGTGCTGGTACATCTTTAATGACAAACCCAGTTTCGAACGAGCAACAAAAGCCTCAAAATGTTCAAGGTAAATATTATTATTATTTAATAACAAAATTTCAAATATAATAAGTTTATTTATTTTTAATTTTTTGTATTTTTTTCTTGTATTTTATAGGAGGGGGTGGTATATTTTCAATAAAAAAAAAATTAACCTTGAAAAAGACAACAAAAAAACGGGTTTTGGATGAGGAGCCATTGAACGAGCCTCAAGCCAGTACATCTAAGAGCCTAACATCGGCTAGAGACAACAGGTTAGTTAATATTATTACTAATAAATGTATAACTAACCAAAAATTTAAATGTAAGAGTACTGAAACATTATTAAAATTTGTAAACATTCCTCAAGACATTTCTAAATTGTCTCCTTATTTAAATGAGGCGTTCGACGAAATAATAAAAATTTTAACGAAAGATACCCTTCCTCATTACAAAATAGGTATTAAAATTTCTTTACCCGAATGTCATAATAGTAAACCTATAGTTATCAATTTTACCAACGTTTCTAATCTAAAGGCTCACGCCATAGCCTCCCTTTTAGAGTCGGTGGCTCAATTAAATTCCAGCTTCCTTTCAACTGATTTTTTAGAAATATTTTCTGTAATTTTGCAAATTCCTCACGGTAAAGGGCCACCTTTTGATTTAAACAGAGCGCCTGCACAAGCATTCTTGGATTATAAAATCAAAAGTGTTGTAGATGTTAAGGTTGACAATCCGATATATTGTCTGCCTGTAGCAATCAGCTTGGTCAATGTATTGCCGATGACGAAAAACTAAAAATTCGATCATATACAATAATTATTTATTGATGGATATTTAGATTAGATCCGTTAGATCCGAACAGTAAATTATCCCTGAATTCATTATGGGGAAAATTTATTCAGAAGAATAATAGAGCTAAAACCGTAGTTATCCAAAATTTATCGGAACTATACATGTTAGTTTCTTCACCGGGTGCTGTGATCACGGACTTAATTCAAATTGAAGATGTTCTATGGGTTGCTTGGAAATATTCTTCAGAAGATTATTGTGAACAATTAAAACATGTTTCTTTAGCTATAGGAGCATTTACTACAGCTAATGCACGGATTAAATTATATCATGAGCTGAATAAAATACCAAATAATATCCTGTATTGTGACACAGATTCGATTATCTTTGTAGAAGATGATAATAATAAATGTGCTTTACAAATTGGTAATTTTATTGGTGATTTAACCGATGAAATATCCTGTTACGGTAAGAATGCGTATATTATAGAATTTGCTAGTACAGGTCCTAAAAGTTACGGCTACATTGTTTTAAATCCGGATAAAAACGAATATTTTGAGGTGGCCAAATGTAAGGGTATAACGTTAAATATCGAATCTAAAAAATTGTTGAACTTCTCTACTTTAAAAAGCATGGTACTTAATTGTGATGATGAAGGATTTCGCGTTGTGCACGATGATAAGAAAATAAAACGGCAAAAACTATTAAAAGGTGTTTCGGAACCTCAATCTAAAAAATTTGGCTTCACCTATTTAAAAAGAGTTTGTCTTGAGGATTTAAAAACTGTACCATACGGATTTCAATGATTTCTTTATTTTGTTTGTATAAAAATTAGTATAATAAATAATTAATAATTAAGTTTTATTTTGATGTATATAGACTTAGTAATAAAAATAATAATAATAATATTAAATAAAACTGTTTTTATCTATCTAAGAATTGTGTGTACTATTAAAACCCAACCATTTCACATAAATCTTATTATTTTTCTTTTTTAATATTTTTTCCACTAGGTAAACATCGGGTTGTTTTGTTTTTTGTAATTCGTGTTCATAAAAACGGCCGGCAATAGGTTGATTTTTAAAATCTTTTAATAAATACGTCACTGGAGTTTTATTTTTCACTTGAAATATTTGAAAAATTTCCGTAGACCAATTTGCAGTGTAACCTTTATCGAAAACGGTTTTATACTTGCTAATTCGAACATGATCTCCTTCTTTAAATTTAGTATCTACCACCAACTTTCTCTTATAGTTGAAAACATTTTTTAACAACGATTTTCACATCAATCGGGGCCATTTTTATCGTACGATGTTTACTTCGATTATACTCATCAACAATCTTTTGTATTATATCAATCCATTTAAAAGAGCCGCGATAGTTAAAAATTTTCCACATACATACGTTGTTTTATTGTTCGATTTAATCGTTCCACTATGCTAGCCTTCAACGAACTGTATGACGAATAATGATTAATGTTAAATTGTTGCATCAGTGTCTTGAATTGACTGTTATAAAATTCTTTTCCCATATCGGTTTGAAGATGTTTGGGGTATCGTCCACTATTCACCAAAATTATGTGCAAAGCTTTAGAGATTTCCTCTCCTGTTTTATTTTTCAGCGTTGCGACCCAACAAAATTTGGAAAATGTATCGATAACAACTAATAAAAACCGATAATTTTTATTTTGCTTACGGTACGCGCCTAGTTCCACAAGATCGGCTTGCCATAAGTCATCTATTCCTTTGGTGGTAACTTTTCTTCTAGGAAAATTCTTCCTAGGCAATCGGTGTAATTCGTTTACCACTTGCTGGCGTTCCATGTTATATTAACTGGGTGAGGACACAAACATCTAATTTTATTTATAACTTTATTTTTTTTTTTTTGGTGGGGGGCGCCGACGATGACGTTTGCTTGTATTCCATGTTATATTAGCAGGACATACAACACTGGATTAAATTTATAACTTGGATGAGCGCTGACAGCCCATGTTATATTGGCAGCACATGCAATACTAGATTTAGTTTTTTGATGGTTCAGAAGAGAGAAAAAATTTGATTAAATTAAAAAATATGATATAAAAACGATAAAACAGAGTTTTATTTTTTCAGTTTTTGATTGGCTTCTACATGTGAAAGAGTTTAATAATAATAAAAAACAAAGCGTCAATATGGATAAACTAGAAAATTCTAAGCTGTACAAAGGAAAAAATAATAAAAACAGACAGCCGCGATACCTGATTTATTATTATCGTACGTATATTTTTTAAACGAGTATAAAACGTCTTCGGTTATAATTGGATACGATGCGGAAATTTTCGAGCCCAAAATGTTACTATTAAAAGGAAAGGCACACCTGGCTCTTTCTTGGGATGATTGGCACTTCTTTTATAACTATAGCAGCACCATTCACCCATATTTCGAGGGAGATGATGATGAAAGTGAAAAAATAGCCAAAATGGTGAATGAAAAAAGTCGCAAATTTAAATTGACACTCTACAATCGGGAAAAACGTTTAATTTTCACGAAGAATTCATCGAAAATCAGGTTGAATACTTGTGAATGGGTAAGATTATGGGCATTGGCACCACTTTTACATTCAATATTTAGCTGGTATATGCTGACCGGTAAAGAGATAAGATCATATTACAGTCTATACTTGAATAAATTTATTCTTCAAAAATGTACTAAGCGGACTATAAAGATTTTTTCACACCAATGCATGAAAATAACAATTATTGCAATTATTCAAGATTGTTTAATGAATTACCGATTTTGTCTAAGAATAAATTGATTAATGATCTATATCACACCTTATGTAATAATACTATAAACTGATAATAATAATAAATAATAAATAATTTAATTTGGTTTGTTTTATTTATTATGATAGATAATTTTACATAATTATTTAAAAAAAAAAGTATATTCGTGTTTTTTAGTGAGAGATTACCTTCCTCCTCGTCTTTTAGCATTTATCGTCTTCTTTTTCTTCTTCTTGTTGATCATTTTTTGGTTGAACAAAAAGTTGACAATTTGATCATTCCACTCGGAACTTCTCTCTACGAATCGATTCACAAATTTTTTCATAGAACTGCCGCTACATTTTTCTAAAATATATACACAACAATCTATACCACACATTAAACTATTGCGGTCTTGCAGCTCTACCATATTATATATGTACCTTCTGCAATTATTTGCTAAAAATGTTGTAAATGTTTTATTAAATGGAGCACGACCAAATGAATCAAAAAATTCTGCGGGCCCCCTTGCGGGGAAATGAATTGCCACCCAGTGGGTTCCGGGTTGATTTGATGGATCGGTGTTAACTGCAAAGCTGGCAGGTTTTTTATAAACAAATTTTGGTAGCGTATCCGATGAATATACTCCAGGAAAACAGGCTTGGTTAAATGGTTTTTTGATAGAACTCTTGTTATTTGTAATGTATTCATGTTTTTTAATGGTCTAAAATAATGTTGCGATCCTTATCGATTTCCAATGTAGCATCATACTCTAAATAAATTAAACAAGTAGTTGTATTTGGAAGTGAATCCTTGAATCTCAATTCAAGCCTTATATTACCTCGGTCGAGTAACGAAGAACAAGAAGCGTTTGTTGCCAAATCAGGAGTTAGATCATATGCAACCATAAAATAACCATGAGAGTACATATTTTTTGTAACAAGATTCCCTTGTGCTGAATGTAATAAACCCGTAGCAGAAAATATTGAAGCATAAGCTCTTGAATACTCTTCACTGTCTGAAAAATCAGTCACTATGCCAGCACTTGGTGTTGGTATCCCATTAACATATAATGTGGCTGAAGTAATTTTGTTATATTTAAAGTTGAACGGATTCTTTTTCTTTAGTCCCGTATAAGCATCATTGTCGACCATGCAAAATATTAAATTTGTCGGTAACTGTCCCAATACAATATTATCCAAATTTAATGATGTTCTTTTTGAAGCAATTGTATACGATTTAACTTCGCATCTTTTATAGTGATATTTTGCGTTTGAACCTTCAAGAATTTTATGATGTGCCACAAGTATATTAGGATTTATAGTACAATGTTTTGCATAAAGAGTAGCTTCTAATATATTAATAGTAGTATCATCAGTTGCGGTATCCGTTAGAAGATAAAATTCAGGTTTATTTAGTGAAAACGCGAATCTTACGTCCACATTGTTTAATAATAATAATGGTTGATTTAACATGTCGGCATGTACTTTTTCAAATAACTCCACAACAGTACTGTTTTTTAGAAGAGCTGCTCTTTTAATGGAACCATCGAGATCCTTTAAGGTATCAAGATTTTTCGAATCCGTGTAATAACCTGACAATTCCAAATGTGTTCGACTGGTATCCTCACCAAAATTCAACAGTGTTTCTATATATGCACGATAACTGTAGTTACCATCAAAAGAGTTTATATTTTTTTCATTTAAATATACATTTACCTGTCTGAATAGTGAAGGTAACATGTTATTAATTACACTAGGCTGACCCCCATCAACAGTTTTATATTTATCACCATTATTTTTTAATAACTGGATTTTTACACATAGGTTTCTTACAGCCAATTATAACAAAAAACACATCCGTCTCCAAGTTGTACCCAGTCCGGAAATAGTCAATTTGAATATGAAAATAAAATTTTATAAATACAGAAGTATAAACATCTGATTTTTATACTTCTGTATTTATAAAATTTTATTTTCATATTCAAATTGACTATTTCCGGACTGAGTACAACTTGGAGACGGCTGTGTCTTTTTGGTCACCAAGCGTACCATACTACTCCAATACAAATTGTAATTATGCTGTGGCTACACAGTGCGTCAATAAATTACCAAATTTCTTTACAAATAAACCGATGAAGCATGATCGCAGAACTTTTTTTAACAATACAATTGTTACAATTTTTTTAATCGATGTTTTGGGGCCTGGTAACCTAATTCGTCGAGAAATGGAACAACATTTTTTTCGCGATGACAATACTTACCCAATTTAACTTCCTTATAGTAGAAAAAGTAAAATGTATTTATTATTAGTTAGTTATTTATAACAAGTACATCTAAAGTTTGAACGATTTATACATCCCTTCAAAATTAATCAAGACGCACATTCATGGAAACGGTAGATTGAAGCAGGATTTTTGTTGTTGTTTGTACAGTTGTAGGTAAATAAATCAAAAACTATATTTTGCAAAATGCAAAAACCATGTGAAAATGTGTTTATTAACTGGGATGTTTAAATTAAAATTCTACCGCAAAATATTTATATTAACCACCAACCAAATATTTCGAAACCACAATAACGTTATAAAACATTATTTTCTCTGTATGTTTACAATTTTTGGTTGGATACATCCAGTACATGGCAAATAAATAATTTTTTTCTGCCAGAATAATATTGTAGTTGACTACATATATGTAGAATCGATATGACGTTTCTTTACAAATATAATACAAATTAATTGACGGTGAGTGAACTATTAAATTGTATTACTTCTAAATAAAACACCTTTAAATTAAATGTCACAACCCTTCAGTCTTGTTTAATATCAATCTTAAATAAGGGTTGTTAAACAAATTACGATAGTTTTCGGTTTATAAAAACAAATATAAAAAAATTAAATCTAAAGCGCTTTACCCACTAAAAACTGTTCGATATAATTCCAAAATCATTGCTTTGTTTTCGCTAAAATCAATAACATCGCAATACCATCACAATACCATTTTCAATTTAAAAAATTCAAAAACATTTTTAATTGGCTGAAAAAGTGAAAATTTAATTTTCTCGGTTCTAAATAATTTTTTTCGAACGAAAAAAATTTAATTTTCATTTTCTCAGCTACTTAATTAAAATTTATTGGAATTTTTTAAATTGGGAATAGTATTGTATGGTGCACTTAGTCAAGAAACGGAAGAACGAAAACAAAATGGAATTGTATCGAAAAAACTAAATCCGATTTTTCATTGCGTTTTTCCGTGGGTAAAGCGCTTAACACAAATATCTCGTTTCTGGTATACAACTGAAGCATGCGAGTACCATAAAGTAGAAGATAAAGTTAAAGAAACACACGATACGGTATTGGTTTAAGGAAAGTGTTTTCCTTCTAAGCAATCTATTTTTGTTTTTCGATGCACCAATTGTTGATTATTAAAACAAAACAATCAATACTTTCAGAAAGATGGTACTCCGCCTCACTATAGGCTACCCGTTTGTCAATGGCTAGATTTCCAAGAATTCAAAAGGTTGCGTTCCTTGTAGACCTTTAGTGAGCTCCATCGGTACTCCTTCCATGCTCTCTCTCTCTTTGTTCATCTCGGACATTCTGAAATGTACAGTTGGAAAGTCCTTCTCGGCAATTAATAACTCGAAATATTCTATTCTAAACACTTGAATCAAATATACATAATACAATTAGATAGAAATACTGAACAAACAAAAGGGATTAATTTCAGTCGTTCTATCCACGTAGCATACTGGAACGCTTTATACTATAGTATTTTTCTTTTTTTTTGAAGATTTAAATTTTTATATTTTTGTTTGCAATCCCGATTAAGTCATTCCACCATAAGGTGCATATGGGCATGAAAAATGGAACTTATTGGTAGCACCATATCACTCAACCTGCAGATACAGCATTATATACGTATATAGCACTATTTAGGAATTCTTGAAAATTGGCTTGTCGTGTATTTAATATTCGCGATGACGAAGGCATTAATTTTATTTCGTCCGTTACGTACGCCGGTTTTAGTCGGTCGATGGCGATTCTTACATTTTTACTTTTGTAATCAACAACGAAATATTTACGGAATTTTCGCTTAACTAAAAATGGTGCTTCATATGCTGCTGTGCTTTTAAAAATGTGTCACAAACTCCAAAAGTCGAAAAACGCGTTAGGGTCATATTTTGGTTCTGCAAACAAACACCTATTTTTCTGCTTTTTTAAAAAGCCAAATATCCTTCATTAAATACCATAATATCACGCTATTTAGTAGTCAAGTTTCATATTAAGACATGTCAAACAAAAACAGAAAAATCAAAATTACTCAAAACTACAAAAAAGCAAATATGACATTTTTTCTTTACACGGCAGTATATCAATCCTGTTTTGACTTTGTCCATCCGGACTGCAACATGATTGCAGCCCGTTAAATCTTATGGAATGTATATAATGTCCTGAGGGTTAGTCTGCGTATCTTTGGGGACGACGTTGCGCATTGACTCTTTTTGAGTTCTCCTGGGACCTAAACCGGTTGTCCGTAGACAAGATCAGCAGGAGTGCGTCCAAGATCAGTTTTGATCGAAGTTCTTATTCCAAGGAGATGAATGGTAGTTCTGCACTCCAATTAGGGCAATTTGAGCTAGCATACAAAGCGTTGTCCATATTCTGTGAGAACCCAACACTTTGGTAAGTTCTCTGAAAAGATTGATTTTATATTGACTGCCTTGATCAGTTGTGATTTCGATTGGACGTCAAATCTCGAGATGTACTGGTTAACGAAAGCTCTAACTACGGTAGAAACAATCATGTCGGACAGAGGTAATGCTTCTACAGTATCTACATTCATGCCTGACCAGAAATATTTTGATGCAATTATTTTGTGTGTTGCACGAACCGCTGGGTAAGAAAGACCGTAAAGCATTTCAGAACCTTTGACATATCTTATGTCAGTTGTAAATTGGGCGTTCTAGTCGAGTTGACGACTGTGACCGGGACTAAGTTCCGACTTAGATGAGACTGCGGTAGCCAGTGGTTTATGACCGGTGTTGATGAAAAATATTCTGCCCTCGACAAAACACCGGAAGTGCTTAATGGCATGATATATAACCAAAAGCTCCTGTCGAAAGCAGAATTCTTCTGATCGGGAGGGGAAAGCTTCCTAGAGAAGAAGGAAAGAGATTTCCAACTTCTATTATAAAGTGGTTCTGATACGTGGTTTTCCGTGATCCACGAAATGGTTGTGAAGAGTAGCATAAGTGAGGGCAGCTTTAACTGCGCTAAAGCCCGTTCTCAATCAGGTGGTCATGAAAATTGGTTTTTCATGTTAACTTTTCCCAGTTTACTGAGTTAGCTACCTCATCTATTGAAGTTAAATGTTTGGCTAAGTGAGGGATAGAACGATGATAATAATTAATCAAGCCCACAAAATGCTGCAACTACAAAATGGGAAATATGACTTTTTTTCATAGCACGGCAGTACAGTTAATGGTGCTAAATATAATCAAGTAACCTTTACAGTGAAGAAGCATATGTCGACCAATGTAATTGAGTAACCAGAGTATACCTCAAACTGAACCGAAGTAAAATATTTCGTTATTCACCTCGACAAACATCTAACATGATGTAAACATACAATATATGTATATGCAAACAGAGAGCAACTCGAACTTCTACATTTTTCAGCAGTTCCAGTCTAAATTTCTAAGAATCATAGTAGACGCACCATCGTTTGAACCAAATGATGCAATTCACAGAGACCAGCCGGCCCCAACAATATAGGATGAAATTAGGGCCCCTGTGCCAGGTATCACTGAAGATTGACAATTCATTCAACCTATCTGGTGAGAAAATTCCTATACTACCAAAACGAGCAGCAGACATCCAGACAAACGGACGGACATTTTTTTCAGACTCAGGGGCTTTCAGAACGTCGAGAAATGTGATTTTTGACCAACAAATATTTCGTCAGTTTTGACAAGATTTCAATACTTTTTAGACCGAAGTAACACAAAAAAAATTAGCCGTTATTAAACCAATTCTATTATCAGGAATCAGTAAACTGAAAGTGGTAACCTACGTGGACCAGATCATTTATTTTGCAAAGATCTCAAAAAATAAAGAAAAATTTGTTTGAAATTTGCTTAATAAGTTTTAAAAAATTCCCTTTCCATAAAAGAAATTCGGGTGTTGGCCACACTTCAATTTTTATTTTATTAAACGCAACCTAATAACTATATACTATACATTTATCGCGTTGTTCTCACGCAGCTCTATTGTATTTTTCTGCTATGGATAAGTGGCATCACATTAAATAATAAACCTCTATTTAAGTTACACAGACTGAGTGGGAACATTTAACCACTTATTTTAGTTATATGTTTATAATAAATTTTGGTTTCAGGTGTTTCTGTATAAATTAGTCAAACAAAAAATTGTAAAACATACAACATATGTACACTAGAAGCATATGTATATACTTATTACGGTTAAAATAAATTCGGAAAATAAATAAAAATTAATAATTAAAAAATAATATAGTTGGGGGAGCTGAATGCACCATTGTATGGCATATGCTTGATCTTTGTAAGCAATACAACGTAATAAAGCGATTATCAAAACTCCGAAACAAAATCGAATATAAAAATGAATAGATAAAATAAATAAATAAACCACATTAAAGAAAACAACAATTACTTTCTGTTTGGCTCTATTCATACCGTTCTAGTAATGCACCCGTGCGCATCAAAATGAAAATATACGACTCAAGTAAAATAACTGTAGAATCTTAAGTGGTTTAATCTGAAATCACGCGTAACGCTAGGAAATTATTTCCGTTGTTCGTCTGCTTCGTGGTAAAATTAATTGATTAGATATCGGTTTCTTTCCAACTAATATAAAAGTTTACGTCATTTATTACAGAGCAATCCAATAATTTCATTTTATGTTTCGATTTTTTTAGAGGGTTTGAGATACAAATAAAAATACAATGCCATAGAATAGAATAAAATTTCATAAATAAAAAAACATATTTCTTGGAAAATTAAATGACATAGAAAATTTCATTTTCTTTAAAACCAAAAATAGAAAAGAAAAAGTATATGTACATAAATGAAAAGTAAAAAAAAAACGAAAATGAAATAATAAAATTCAATATTGATTGAGAATAATGGAATTTAATTTATGTTAAATGTAACGTTAATATACGGTAGCATTTACATATTTTCTTACATTGTGTTTTCGTTTTTAATTTTGTTTTCTAATATTTATTGAAAAAATTCAACTGATATTATTGCATTAATTCAATTATTTTAATCGAAATGAATTGCTTTCAAAGAAATTTGGTTTAAATTACTCTAGAACCCAAGCAACAATTTTTAAGACGTCAGGTAAGCTGATTTTCTTTCTCTTCTTTATAACCGATCTTTTGGCGGCTAACACGTTTTTTATATTAGAATAGACTACAGCCGCATGGGGGTTCTTTGCCGCCAAATAAACTTAGTAGATCGTACAAACCTTTACGTGTTGAAGAAAACCAATCAAAATAAAACCATACAGCATCTACACTCCTTCCAACTTCCCCAGTTCAACATCATCATCATTAAAGAAAATTTAATGTTTCATTTTAAAGTAATGTGTTTCATTCAAATAAAATTCTAATCATTAAACAATTTTGTACAACTAAAAAAACCCGAAAAGTACTATCTACACACATACCATATATGTATATGTATATATTGGCAAGAAATTTAGAAGAAAAAATAAATTTGTAAAAAAAAACAATCAACCAACAAATTAGCACATGATTATGCTGGGAGCACACAAAACCAAAAATATAATGATTACAAAAAAACTCACCATATGCACGCCAAGAGATCTCTCCGCTATATGGACGCTGAAAATTAAAATTTTAATTATATGCTCCTCACACACTGCACTATTTATCATATCCCTTTTCCGCAAGTTAAAACCTTCTTCTTCTATATATATATACTTATATGTATGTATACATATACACTTTTTTTTTAAATTTATATGCTTTTCGAACTATCACTATTTTAAAACTACACAATTATTTGAAATACAAAATTTTTTTTATTGATCACTACGGTGAACTATTTGATCCATTGATCGCTAATCACATTACTACGGTGGTGTGGAATGCTCCAGAATTTTTTGCTGATGACACAATGGAATAATTTATCCGCCAAAAATTTTTTTGTGGGGTTCCACTAAGACTATTTAAATGAAAATGTGCCATGGATCGAACAAAACAATCTTCTATATAAAAACTTACCGCTAACACAGCGGTCCTTTCGTACTAGATATAAATCCTTCTATTTATGATTTATGAGTTTAATATTATTTTTGTTAACTTTAAACAAAATACTCTACATAAATGTATTAAAACTAACCACTTAGTCCAATAAAATTTTTCTTTTATCACGACACTTATATGTACAATAGATAGATAAGTTTTTGCACTTTAAGGGAATTATTCACTATACAACACCGTTTTTATTTTTGTAAAAAACCGTTTTTTTTTTGTCGCCAAACTTAAACACCAACTTCATCGGCGGTAATCTCAACAATCAATCTCAACAAAAAAAATATATATATATCGCAAATTCTAGAAATATTATTTATTATACCCCGATTTATATTATATACTTCATCTACTACATATATACGCACATTTAGTCATCTACGTATGTAGCTATGCATTTATTTGGATACTTATTTTTTAAAACCAACCATTTACAAAATATAAGTATATTATGCACACGATATCGTTTAGAATCCTATACAATAAATAAAAAAAAATACGCAAAATGCATTTAATTTATTACAAAAAACGGTGAGTCATTACTCGTCATCATAAAGAAAAGAGGTAAATAGGCTGAAATACATAAACAAATAAATAAAAGTTCAATGACCTATTTACTCAAAAAAAAAAAAAAATTCAAGTTCAATCTTCATTATTCATGTTATATACTTATTCAGATTACAGGATGTCATATACTGTCATTTTCTTTTTTTTTTGTAACGATCGTATAATTTCTTACTAACAATGCCTGTACTGCCGCGCTTAATCAAAAAGCGGTATCTCAGTTTTTGTAGTTTTGAGAAAATAACGATTTTGTAAAAATTAAATTCGCGTCACTATAAAGTTACTTTATAAACCAATTAATTAAAAATTATTTGAGATTTAATATTGACTTATTTATCTAAAAATTAAAAAATAAAAAATTTAAGGTAATTTAAGAGATATGTGAGATGCCGCCTTTCCGCTTAGCGTTTCGCTGCCTTATTACTGAGATACCGCCTTTTTGTTCATTACAGTAACGTTCATAGCAAGAATAATGACTCTTGATTATTCAAAAATCAATACAAAGCTCAATAAAAAACCATTTTTTTTAAATAATATACTTTTATTATATTAAATTATAATTACATAAAATAAAATTCAACAATTTTTAATTCTAACTAAACTAAACTTCCTTTAGTTTTGATCAACAAAAACATAATTTAAAGTACTCGACGTACAAAACCAAAAAATTATTTCAATCATATTTTTGAAACTTAAACGTTAACGAAAGTTTCTTTGGATTTAATCAAAGCAAAATTTTATAATTTGTTACTCCGATTCTGGAAGATTTAACCAAAACAGTTGGCGATTAGGCATTAAATTGCCTAACTGTTTAATTAAATTGAGTTTTTTTTCCTGTTTTATGCCAACCGGTTTAGTTTTCCTTTGTGGTGGTGGTAAAATGTTCTTTTTTAAAATCTTTTGACTTATAAAGTTGATTGCTATTGCGTCTTTATTGTGGTCAGTCTTATAAAAAAAATCATGACTACCTCTTTGCACCGTCACTTGCACCATATCGTTTATATATGGACGAGGTGTAATTCTTGCTAATTTATATTGTGAGGCATAGTCAGGCCAATTATAAAAATCCTCTAGTGCCATTTTCTTCACATTAACATGTTTTGCAGAACTTCCAACTGCTTGACAGAAATCTTCAAAATCATAGAGTTTGTTTTTCATCTTTTTCATGGATAACTCAACTCTATGATGAAAAGAGTCAGCCGACATAAAGGTATGTCCTGTCTCAAAATATTTGACCGTAATCGTCTCAGCAGATATTTCGCCAGAATTTACTATATAAATTAAAAATGAAAAAAATGCCCAGTTTTTATTTTGTGCTGAGCAATTATCCCCCCACAATATTATTTTTTTGACATCTCTGTGATGATTGAAAAACTTGTAGTAGGAACTTATAAGTTCATCCTTCGAGCGTCCAGATACCGCCTCGTGCCACAATACTGGAATTGTCTCTAAATTATTTTGTTTTTTACCAACAGGAACAAAACTTTCATTATAAACCACAAGCCTGTTTATAAAGATGGTAGTTTTGAACATGTCCATCCGTGGCAACATGATGACTTTCTGCAAATCTGCCGAATAAATTATGGTATCATCTACAATTAAATCAGCATCTTTTTGATAATTTTCTCTGGAATATTTGGCTTTTCTAATATGTTTTACCCAACTACCACAATGCTCACAATCATCCTTCAAATTTTGTTCATTGTGGCTGTCATCGTGCAATTTGAATTCCTCACACTTTTCGCATTCCTCGTGTCCCAGATTAACAAACGATATATTTAGGGCTCGAACGACATTTCGATACTTCTCATACGAACATGTCATACTTGGATTTTTCTTTATAAAATCGCCATGTAATGTTTTGACTGATAAATCGCTGGGTAAATATAGACGATTCGGCGCATGTTCACGTCTGTAATGTGAAATATTGGGATTAAATCCTAATATATGTTCTCTGATTGGTGTATAATCAATTTTATTGTGGGGTGGTTTTGTACACCTATTGTCTTTTGGTGCTACAACCGAATTGGAGAAATTTTTTAGAGCAGTTTGCAAAGGCTTATCGTTCGATTGGTGAAAACCTAAGGTACTTAAAAAGAATCGTTTGCAAACTGTGTGGGTAGTACTATTTCCATCTTTTAAATTGTAAACTATTGATTTTTGGCGGCGATAATCGGTTTCTGATACTTCCCTAACCGTTCTTTGCTTCACTGGTTGGCAAGATGTGTGATGCAACATGTAGGTTTTTCTATCCGAGCTCTTTAAATCCCAGAATAACTCATTCAGATTCTTACGCCTGTCTTCAGATATATTTTGCAAACATTTTTTTTTTTGCAAGTATATGCACACGGTGGTTGAACGGAATGTTCTACTTTTTGTTTTATTTTTTTTTCTCCAATCCTTTGCTCTAGTGTTGTGTCATATCGCTTTCTTTTTCTGATAGTTCCTTTCTTTGTATAACTTAGTTCCTTACTCGATTGGGAAATGACCTTAAGATTTTCAGATGTACATGCATCAGTATCAATTGATTCTATATTATTCGTATCAATATTATTTTGCTCCAACATTGCCCGCTCGGTTCTCAATTCGCTTAAATATTCCGTCTCCATCTTATGTCGTATATCAGAAATATCACTATCAGTTTCATTCACTGTTTCCGTTGGTACCGATCTCAATTCTATGAACGATGGAGATGAATAATCATTTTTTTTCAAATCAAGTATTATAACACCAACAGGCTGCACGTTTGGTACATCTAATGATTGTGTATCAAGTGGTACCGATCTCAATTCAAAGTACGTTGGCGACAATATATCATTTTGTCGCATATCAAGGATATCCTCTACATGCTGCAATTTTGAGTGATTAGCATCAGCGGTCGATGCTTCATTCACAGTTTCCGTTGCTATCGATATTAATTCTATGAACGTGGGCGCTGAATAATTAGTTTTTGGCATATTAAGTATAACATCAACAGGCTGCAAATTTGGTACATTTAATGCTTGAGTTTCAATTGGTTCCGATCTCAATGCAATGAGTGTTGGCAGAGAAATATCATTTTGTCGCATATCAAGGATTGCATCAGCAGGCTGCGATTTTGAATTATAAACTTTTGCTGTCGATGTTTCATTCACAGTTTCTATTGGTACCGAATTCAGTTCAATGAATGTTGGTGGGGTTTCTGTAACCAGTTGTTTTTTTAGTAATCCTACTGATTCATTACCATTTGCTGTCGAACTAATCTTATAATACTTTTCAGTAAAATCTGTTGAAGTATAGGACGACCGACTGCCCTCAGGATCATTCTCGGAAATATTCGATGATTTTAGTATTGGCTCTTCTAGATTTTCGTCATCTGATTCATCTTCCCCTGGGAAAAATGTAGGATCTATGGCTTCAAATTTGCTTTTCATTTTCTTTTGATTTCGAAATTTTTCTCGAAGTAATTTATTTTTTTTTGCCAATATCATGAGCATGTGTGTACTTCTATGTGACATGTTATCTGCGGGCGAAAAATTAGGTTTTAAAGAAAGGCTAAGATACGATACATATATACAAGATAAGAGGTTCCTATCCATAAATTAAGATGAAAGAGTCTATCACTATTAATTGTATTCAATTTAATAACTTACCGTTCATTAAATATGCACTACAAATTTAATATTGTTTAATAACACTTGTGTTAACTTATAAAACAATTTAGGTAATTAATTGCTGTAGTACCTTTACAGTAAGTAAATTACCTATTTCGTATAAAAAACGTACATTTCCTTCACTGGACAAAATCAAACACGAGACTGAATGACATGATTGAAATAATTATGCAGTTAGAGAAAAGAGAATAACAAAATGTCTAAATAAACAAAACTACACTTTATTAATACCAAATTGAGAGTATCGATAATTTACTTAGCGAAACTGACGCATCTCCTAGTATTAAAATAAAGATAATACCTGGATTGCCTAGTATTTATGTTAATTTTGAAATCAACTGACTCGAAGCGTATCTATGTTTTACCGAGCATAAAAAACGTATCTTATATTTTAGAACTAGTTGCCGTTTTATTGTTAGGTATTTCTATTTTATGATATAAACGCTTATAATGTGCTTTAATATTTTTAATAGATGCCATAAGGGAATTAAACGGTTATTGATATGCGGCTAGCAAGCTTACTGGATTCTAGTTACTCCGTATTTTTTAAGGTTTATGTCCCAAATTTGAGATATAAGTTTTTTTGTTAGTGCTTTTTAGTCATGTTCTAATGGAGATACCGCTTTTTAGTTAAGTTCAAACGATTCCTTTTGTTTGGACCTATCCATAGCCATAAAAAACCAAAAATCGATTTTTTTGAGATACCGCTTTTTGGCTAAGCACGGCAGTGTAATATCTTTCGATTCTTAAATAATAGAAATTTGAGTGAATCATCTATTTATTTCACCAATGTGGGGAGTTCGCCAGCAGTCTCGAACTCATTAACCTTGTCTGCTAATAATGCCGATGTTGATATTAATTGAGGATTGTCTGATCAAAAGTCGTTTTTTTTTTCTATCAGGGCAGAATTTTTTAAGTGAAATAGACCAAAAGTGGTTATTTCCAGCATGTACCAAAAATTGCCAATTTCTCTATGAGAAATATTCCTAAAATTCGTAATTTTGGTCAAAACAAGCTATTTACTACAAAAAAGTGATCAAAAGTAAGTAGCAAAAAGTAAGATGTAAATAGCGACTTTTGATCAGACACTCCTCAATTCTAATTTCATCAATTTTCAAAACGTTCGTGTCATTGCTTCGAAATCTATGGTTTATGTACTGATTGAAACTAATTTAAATGCGGATATTTACAGTACGGAGTACTTCCTGCAGACTACTTTATCTACAGAGTTACACATTTAAATCTAAGGGTGATGGGATTCTTATTGCTGTCCACTCTTCTATCGGTAGTGATATAGGTGATTGTGAGACAACTTTAGAACTATCATGTGTGGAGTTGAACATATGTAAAAAATTAATATATATCATTGGTGTATATAATTATGAGTTACTGACTTACATATATGAACATAAGAAAACTATTTATTTTTATTAATTTTAATATTTTACACTTTTATGTTATTACATTCTTAATTTTAAAATCATAACCAACTAAAAAGTAATTTTGAATTATAATTTATAATCTAAAAAATGCTTATCTAAAGTTTTATAATTATTTTCCCTTTTTTGAAGAATGGTTTTCAATTATTGCGCGTTATTGAAATAGAACTCCGTTGTATTACAATGTTGTTGTGTCTGCAACTTAATATCTTTTACATTCCTCACCTTTATGTGTTATACTTTGTGTTATTTGGGGTGGCAGCATTTATGATAATACAACTCCTACTGGTGGTAGAGAAAAAACGTCCGCGTTCTTTGATCCCATTTCAAGGTTTGATTTTGAAAATGAACACTCCGTAGTTTCATGCTCATTGGATGCCGTTAACTTGGATCTGCTTGAATTGCCTATTCTTATTTGTGTGGTACGTAGGTGGATGGCAATATAGGCGAAGAGCATTTATACACCTATTGTTGATAGGGATGCACCTCCTGATAGCCTCCATATCCAATATTGATGGCCCGTTTATCTGAGATACACTTGTGATAGCTTCTTGCGGTTTTTTATATTTTGTTGTTTGATTTACTCGATATTGGTTTCGTTTACTAGCTTTCGGCTTATTTGTAGGCTGTGTAGAACTTCTTGGATTTCCTGAGTCTCACTTCTAATTTCGAACGATTGGAATTGTTTATTGTTGATTGTTAATGTACAATTCCAAAACGTTATTAGGAAAATGTCTGTCAGCGTGCGGTTGTTTGGTTCACAGTCCGATGATAACATTTCGTTTTTTCAGTCATCTATTAATAAATTACCTCGGCAATGAGATGCAGCGTTGTTTCTTAGTTTGACGAGACGTTGCAATGACTTCTGATCGCCATTATGAATGGTATAATACAGTCGTCCTCGAATTCCGGGATTTCTGCATGTCTTCTTTCTGCATTCTTTTATGTTATTACATTCTTAATTTTAAAATCATAACCAACTAAAAAGTAATTTTGAATTATAATTTATAATCTAAAAAATGCTTATCTAAAGTTTTATAATTATTTTCCCTTTTTTGAAGAATGGTTTTCAATTATTGCGCGTTATTGAAATAGAACTCCGTTGTATTACAATGTTGTTGTGTCTGCAACTTAATATCTTTTACATTCCTCACCTTTATGTGTTATACTTTGTGTTATTTGGGGTGGCAGCATTTATGATAATACAACTCCTACTGGTGGTAGAGAAAAAACGTCCGCGTTCTTTGATCCCATTTCAAGGTTTGATTTTGAAAATGAACACTCCGTAGTTTCATGCTCATTGGATGCCGTTGACTTGGATCTGCTTGAATTGCCTATTCTTATTTGTGTGGTACGTAGGTGGATGGCAATATAGGCGAAGAGCATTTATACACCTATTGTTGATAGGGATGCACCTCCTGATAGCCTCCATATCCAATATTGATGGCCCGTTTATCTGAGATACACTTGTGATAGCTTCTTGCGGTTTTTTATATTTTGTTGTTTGATTTACTCGATATTGGTTTCGTTTACTAGCTTTCGGCTTATTTGTAGGCTGTGTAGAACTTCTTGGATTTCCTGAGTCTCACTTCTAATTTCGAACGATTGGAATTGTTTATTGTTGATTGTTAATGTACAATTCCAAAACGTTATTAGGAAAATGTCTGTCAGCGTGCGGTTGTTTGGTTCACAGTCCGATGATAACATTTCGTTTTTTCAGTTATCTATTAATAAATTACCTCGGCAATGAGATGCAGCGTTGTTTCTTAGTTTGACGAGACGTTGCAATGACTTCTGATCGCCATTATGAATGGTATAATACAGTCGTCCTCGAATTCCGGGATTTCTGCATGTCTTTGAACAAAGTTTTT
Organism: Tipula vernalis; assembly: GCA_958295665.1. Classification (NCBI taxonomy): domain Eukaryota; kingdom Metazoa; phylum Arthropoda; class Insecta; order Diptera; family Tipulidae; genus Tipula; species Tipula vernalis. Next base: position 210,832,616 of record OY282559.1, on the reverse strand, counting down.
ATAGTTTAATATTAAAAATAACTGTTGTTCTGACTTGATAAGATGCTGTAGATAGTTTTTGATAATCATGTCTTTGATTGTTAATGGAGCGATCATTAACGCTGCTGATTTTCCCTCTTGTAGTTTCGGCACCTCAGATTTGTCCAGAGCAGACCACCAGACTGTTACACCATACAAAATAATGGGTCTGACTACTGCTTTATAAAGCCAATGTACCATGCGGGGCTCCAGTCCCCGTTTTTTGCAAGAGTATAGCGCTATCGTAGGTTTCTTTACCCTTTCCAAAATTTTAGGTTTCCAATTTAATTTGCTATCAAAAACGAGACCCAGAAACTTCGCTTCCAATTCGGTTTTGTGTGGGTTTACATTCGACCCACACCCGATGGCTTATAATGAAAGAATGCCCAGGGTACTTTGCATAAGCTCAATAAGGGTGCCGGGATATTTGTCACGGACACCAATAGCAACATCATCCGCATAGGCAACCACCTTGAAGCCACTATCCTCCATTCTCAGCAACAGGTCATTTATGACCAAATTCCAAAGCAGGGGGGACAGTACGCCACCCTGCGACGTACCTCTGTTAGCAAATCTTCTGGCGAAGGATTCCCCCAGACTGGCATTTATGATCCTGCCTCTTACCATTTGACCTATCCAGTCCTTGAGCGATTCATCTACTCCTAGATTCGAACGTGCCCGAGTTGTAGCCCCTGGAAGCACGTTGTTAAAGGCCCCCTCAATGCCCAAAAAGGTTATAAAGAATTCTGCTATGAATTTCCGAATTCGTTGTTGGGATTAATGTCCCAATTCAGTTGATCACCATTAAAACGCAAACATTTATAATTAAATAGCGACCGCGCAATTTACAATTCAATATGCGGCCACCATGTATTTCGAATAATACGTAAGTATAGTACACAGTGATTTGTAACACTATCCCTTTAAGAGGATAACGTTAACAAAAAAAAATTGTTTAGTATTTTTGGGATTTTGTGCGATTCCAGGATACGGCCTTGTTCTGCCGCTAGCTCGAACGGAGAGGTATATTGTCGTGGGAGATTGCATCCTGGCACTCTTACATCACACTAACTGGCATGAAACGAAAACGGACACTCAACTTCACATCAACTCACCTCAAATCGGTCACTCCATATCCAAACTATTTTAGCCACTCATAATGAAAAATAATTTGTGCTTCAATAAATTTAAATTTAACAAGATTTTACACATTTATTTATAATAATAATCTTATCAAGTTTGAGGGAGAAAAAAAAATAAATTACAAATTATTCCTTATTTACAACTATAAAAAAAGTACGTTAATAATAATTAATAATTTAGCAAGTACAATCTTTTTCAAAAATTACGTACTGTTACCAGCAAGTGACAGTTAATTAATATCATTAAGTTTGCTGTTTTAATAACAATGTTTTCCAACAGGAAATCTATCAATACAAAAAAAAACAATATAGTGTTACCTGACAGTAATCGAAGACGAAGAAAGCGCTTCCCACGATCTCGACACAGCCGGTTTTCTCCTAAACAGAAACGTCTCAAATGAAAGAAACAAAATGATATTATTCAGCTGCTAAAAAAACAAAAAAAAACAATTGACGTTGAATTATAATGCCATAAATGTACTAATTATTACTTGGAAACAAACTGGCAAGATCAAGAAAATTAACAGTATAAGTAATTTTAATATTTAACTACAATTTCATAACACCAAAAAAAAAACAAAATAATAAAGACAAAATCAAAATAAGATTAGAATAACACTTATCTATTATACGCGTTCATGAGGACAACCGCTTGTTATACAAAACCTCCAAACCCTCCAAAAAAAACCGCTTGTCAACTGTCATCCCTTATGCACTGTGAGCAAAGTAGTACCGCCAGCTCTTCGCTACGATACCAAGCCGAATAATAAAAGTAACACAACGGCGAGTATTCATAAACTACTCAACCCACACAGTCACCAATTCGAAAGTTTAATGTACTATTAGGCTACTCATTTGAGATATATTAACAACAAACACTAAAGACGGTTTATGAAGTAAATACTGGTACAAAAAAAAATATCACTCCATTGGTACATCATATAATTAAATTTTGCAATTAAATTGCTTTAATTTTGAATACTTAGTGTCACAAATTCACAAGATTTCACTCAAAGAAGAAAAAAAAAATGAACATTGTATAACCCATATACTTTAGGCTAGGTACTTTTCGTTTGAAATTGCAATACACCAAAATTACAAATTGTTCGCAATTTCACTTAACAAGCTTTACAAGCTATTTTTCACTCTTTATATTTTTTTTTTCTTGTATATATCACATATATTTAATTTTTGTTATTTCATGTTTGAAATTGTGATACTTAATGTTTTTCAAATCCTCCTCATCCAAAAATCACCTCATCCAAAAAAAACAAAAAAAAAACGCAATTAGCGGGGATAATAACAGTAGAAACATCTCGTAAGTTTTTATTCTCCGCAAAAAAAAAATTCCAATGCTTAATGAATTTATGATCCATTGCATAGAGTCTGGGTGTATAGGTTATATCAATTCATTAATGAAAATAAATCAATTCCTCGATCGGGGCGGTGCGTGTAATACTAACAACAATTGTACATTTGTGGTATATCTATTTCGTGCAATGTACATTTTGGTAATAAAAAAATATTTTTTTTTTTGTTGTTATTTTTTCTTTCAAACAATGAACAATAAGTAGGTAATACAGTTCAACCACAATACTTGAATCTCATTGCGATCCGAGTGAAATGGAACGGACGTTACAGTCGTGGGGACGTACTCATCGACCACTGAGTGTCTCAAAAGCCGGGCAAAGAAAAGAAACAGAAAGAAAAAAAAAAATAGTTTTGACCTGACTAATTGGTGAAAAGATATGTTGGTATTTATTGATCTTGTATCATACATTATGTCCGAATGTCTTTAACATGGTATAACTCAATAGATTTCCCATCGTCAGAGGATAATTCGTACGCGACATTGCCGACTTTACGCACCACTGTGGCTTTTAGAAATTTTGGAGCCAATTTGGCTGAATAATGTTGTATGGCGTCACTCAAGGTGAAATTGCGAACGAACACCGTTTGCCCGATTTGAAAATCTCGTGGACGACTTCGTAGGTTGTATGTATGGGCGCTTTTATTGTATGCTGCTTCCAAATGTGCTAATACGTTTTGCTGAGCCAAACTTAATCTATTGGATTTACTTTGGACTGCAATGTCAATATTATCAATGAGATTTAGCTCCTTTAATAGGTGATACTCACTGCCGTGTCCAATAAGGTGTTGCCCAAACATTAGATAATGTGGTGAATATCCGGTTGCACTATGTGTCACGTTTCTTAAGGCGGAAGCGATTTCGTGTATGTGCTGATCCCACTTACGGTGGTCTTCTTTAAGATAGGCTCGTATGCTCGCGAGGATGGATCGATTTACCCGTTCAGATGCGTTGCATTGCGGTGCGTATTTAGGGGTGAGCATATGCTTTACTCCAAATTTTGTCAATAGTGTCTTAAAGCCATTAGAATTAAATTGGGATTAGTTCAGTATTTTCTGGGACTGAAAATACTGAAAAGACTTCTTTTTCCAAAAAATTACAGACTGAGGACGTTAATGCCTGTCTCATTGGTTTAAGAAATATATACTTTGAATACAAGTCCAATACAATAAATAAATAAGCATTTCCATTGGAAGATCTTGGATAAGGTCCCAGAAAGTCGATGCACAAGTGTTGCATTGGTCTTACTGCACTTATTTGCTGGCCCATTGGAGGTCGGGTTGTGGAATTTGGAGCTTTTGACTGTTTACAGAGTTGACAGTTGGAAATATGATCTTTGACATCTTTAGACATGGTTGGCCAATTGGTTGGCCAACAGGGTTTTAGCGGTTCCCAAATGTGAAGCTGAGGGCGGATCATGTGCTAACTTGACCAGTTGCCCCGTCAAATTTTTCGGAACATATAATTTCCATTGGGGAATATCACTATCGCTATCACTAATGCCATTCGAAGGGTTAATATAGAGTTTGTTACCTGTTACCCTGAGATTCATATAAGCGGACGGGTTACTTTGTACTTTAAGAACGAGTTGATGGTATTCACCGGTATTAAAGGCTGTTGAATCCAGGTCTATATGTAACGGATCCGTCTCCGTGGATATCTCGTCCATGAAAACCCGTGACAGAGCATCGGGTACGACATTCTGTGAACCCTTTCGATGCACTATATTAAAGGAAAATCCTTGCAGTTTTAATGCCCATCTCGCCAATCTACCAGACAAATCAGTTTGATTCATAAGCCATTTCAAACTAGCGTGGTCAGTGATGATAGTAAATGAGTACCCCTCGATATATGCCCTGAACTTTTTTACGCTCAGCACAGCGGCCAGACATTCCAGTTCGGTAACAGAGTAGTTCCGCTGTGCTGCGTTAAGTTTTTGGGACATATAAGCAATGGGTCTCTCTTCACCATCATCACCGACTTGGAACAATACACTTCCAATACCAGTACTGCTTGCATCGCATTGGATATGGAAAGGCCGACTGAAATCGGGATGGATCAACACTGGAGCTCTGGACAAAGCAATCTTTAATTCTTCGAAAGCCTTCTGACATTCATCCGTCCATTTGAATACCCGTTGTTTTTTCAGGAGGTCGGATATTGGTGCTGCCAGGGTGGCATATGCAGAAATAAATCTTCGGTACCACCCTGACATCCCCAAGAACCTGCGGACCTTCCGTACGGTACAGGGAATGTCAGAATGGCTCGCACCTTCTCCTGATCCACCTTCAAACAACCGTCTCCCACTACAAAACCCAAATAGTGAAGTTCCTTCAAGAGAAACTTGCTTTTTAACAGGTTAACCGTTAGACCTGCTGATTTTAACAATAAAGCAACTTGTCTGAGGAGCTGAATCTGTTCTTCAAAACTCTCGGAGGTAACGAGGAGGTCATCTAAATAAACAAAGATCTTCTCATGTAGCTGGTGAGGTATCACCCGGTGCATGAGCCTACACATAGTTTGTGGAGCGTTGCAAAGTCCGAACGGCATGACCACAAACTGATATAGGGGACGACCCGGGACCGTGAATGCGGTTTTATCTCGGGACTCCTGAGCCAACGGGATCTGCCAAAAGGCATCTTTCAAATCAATGCTCGATATGAATTTGGTTTGATCCAGTCGACTCAAGAGTCCGTCGATGATCGGTAAAGGGTACGCATCCCGGATCGTCATCTCATTCAGTCTGCGGGCATCCAAACACATTCGGACCTTGCCACTTGGCTTTGTTATCAATGTCACCGGGGAACACCAGGCGCTATTAGACTCCTCGATTACCCCGAGAGCCAACATCCTATCCAACTCGTCATAAAGGGCCCTTTGTTTCACCGGGGAAATAGCGTAATGACGCTGTTTAACCGGTTTCCCATTGCCTACATCGATATGATGCGTTAGGAGATGAGTACGCCCTAAACCTAATTCATCGAAAGAAGGGAATTCCCTGATGGTTTCGTCTAACATTGCTTTTTGTATCGGATTCAATTCGTGCTGAGGTACCTTGTCCGTGTCGTGGTCTTGTTCCAGGTCGCTAAATTCGGAAATAGATCTCCAATCCATTATACCGAAACCTGGTGAATTGAACATTTCTCTGACGCGGCCCTAATTCGTCCACATTAATGCCGGATCGTTCGTTGTCGCTAACCTCAAACTCTTCGATATGTCTACGTGCGCATAATTTTTCAGGCTCATACCCGGTGCGTTTCCAATTGTCTTCCAACGCTAGACATCGTCTTACCAGGATTGCTATTGATGAGATTTCTTGATCAGCGAGCATGTTTTGGAATCCTGTCCGCATGTTTCGTCGTACTATATGCAGGAGCTCAGAGTCTGGCAGAGGGTCCCGAAACTGTAATGACAAGGCTATTATGTCGTTGTAAAAAGTTCTGAAACTCTCATTAGGTTTCTGCTTCCTTGATTCCAGATTTCTTCTTATATCATGCTCGGTTCGCCGATCTTGGAATCTTTCTATGAGGTCCGTTTTCAATTGGCTCCATGATATAACGGGGTGACGTTCAATGTGACACCAGTACCAGTTTAAAGCAGCTCCTTTTAATAAAATGCCCAATTGCTGCACTAGGTCCTCGTTTGAAACTCGACAAGTAGCAGCTTGATGCTCTACGCGGAACAGAAATCGTTCCACTGATAACTCCCGTGAGTCACCATCGAAAGATATCTTCCACTTGTCAATGCTGCGCATTGAATGGGAGGATTGTGCAACAGGTGCGAGGGTTGTACTGGACAACAATTTGGATACTTCCGGTTCTACGTTAGAATCCGACCCTGAGGGGGCCTCCGTGGTCTGGTTCTCCATTTGTTTCGTTTGTGTCGGAGGTGATTCTTCGTCTTCGGACGTTGAAAGTTCCAGTGGATCTTCATGTGATGATGATTTGAGTTTATCGATTGTGTCATTTAGATCGGGTGCTCCTTGGATCAATGCTTGCACTGCTGTCAAAACCAAACCGAGGAATTTTAGTTGGTCCAGGCAGTCCTGTTTGTATGATTTGGTACTGGCACACAGTCTGGTTAACCTTCCGTGAATGTGCAATAATCTGGACTCTATTGTTTGTAGTGTCTTTTGTTCAGGCTTATCTTCCGTAGTAAAGTTGGTAATCCAATCACGATGTTCCTTGATTTTGAGTGAGCAACGCTGTAATTCTCGTTGCGGGTTTGAGCGCGCTGCCGCGTGTGCCTTATAAGGCTTTAGCACCGAATTTTCCTCCTCATTAGATAATGCCGCTTTAAGGTTGACCAACTTACTCATAGGGCTCCCTTTTAGGTTTCGAGCTAAACATTCCACCTCAAACTCATCAGGCTGTAGATTATTTACATCCATTATGGTTATGATTCCGCACAAATTAACACACTAATAATGAAACTCAATGTAATGGGCGGAACTGTAACGATATCCGACAAAAGCAACTGTATGAAAAAAAAAATTCGAAATGTAGGTACTTCCCAAGAAATTTTATACCAAAAAAACATAAAAAAAAATAGTCAATATCAAAATTATTTAGTAATTTAAAAATTAAATTAAATTTATCAAAATTATTTAGTATTTTAAATATTACCAATATTAATTTTGTCTATTATTTTTATTTATTGAAATGCAAAAAAAACAACAAAAAAAAAAACGTTCCCCTAAATCACCTAGAAACGTAAAAACGTACCGACAAACAATTATATCTAAATTTAGAAATCAAATATATAATATATTAATAACAACAAAAAAAAATAAACATACAAATATAATTTTAATGTGATTTAAATATGTATAATATAATAAATAGACCATGAAGTGATCGACTTGAGCGGGTTGAGTGAGTTGAGTGACTATTATAATATATGGTAAATAATATTACGAATTGCGTTTTAATCTGGAATAAATAATCAACCTTATGGGAAAATATTCCGTTAACACACAAGATAAGATAAGTACACAACGGATTAAAGTTTCAAAGACCGATTCCACAGTGGAACAATCAATACTTCAACTGATGCCCTTATCAAGTACAAGAAAACCTTGTATGGAAGTGGCTGTGAAATGGAATTGAACATATGTTAGGAAACAGAATTCTGAACTTAAACTCATATATGTGCACTAGGAACTAAATAATAATAAATGAAAGTTTGACAAAAGAAATAATAATAATAAGTTTATTGGGGGACAGATGACATTAAAATAAATTCTGCTTAAATATTCGAACCAAGACCACATCAAAACTGCAGATGATCAAAACAAAATGTTTAAGACAACGTCAAACCATAACAGCGAAATTGTCCGCGCATTCCATCGCAACTGCTTCAATGACTGATCTAAAATTCGATGATAGTTTAGTCCCCTAATTTGGGCGCCATTTTGTAACACTATCCCTTTAAGAGGATAACGTTAACAAAAAAAAATTGTTTAGTATTTTTGGGATTTTGTGCGATTCCAGGATACGGCCTTGTTCTGCCGCTAGCTCGAACGGAGAGGTATATTGTCGTGGGAGATTGCATCCTGGCACTCTTACATCACACTAACTGGCATGAAACGAAAACGGATACTCAACTTCACATCAACTCACCTCAAATCGGTCACTCCATATCCAAACTATTTTAGCCACTCATAATGAAAAATAATTTGTGCTTCAATAAATTTAAATTTAACAAGATTTTACACATTTATTTATAATAATAATCTTATCAAGTTTGAGGGAGAAAAAAAAATAAATTACAAATTATTCCTTATTTACAACTATAAAAAAAGTACGTTAATAATAATTAATAATTTAGCAAGTACAATCTTTTTCAAAAATTACGTACTGTTACCAGCAAGTGACAGTTAATTAATATCATTAAGTTTGCTGTTTTAATAACAATGTTTTCCAACAGGAAATCTATCAATACAAAAAAAAACAATATACTGTTACCTGACAGTAATCGAAGACGAAGAAAGCGCTTCCCACGATCTCGACACAGCCGGTTTTCTCCTAAACAGAAACGTCTCAAATGAAAGAAACAAAATGATATTATTCAGCTGCTAAAAAAACAAAAAAAAACAATTGACGTTGAATTATAATGCCATAAATGTACTAATTATTACTTGGAAACAAACTGGCAAGATCAAGAAAATTAACAGTATAAGTAATTTTAATATTTAACTACAATTTCATAACACCAAAAAAAAACAAAATAATAAAGACAAAATCAAAATAAGATTAGAATAACACTTATCTATTATACGCGTTCATTAGGACAACCGCTTGTTATACAAAACCTCCAAACCCTCCAAAAAAAACCGCTTGTCAACTGTCATCCGTTATGCACTGTGAGCAAAGTAGTACCGCCAGCTCTTCGCTACGATACCAAGCCGAATAATAAAAGTAACACAACGGCGAGTATTCATAAACTACTCAACCCACACAGTCACCAATTCGAAAGTTTAATGTACTATTAGGCTACTCATTTGAGATATATTAACAACAAACACTAAAGACGGTTTATGAAGTAAATACTGGTACAAAAAAAAATATCACTCCATTGGTACATCATATAATTAAATTTTGCAATTAAATTGCTTTAATTTTGAATACTTAGTGTCACAAATTCACAAGATTTCACTCAAAGAAGAAAAAAAAAATGAACATTGTATAACCCATATACTTTAGGCTAGGTATTTTTCGTTTGAAATTGCAATACACCAAAATTACAAATTGTTCGCAATTTCACTTAACAAGCTTTACAAGCTATTTTTCACTCTTTATATTTTTTTTTTTCTTGTATATATCACATATATTTAATTTTTGTTATTTCATGTTTGAAATTGTGATACTTAATGTTTTTCAAATCCTCCTCATCCAAAAATCACCTCATCCAAAAAAAACAAAAAAAAAACGCAATTAGCGGGGATAATAACAGTAGAAACATCTCGTAAGTTTTTATTCTCCGCAAAAAAAAAATTCCAATGCTTAATGAATTTATGATCCATTGCATAGAGTCTGGGTGTATAGGTTATATCAATTCATTAATGAAAATAAATCAATTCCTCGATCGGGGCGGTGCGTGTAATACTAACAACAATTGTACATTTGTGGTATATCTATTTCGTGCAATGTACATTTTGGTAATAAAAAAATATTTTTTTTTTTGTTGTTATTTTTTCTTTCAAACAATGAACAATAAGTAGGTAATACAGTTCAACCACAATACTTGAATCTCATTGCGATCCGAGTGAAATGGAACGGACGTTACAGATTTTTGACGATTAAAAATCACCACCTCGTCAACACTGTTTTTACCACGAAATTACTTTGATTTTTCACGAAATATAAATTGCGCCACGGATTATTAATATTTTTAATTTAATCTGTATTATTATCTTATTATTACCTTCAACTAAATATTTGTCACTTGCGAGCCGTAGAATGAAAGTGGGTGTGCTATACAAATTGCATGTGTCTTTGGTTGAGACAGTATGGAAGCGAAACAAATACATATAATCAAATCAAAATGTATGAAGAATGTATGCGTACTAAAACAAAAATGAAAATCAGCTAAAAATATGATTTGCTGAATGGTTGCACAAAACGTCAATAGATGGTAATGCAACTGTTCAGGTGTTGTACTAAAGTGTCCAAGATATTTAATACAAAATAGTGATTTATCGGTACTAATATTGTTACGTTTTTGCCTTGTCAATCAAGGTTCGTATCACTGGATTGTAAATAATACAAACTCAATTCAATTTATCACCAACGAATTTATTTATTTCACAAAATTTATTACAACACAGTTTATCAATAAAAATTCACAAAATCACTTGATATAAATTATTCTTAAATTTTACCGATCACTTTTACTTTTTATTTTACACTAAAACACTTTTTAAATCACTTTTTAATTCCTTTTAATCTTTATACTATCGCTTACCAAATATTAATAATATTCTTACAAGTTTACTCTATCGCGTTCCAAATTCGAATAATCCAATTCGATCTTGTTCGCCTTTTTATATACACAAACCAAACTTCTCGAAAGCTCATGATTTTTCTAGTTAGAATAGCGTAGAAACACTACGTAACAATTTTTATCATGGAAAATTCCATTTAGTACAGTAAAACATTGAGCTATTAGTTTTACTTATTCTATTACACACTACGTGTCACCGTCACAATATATATGTGGGATATCATAAAGTATAGGAATATACGTTTGACATCTCCGTGTCCGTGAAAAGAGTTTCCGCTTGGCTGTCCGCTACTTCCGCACCCGCAGATGAGCTATCAAGCACAGTGGTAGTGTCTGAAGCTGACTTCGGAGCTTCCGGCTTGTCCGCGTCCTTCTTGTACACGTTGAGTGTGGCTTTGGTTTTCTCCAGTGCAGTCAGTGACTCCCTGTTTAAAATAATATCAGCTGACCTGCAGTCAACCTTTGTCTTGCCGAGCTTGGCAACTTTCCAGTTGTGCGTTGGCAAATCCGGGTTGCCAACCTGCAACAACTGGAGTACCACGTTCGGATCACTAGGCTCCGAAGGAATGTACATCCTAGTTTTCGATTTTCAGGGGATCTCCTCCCTATCGATAACAGCAAGGCTGGCTCCGGGCCATAGCTCGCCAAGACCCTTCACTGTTTTCTTCTAAAGCAGCAGGGACATCCGATCTGCACATGCAGTTAGTTTCACCTGATTCCTGTACCAGCCTCGATCCCGACAAGTCCGAGCAGGTCCTGGATTTTACGACAGTTCCGACATTTTTAGTTTGGTGGTTGATAAGGTCGCCTCCACCTTCCTCCAATTGGCGGGCTTCATACTGCCATCCTCTTGGGATTGGTCTATGACTGCTACAACCAGCTGATCCTTGAGTACTTCACTAAAAGGCCTCATACTGGTAGCGTGGAGCTTTGTCCTCCTGGCGATCTTAGGACATGAATCCTGCTATCGTACTCGTTTAAGCGTGGGCCAGCTGAAGGGCCTTCCGACTTTTGTTTGGTGACTTTCTCTGCCCATGCAAGCGTGACTGTCTTTCTTAATCATGTCTTCCGGCAAAATGTTATTTATTTTCACTAGGGCCTTCCTGGCATTTCTCCTAGTATTATACGTTGGTCTTAAGGGACCAACTTCTTTCGGGCTTTGGTTCCGCTTTTTCAGCCTAGGTTTGGTGACCTGTGTATAGGGACCACCCTTGGTTGAACTTATGTCCCACGCTATTGTTGTAGACTTAGATGCAGGCCTACAGACCCGAGTCTCCTTGTCTACATTTCCCGGATTTGTTAGAAAGCCGGACTCTTTTGTAAGTTGTTGTTTTTTAGTCTTCCATGTTAGGTCCTACGAGTAGCAGAGCAAGATCCGTGCAAAGATCCGCAATACACAGATAAAGCTACTTACTCCGGAGAGCGCCTGGTATCCGTACCCACCGTTAGTGATTGAGCTAGTTTTTAAACTGGGCCCCCAGTCTGGTCGATTATAGGCACGGTACGAGTAACACCTTAACCCAGCCCAGTGATTTGTTTAAGATTGACTCCTTTAGCGCCATGTTTTAGCCTAGAATCCAAAGAATCAGCAATCTAGCTACCAGCGGTCACCACGTGGAGGTAACACGAGCACTTGTGGAAGCTACAAGTTACGGAGCTGACATTGAAATGGGTTAATTGTGTAATGTTAAATTAAAATTGTACTGGAATTTCTGGTTTCTAATTAATTTTCTATTAAAAAAGAAAATATACCAATGTGATAGCATAGTCAGATCCAAGGAACAGTCTCCACGATGGCCCGTTATTGACCTTCGAAAATACACTACACATGATTTTAGCGTATGTCTTATTGTAAAATCGACCACCTATTGTTAGGGGTCGTGTTAATATGGCGATTTCTTTCTATTATCCACTATGTCCATACCAATTTGATGGCTTACTCAGATCCAAGGAACAATTTTCACGATAGCCCGTTATTGGTCTCATAATCGTAATATACTTACGATATAAATATCTCCTGCCCAGTCTTCATGTATTTCCCATGATCCAGTTTTTGGGGCATTATGAATTCGTGAATGATCAGGTTGCATGTGAATTCATTAATTTTAATGATAATGTTGTATTGGGATTTATAGATTGAACATCCAAAATTGTAAGTCCATTCCGGGTTTTTATTTCCAAATCCTCGGAACTCTCGATGGGTTGCTTGCAATTCTTACAGTTACTTCCGTAAAATTTAATTGAGTTTTCTATTTGCTTCAAAACTTCCTCTTCTTGACGTAGTCAATTAGAAAATAGAAATTGTTCGCTTCGTATGGCATTAAGCAAATTCGACACTTAAAACTCAATTGTATCGACCTTTTTAAGAAGTACTCTATATATTTTGAAATATTGAACATACATGTTCAATACTTACAGAAAATTTTGTGATATTCAAACACTTCAAAATTAAATTATTTCTTTTTATACATATTAGTGGATTAGTCTGCTCCATATCTTATAAAATGAGTAATAAACTCAAAAAATTCCGAGTCAATTGTTTTTGTTTTTGGTATCAAGTAGGCATAATGTGATAATGCTGCAAACATTATCTGCGTTAAGAATCGAAACCGCATGTAGAATAAATGCTTATTTTAATAGTGTCTTCATTGGTGTATGAAAAACCATTTTTTAAAAGTGGGATAATAAACAATTCTGATTCTGTGCAATTTCGGATTTTGAATTCTCCAACAATTGTTTTGCAGAATATCGTTTTATCACTCGCTTCGCTATGTGCTTGGGAGATTCATGTATGTAATCGTACTTTTTTATTCCTATTTTCAGAATTCATGATATCATCTGGCTCTTCATCTGAATGGTTCATTTTTAAAGACTTTGCCTTTTAGGATTTAGGTGTTGGTGTTAGAGGATCAGAAACCGCTATAGAATTGACTAAAAGTTCGGTTTTGTTCCTTAATAAACCTAAGAGTCTTCCGATTCTTAAAAATTTCTTTTCCATGTAAATATTTTTAAAGCTAAACCAAAACTCAACATTATGTTTCGATAAACGGCCTTTTGTATTGATAAATTTGGAGTAAAATGTACTATATAGCGGAAGATAAGCAAAATAACGCTTTATTGTAAATGTTAAGAATTCTGAACAGTAGAACTAATTTTGGCTCTAAGTTTCTTTGCTCAATATCATTATTACAAAAACTTTTTTTATTTGAATTTACAATAAACATAACATTTAAAATAAAATAAGAAATAAACTTTCTTTATGTGATAATAAAAAATATAAATTAATATATTAGAGACCGGTTTCGGGATATACGAGTATATATTTGTCCGTTTGTCAATCTTTATTTAATTATTACAAAATAATAATTTGGTAATAATTAAATAAACATTGACAAAGGGATAAATATATCCCGAAATCGGTCTCTAATATATTAATTTATATTTTTTATTATCACATAAAGAAATTTAATTTTTTTTTTTATTTTAAATATTATGTTTATTGTAAATTCAAATAAATATTATTGTGATTATTATTATTATTATTATTGTGGGGGGCCATGCGGGCGATCAGCCACTTCGCACTGCGACCTAAAAGATCTATTGTGCTGGCCCCTGATTAATTATCCGTCCAGTCAATATTCAGGTTCTTAATGAACCTGACAATACTGCCTCCCGGTACGTGATACATACTATCTGGGCATATTGCTCTCCCTCCTAGATGTTTACTACAGCATGTAGTTCCGCTAGAAAGACGGTAGCATTGGAGCTCAAGGACCTCGAGAGGGTTGTACCACTCCCGTATATTCCTACTCCTGCCCCGTATTCCGTTTGATTTTACTCTTACGAGATGCTGGGAATTGCAAATCACCTGTAGGTCACCCAGCTTTACTACAGGAAGGCTAAAAATAAAACTGGAGGGTGCCTGGTATCCAGAGTCCGCATATTTTGGGCTGATTAACCTATCAGCCATTCATCTTTCGGCATATGCTGTTCCACCTTAGATTAGGGTTTTTTGTCAAGGTTTTCTCCTTTAGCGCCGTACTTTGGCCTGTGCCAAATGGCCTAAAATGTGCCAAGTGGCCTTAGTTACCAGTGGTTGCCACGAGGAGGCAGTACGTACACTTGCGAATTGTGCACAGGTTACCCCTTACACAATTGTACCCATCACGCAGCTGCCTAATGACAAGACCAGAACAGCTCACGTGATGCGCACCCTACTGGAAGGTTACGGAGCTGGTAGATTAATCTACTCAACTTTGATCCCCCCTCCAATAGACGCCAAACCACCAATATTATTGTGATAAAAGTGCGGTAATTTAAAATGAAACTTAAAAATGTTTTATAGAGCTTTGTCAATTTCAAATATAATGTTTTCACACTCTTGAAAATCGGCTTTGTCAGAATCACTTGCCGATATATTTTCATGGTAGTAAATAAACTTCACAAATAACGTAAATTTACTATAAGCTTCAAGTAAAGCGTTAGTTTCGTATTTGTTTGAACAAATAATACAATAAACTTCGAATATTGTGTATACTAGTTCTAATGTGTCGCAATTCAGTATTACACAAAATATGCATAAAACAAAATTTTTTGTAATTGTATGTATTTTGTAATGAGTGCAGCAGATAAAAACCGATACAAGATTCTTAGAGGGAACTTTTTTAGTTTCCATACAATTGTAGCTCTGTTGCATATCATCTAACACACTCATGTTACTTAATGTATAAAGAATGGCTTGAATATAGGCCAAAGTCCAATCTACTAAATACACTAAGGGCAAAGCTATTTTCTGAATTACCGCTATTTCTCATTTGAATTTCATTAAAAATTCGTATATTGTATTAGTATCATGCTTATTTGATGTTAATTCAGCTACCGGGACAATTGTACTAACTTTTACTACAAATGCATAATAGAGTATTTTCTTACAATAGTGTTCTGTCTGACATTTAGGCTTCCTGACAACGCTTCCTGTTGCATCCAAATACATTATTAATGGAGCATATTTTGAAATAAGATCTAATTGTGGTCTTCTTAATAATGTCATAATTAACGGCAAGTTAACACAATGGATGTATTTGTTTATTAGTTATAACTGTTACATATCCTACCGGCGAATAAAATCATACACATCACAATCTTGTACTAAATCTTCCCTTTTCAACACTTCCGACCTAATTTTTCGTAAAATATCGCTTGTGGTCAATTTCATTGTATTTCCACTTTTAATCTAATCTAAATCAGTATTAGCTGATATCTAAACTCATATTACGGGCAGTATTATTTTTAAATTATTCTTGTAAGCGTCGCTTTCCACGCACCTGCTCAAAAACCTTATTTCCTTCATGGGTCTCACATTAACCTCCTGTTACTTAGATAGTCATTTTTTTTGAGTATCAATACTATACTACTTTGGGTGTGCGTTGCATATTTACCATAAATAATTATATTTTTTTGAATAGTGTTCCTTTTACGAATAGTATAGAACGAAACATACTTCTTCCTTCTAGTTTAAAGGCTGTCTCATGAAAATTAAAAAGTTGAAAATGTGTGATCTCACGAGATCAAAACAGTGGTATCAATTCCTTTTTTTTTTTTTTTTTGCTCAATCTGCTTTTTGTCGTTTGCTAATTTTTGACATTTCAACAATTCTTAAAAGTTTTCTAGTGGATATGTTATCGGTGAAAATTTTTAAGTGTTTTGATTTTGTTTTTTGTGTTTTGATTGTGCTATATTTTTTGACAACTGTGTAATTTGTTTTGTTTTTATTTGTGATATATTTTATTCATTTTTTCGATTTTTTTTTTTGTGTTATAACAAAATGGCAAAATTACCACAAGAACTGTCTTTATCAAGACAACAACAATTGTCTTTAGCAAGACAACAACAACTGTCTTTTTTAAGACAACATCAGCTGACCTTGCAGAGGAAACGTATTTTGGCGGTATTGTCGAATGACATTATTGCCACTCAGACTGTGGTAGCGGCCTATGTAGCACACGAGCAGAAGTCATCACGGCGTCGACGCCGTTTTGCTGTAAATCCGATTAATCGGCATCGAACACAATAAGGTTACTTTCATAATCTTGTCAGTGAGATGAGGTTGACGGATGAAGTAACATTTTTTAACTTTCATCGCATGCCGCCAGCAGTTTTCGATGAATTATTGTCGATAGTAGGGCCATTTATTGATCCTATGATGAAAGCTGAGGGTGTAATTTCGGCAAATGTGTTTCGATCGAGCACAACTTTGAGTGGACTGTTTCACTGATTTATTTAAAGAAAACGAAAGTCGGATGTTTTATTGCAATTGATTTGCAATAAAAATTATGTATTTATAAATTATTTTAGCTACAAATTTTTGCTTGTTGATGCTGTGAGTCTTCAATTAATAATGCAATTCATTCTTGACGGCAACAAAAAATGTACAATTATTTCTTAGTATAGGTGTTTTACAATGGCAATCTAGTTCATCTTGCATTACTAATATTAATTGGTATAATTTAGTACAATGATCAGGTTTTACTCTAGTACATCTAATTCTAATGATTACAATTGACAGATGTCAAAATTATTATGTCAATAATACCAAATATCAAAATTACATAATTTTCGGTAAGTAAATTAACTAAGATAAATTGATTATGTTAATAATAATAATTAATTAATAATTAAATTGCTTCTTCTTGATCTGTAGAACACAGGCAATCATACACAATGATGAATGGGATTATAGAAATGACTAAATAAGTTATTAATTCGTGTTACTGGTAAAGTAGACGTATATGTACAATTATTATTTTCAATTTAGGTTCCAGTTTTTCCGGAAAATATTTCATGTGTGTATTAGTTGCCTGTATTCGTGATAAATATAATAAACGTATATACAATAACTATTTGTGTGGCCTTTTAATTATGTGTGTTGTTTGCGTCTCGAACATCGCGGGTACCTTGAAACTCGCTAGATTTCAATCAACTGGTAGTCGACATAACTTCGATATTGCACGGCGAATCACGCCTTTATTGGTCTGGATTTCAGCTACACGAACTCGCCCATCAGTTCCAGGAAACACTTGGATAACTCTGCCCATTCTCCATTGACCTACGAGTGGATTTTCTTCACAGACGAGCACTACATCGTTGACTTTTAGGTTTTCCTTTACTTGATTCCACTTTGTTCGTGCTTGCATCGATGTCAGGTATTCGTGGTGCCAACGTTTCCAGAATAATTGTGTCATCTTTTGTATCGCATTCCAATGATCTAAGCGGTTAAACGGAACCTCTGACACGGCGGGCTGTGGGATGGTCGTTATCGGGTGGCCAATCAGAAAGTGTGCTGGTGTTAGAGGGTCTAATTCTTCTTCTGATAGGATACATAATGGCCTCGAATTTAACAGTCCTTCAATTTGCACCAATAATGTGTAAAGCTCTTCTTGTGTAACTACTTGATTTCCGATCACCCTCTCCATATGTGTTTTGGCTGATTTCACGCCTGCCTCCTAGATACCTCCGAAATTGGGTGCGTGCGGGGGTATGAAATGCCAGGATACCTGATAGTTCTTTAAAATGGATTGAGAGATTAGTTCGATATTATTTTTGATAAAAAGGTTAAGTTCCCTTAATTTTCTGCTTGCGCCTCGAAAATTACTCCCATTATCTGAAAAGATGTCGGTGCTGACCCCTCTTCTGGCAAAAAGACGATACAGTGCTCCGAGAAATGATTGAGTCGTTAAATCACTTACGATTTCTAAGTGTATGGCTTTGGTGCTTAAACAAACAATGCAGCATATGTAGGATTTTTGAACTCGTTGACCGCGTCCGCGGCGCAGGTATGTATTTATTGGACCTGCAAAATCTAACCCTATTTTCAGGAAAGGTCGGATTAACTGTACCCTCTCCTTAGGTAAGATACCCATTATTTGGCCTTCGGTTTTAGGTCTTTGCTTAATACAAGAAACGCATTTTCGGATTATTGACTTTATTTTATCTCTTGCTCTAATAATCCAAAACCTTCTTCGAATAATGCTCATGAGTAAAGAGGCCCCGCAGTGTAAATTAGTGTTGTGGTATTTTAAGATTATGAGTTTCGCTGTTTCCGATTTAGATGACAAAATTATTGGATGGAGCGTATCATATGGTGCGATAGCCTTCTCAATTCTACCAAATACTCGTAATAATCCTATCTTGTCTAGGAATGGATGTAATGACTTGATTGCGCTTCTTGATGAGACAATGCCGCCCTTTCGTAAATCATTGATATCATCTTTAAAAAATTGTGCCTGTGACTGCAGCAATATCTCAATTTCTGCAGCCTTCCATTCAGAGACGATTGTGTTGGTTGACCTTCGACATTTGGAAATAAACTTTCTTATATTTATTAGAATATTAATTACCTTATCGTAGCTGGAATAAGTTTCTAACAGCACTTCTATCAATGGCTTTGATGTATTGGTAGGATTAGCAACCATCACATGTAGTTTACTTCTTCGTTCTAATTCATTGACTAGTTCGACTTTTCGAAATGTTGGCCAACGCTCTTCGTCTGATTTGAGGAATTCTGGTCCATTCCACCAAAGATTATGAGTGTTAAGTTCTATTGGACTTAAACCCCTGGTAGCACAATCTGCGGGATTTAGTTTTGAGGTAATATGGCGCCATTTGCCTCTTTGAAGTACTTCTAGTATTTCACTAGTGCGATTTGCCACATAAATTTTCCATCTACGTGGTGGTTCGGCAAGCCAGTCCAGTACAACAGTGGAATCTGTCCATCCGAACAACTGGTGGTCGGGAATAACTAACAAATGTTGAACTCGTTTCATTAGTCGGACTAATAGCAAGGCACCATTCAATTCGAGGCGAGGTAGCGATATATTTTTTATCGGCGCTACTTTGGTCCTTGCCGCTATCAACTTAGGAATAAAGCTGCCGTTGTACTTCGTTCGAATGTAAATTGTAGCCGCAAATGCACTTTCGCTAGAGTCACAAAAACCATGTAGTTGGCAATCCACACCGCACGTGAATAGCCATCTCGGCACGGAAATCGTTGATATGCTGATCATTTCGCTTCTAATTGTTTGCCATTGTTCTTGGACTGAATTCGGCAACGTGTCATCCCACCCTAAATCTTGCAACCACAACGCTTGGAAGAAACATTTTATTTTAATAATAAAGGGCGACACTAAGCCTAGCGGATCAAAAATCTGGCTAGCTTCCGACAAGATACTTCGTTTTGTAGAAGGTATAGTATCTTTTAGCTTGACTTGGTAGGTAAAATTATTCGTAGCTGGTTGCCACTGTAGCCCCAATACTTTTATTGCTTCTCGATCTTCGGAAAGTTTCTTTGGAATGGTTGAACTCGATTCACTATTAATGGTTTTGAGAAACGCGGATGAATTACTCGATCATTTTCGGAGTCTAAACCCAGATTGGTTCATAATGGTACAAATTTGTTCTGCTAAATTAGCTGCTTCATCTACTGACTGTGCACCGGTTAATAGATCATCGACGTACAAATCTCTTAACAACGTTTGCGATGCTTCCGGATATTGCTGTAATTTAGCTTCGGCTATGTGTTTAATGACTCTGGTCGCTAAATACGGTGATGAAGCCATACCATATGTTAAGATTAGTAATTCGTAATGTTTAATGACGGAATCAGGTGAATTACGCCAAACTATTCGTTGATATCGTAGATCATCAGGATGTATCCATATCTGCCGAAACATTTTCTCTGCATCAGCGGTAAATGCTATTTTGTTTGAACGAAAACGAATTAAAATATCACCCAATAAATTTTGTAAAGTAGGCCCAGTCAGTAGATTATCATTCAACGAATATCCGGAGGTGGTTTTGGCAGAAGCGTCAAATACTACGCGCAATTTTGTCGTCGCTGATGATTCCCTCCACACCCCATGATGCGGAAGATATAAATAATCGGATGTAATTTTTGGCGGGTCAACTTCTTTCATATGTCCTAGTCTTAGGTACTCATCCATAAATTCGATATATCGCTGATGGAAATCTGTATCATTCTTAAACTTCCTCTCCATTGTGTGTAAGCGTTTGATAGCGATACCTATTGATTCCTTCAATGGCTTTCTTTCAGGTGTAAAAGGTAATCTCACCATGTAGTGATTATCTTGTAACTTAGTGGTAGTGGTGTTAAAGAGGTCCTCACAAATCTGGTGTTCCGGTAATAACGGTGTGATACTGAATACTTCCTCGGATTCCCAAAATTTTGTAAGACTATTATCTAGGCTGCTATTATCGATAATAACGACATTGCAGTGAATGGATTCTTCCCTTGGTTGGTTATTTCCCGTCAATATCCATCCAAGATGTGTGTTATGGGCATAAATTGTATTGTTCGAATCCTTTAGTTGCTCTGGTTTAAGGATCTCGAAAAATTTGTCAGCTCCAATGAGTAGATCGATTTTGGAAACTGATTTCGGACTTGCATCGGCTAACGTCAAGGTTGAAAAACATTTGCAATGCGACCAATCAGTTTCTTGTATTGGCCTGACGGTAGTTATGAATGGTACCACATAAGCGGAAACTTCGGATATATAATCGGATGGTATATGTGGTGATATGATTAGGTCCACTATTCCCCTAGTGGTAACGATCTTTTGGTTTGAAAGCCCCTGGATACAAATTCGTCCATTTTTACGTTCTAATCCTAATCTTTGGACAAACGCTTCCGTGATTAAAGACGTTTGGGAACCTGAGTCAAGTAACACTCGACATAACTGATGCTGACCACTTCTATCTCTTACCTTCATGGTTGCGGTTGGTAAAACTGCTGAACTTAACCCATGACTGGAATGCATACACGACGATTGTGGCATCTGAGAATTCTCTGTTGCAGTTGAATCAATTTGATGGTTGTTGTGTTGTAATGATTGATTACTGCCTGGTTCCTTTCCGGTGGATTGGTTCGAATTTGTGGCTAGATGCAACAATGTATTGTGAGTTCTTTTGCAGAAGTGACATCTCCCCCTTGACTTGCAGTTGTAAACAGTATGAGCTTGACTGAAGCAGTTGAAACAACGGTTTTCGGCCTTTATCCAATCTCTTCGTTTCTCAACAGGCCAGTTCTTAAATTTCGAACATTGGAATATTGGGTGGTACTCATTTTTACAAACAGTACACGATACGACGGAATTGGTAAACGTTTTTGGTGGTTTTACTTGGGTAACTGTTCTCTTGGGATAGCTTTTCACGGCATCCAAGGCGTCGGCTCTTCTCATCAAAAAATCAATTAAGGATTGGCAGGTTGGGAATTCCACATCGGATGTCTCATTGGCCCATTTATCTCTGGTTTGCTCGTCTAATTTTTGAATTATTAAATAATTTAACCAGGGGTCTCTTGTTTCAGCTTCAGGTCCAATGGCTTTTAATCCCCTGATTACTTCGTCTGCAGTATCCATTATATTGCGAAGATGTTGTGAGGTAAGATTATTAATTGCTGGCAAGTCTACTAAATTTTTTATGAACGATTGTACAGTATACCGTTTTCTGTCGTAGCGAGTTTTTAATTTATTCAACGCCTCAATATAATTTGCATCAGAAATTGGCAGATGTTTTAGGAGATTGGCAGCTTCGTTTCTCAAAAATCCCTTCAAATACTGAAATTTCTGTGCAGGATTCAGATTCGGGTTTTCGTGGATGGTGGACGAGAATAAATCATAAAATGATTGCCATTCCGTATAACTACCGTAAAATGGTGCAATATTTATTTTTGGTAGTTTAACTTCCAGATTGACACTACGGTTCTGATCGACTTGTGTATCATTTAGCTCAACCGATACATTCCCAGCAGCTAAATTAGCTTTTCGAATCAATTTGTTCAATTCTGCAACTGCGGCATAATATTTGTCTTCGAATTCATCTTGCTGGCTTTCGTCCTCTGGATTCGCTTCACTGATATTTTGTTCAATTTCTTGAAAGTCGGATAATAATGTATCTAAACGACGTAATCGAACCTTCAGCTCTTCTGGTTCGAGTTTGGATTAGCTTTAGCATAATTTAGAATCTTTGTTAGAGATCCCTTTATAGTGGAACGTCGTTTTGTCAACACGTCTATTCGAGGCATTATTCAACAATGAGTACTTGTGGCTTAACTTCGAATTAAATGGATGGATACTGCACTTGGAGGCTTTCGTTGGCGTGAATTCAATACTATCACGTGGAAAGTGTAAATTCAATTTGATTTCCAGATTTTCTCTCGAAACACGGTGCAATGGATTCTGGTAACTTGGTGGTTGACTCACAACAGTTGGAAGCACTCGGTTTGGCTTGGTTTGCTTGCAACACAAATTAATTGATGTATACTCGCTCACGGTTTGATTAATGACTCACAACACTTCACTTATAAACATCTGGTATCGTGACTTTAATAATATCACATGGAAGGCGTAAGCAATTAAATTTTTTATGAAATTCAATCACAACCCGGAAAATGTTTACTTGTAGTTTAATGGATCACTCAAAATATTTGCATACTCGGTAGTTATAACAAAATGCAACTTACTGTTTGTTCACTGCTGATGGTCTGATATTTTTTGTCCCGTTATGTGCTACCTCGCCTCGCTAATAACTTATAAATACCGTTGATACGTTTCGCTTTCCTATCCGGCTCGAAGGACCATGTTTCGATCGAGCACAACTTTGAGTGGACTGTTTCACTGATTTATTTAAAGAAAACGAAAGTCGGATGTTTTATTGCAATTGATTTGCAATAAAAATTATGTATTTATAAATTATTTTAGCTACAAATTTTTGCTTGTTGATGCTGTGAGTCTTCAATTAATAATGCAATTCATTCTTGACGGCAACAAAAAATGTACAATTATTTCTTAGTATATTTGTTTTACAATGGCAATCTAGTTCATCTTGCATTACTAATATTAATTGGTATAATTTAGTACAATGATCAGGTTTTACTCTAGTACATCTAATTCTAATGATTACAATTGACAGATGTCAAAATTATTATGTCAATAATACCAAATATCAAAATTACATAATTTTCGGTAAGTAAATTAACTAAGATAAATTGATTATGTTAATAATAATAATTAATTAATAATTAAATTGCTTCTTCTTGATCTGTAGAACACAGGCAATCATACACAATGATGAATGGGATTATAGAAATGACTAAATAAGTTATTAATTCGTGTTACTGGTAAAGTAGACGTATATGTACAATTATTATTTTCAATTTAGTTTCCAGTTTTTCCGGAAAATATTTCATGTGTGTATTAGTTGCCTGTATTCGTGATAAATATAATAAACGTATATAAAATAACTATTTGTGTGGCCTTTTAATTATGTGTGTTGTTTGCGTCTCGAACAAAATGAGAGGTTGTCTCTCACTCTAAGGTAAGCGATAGATGTTCTATTTAATATTATTAACTAAAAAAAAAATATTTTCTTTGTAGATATTTGGCTAGTGGTGACAGCATGATGTCCATTGGGCGTTATGGATACCGAATTGGGTCCTCGACAACTTCGGTAATCATAAGGCAGACGTGCCAAATACTGTGGGACCAGTTAAAACCGACGTGCTTCCCTCAGCCCACAGTTGATACTTGGAGATCCATTGCAACCGATTTCTACGACAAATGGAATTTCCCAAATTGCTTAGGAGCAATGGACGGGAAACATGTGGTTATTCAGGTAAAATTAAGAAATTTATATATTAAGTTATTTTAAAACGTAGAACTG
Source organism: Tipula vernalis (assembly GCA_958295665.1). Taxonomy (NCBI): domain Eukaryota; kingdom Metazoa; phylum Arthropoda; class Insecta; order Diptera; family Tipulidae; genus Tipula; species Tipula vernalis. The sequence goes on along the minus strand of OY282559.1, from coordinate 210,808,349 downwards.
CAAATGAGATATTTCTCAAAAGTAGAGTAATCTCATTTACAGACTACATCCGCTGGCTTTATCTATATTTAGGTTGATGTCTTGGATAGTAAGTCGTTTTTTGACTTCTCAATTGTTTCGTTAATTAAATAGTATTTTGATATTTTTTATAGTTTCAATTATCAAAATTATAATTTACTCGAATCTTGTATGTTTAGTAATTTTAAAATTTTCTGTCTATTTAGGAAAGTCATCATGATTTTTAAAGATACAAAATTTTCATTAAAGAAAATACATTTTTATGTTATGTCGAATGATTTGGAACGTGTCAACCGATAAAAGATAAAAACGCTTTTTTTTAATGAAATTTTTTATAATTTTAATAATTTTTTTTAATATTATAATAGGCTTTCATAAATCAACAGAAATGTTTTTCGGCATTATAGGGCTAAACTTTTTTCAAAAATTGGAAATGTCGGTTTAGAAGTTCGGATCGACATATTTGCATGGATCAAGCCGTTTACTATTTTCTTTTAACATATTGCACAGAGCATGTATTTTAATTATTTGGCTAAAAACTAAATAAACTGTAATTTTGCCTAGAATTAAAATTTGAAAAATCATTTGATTGGAACGTAAACAATGTAATTAAGTTAATTAAATTAAAATTAATATTTTCAAAAAGTTTATTATTTATTTAATTTTTAAAATTGTTTGTGTTACGTTGCATTAAAAATTTATTAAGTACAAATAATTGTTTAAGGACAGTATATATTAGTATTACATTCAGTATTTTATTTGCAGGCATTTGGGAATTCCGGCTCTAAGTACTGGAACTACAAGCATAGTCACAGCGTCATTTTATTTGCAGTAAGTGACACAAACTACAAGTTTATAATGGTGGACATTGGGGCAAGCGGCCATAAGGGTGATATTACTATATTTCGAAAAAGTGATTTTGGAAAAGCTCTTTTAAATGGTGGTGCTGAATTATGTCTACCGCCACCAGCCTGCTTCCCCAACACAGTGGACGACCAAAAGGTACCATACGTATTTGTGGGAGACGAGGCGTTCCCACTTTTACCTAACATGATGCGTCCATACCCCGGTCGCAATACTCGAGTATTGCCACCGACGCAAAATATATTTAATTATCGCTTATCCCGAGCCAGACGTGTTGTAGAAAATGCCTTTGGCATATTGGCTGCCAAGTGGCGAATATATCGGAAGCTAATTTTGGCAAGTAAACCAACAGTACTCGGCATTATAAAAGCAACTGTTGTACTTCACAACTGGCTTCGGGACAAGCAAATTGTAAATTATTTCACTGACGATTTGGTTGATTCCGATTATAACGGTAATTTGAGACCGGGGCGATGGCGTAATGACGGCATTTCGGAAGGAATGGACAACGTAAGGAGAGTGGGTTCAAATAACCCGAGTAGATCTACGGCTGACATCCGGGCAAAATTTAAATATTATTTCAGTGCTGTAAATATTTTGCCCTGGCAAGAGTCGACGATGCACTAGTAATAAGGTAATTAATGACACACCTACATAATATGTTTTAAATGTAAAGTTTAATTTGTTTTTTCTTTAGAATAATATGTATAGCAGCAAAAATGTGGGATAACATAAATCCATTTAAATAAAAACAAAATTTTTAATTTTAGTAAATAATTAATTTTAATTAATTGTAATTGTAAAAAATATTTGTATAGTAGGTAGTTATGAAATATCACAATAATTCATTTAGTTAATTCACAAAACATAAATCATTTGTACCTACATATTAATTTTAATTATTTCTAATAATAAATAATTGTTTAAAATATTTGTATAGTATCTCTACTATTTAATTATAAAAAATCACATTAAATCTTATCAAAATACAAAATATAACATTAGTCAACAAAATAATTAATAATTAATTTTAAAGTTAAAAATAGATTTAAATGTTTACACGAAAAATAAAATAATTTTATAAAAAAAATAGCATCAAAAGTAGGTAAATAATTCATTTTAAAGTTAAAAAAATTTTTATATAAAAAATCACTTCAAAATAATTAATTATAAAGTTAAAAATAAATTTCAATATTTACATAAAAAATAAAATAATTTTATAAAAAAATCACGCCGAAATAATTCAATAATTTAATAATTCATTTTAAACCAAAATTTCTTAGTTATTCATTTTAAAGTTAAAAATATTTGTATATAAAAAAATTACATCAAAATAGTTAATTAATTTTAAAGTTAAAAATAGATTTAGATAATATTTACACAAAAAATAAAATATTTTTATATAAGATAAAAGTTAACTTTTATTTTGGTTAATTCTGTTCCCCATAAACTCAATCCCTTTCCTCCAAATTATGAGGTGTTCTTCACTCCAACTGAGAACTTCACTCTCTACGCCCATTGCGTAATTTAGCCCGAGGCTGATTTTAGTTATCGGGAACCCTTCCGCCACTTGTGAAACAAGTCTTTCTGCAATCTCATAGTGCCTGTCCAATCGACTCAACAACTTTTCAACAGTAGGGTCCAATGAACTAGCTGTGTTTCGTTTTTTTCTGTTTGGTGGTTCTGTAATGGGGGCATCGAAGTCGTCATCCGACAGTTGTTCGACCATGGAATCGAACAAATTTTGAATGTCGTTTGTTTTTCGCGGCTTTGATGGCCCGGGTTTTGATGTTGATGGGACTGGAATTGATTGCCCGGGTCGTGATGTTGATTGCCCGAGCTTTGACGGTGATTCCACTGGAATTGATGTCATTAGAATTGGTTTGGCCTTTGAAGTTGATGACCGGTCAGCGACGTTGCAGCTGCTGATGATTTCACTGAAATTGATTGCATCTGAGTTGGTTTAGCCTTTGATGTTGATGGTCCGGGCAGCGACGCTGCAGCTGCTGGTGATTCCACTGGAATTGATTGTACTTGACTTGGTTTGGCCTTTGATGTTGATGGTCCGGGCAGCGAAGCTGCAGCTGCTATAAAGCTGCTTTCGGTTCTGTAAAGATGGATATGGAAATGCTATAGAAAATGAAATATGAATGATGCTGTGTTAATCGTGCTGTTTTATTAATTTTTTCTATCTCACATTATTAGTTGTTTTGGTGCCAATTTGTTTTTCATCGAAATCCAAACTCCTTTTTAAAAATATGTAAACTAAACATATTGACTCCATATGTAAATGTCATAGGGTGAGAAAAATGTTTACATGATCTAAACCGCTGGTGCGTGCAATACCCAGAAGTTTATGGTGATTAAATACTAAATTAATATAAATATTTATAATTTAATTATATTTACCTCTCTTCATCATCACTATCGAAGAACACCATTTCATTAAGGAATTCTTTAATTTTTTCATGGAGTTTTTTGTAAGCGCTGTAACTTCTCGGATTTTTGTTTAGAGATTTCGCTCTGGCATATTTAGCCCTAATGCGCTTCCAGAGTGCCCTAGCATCATTAGGGGTAATTGACAAATTGTCCGCTACTTCTCTCCATTTCATAATCCTAATGCTGTTATGCTTATACAGAGGATGTTGCAGTTGCCAAAGGCTTTCTCTCCCTGGCTTTTTCAATTCAAAAATTAAGTCGTATTCCTCTTTGGATACGTTCATACTAAAATTATTTAATTGATTAATAAATTATGAAAAATAATTATAAAAACATTTAATTTATTTTTTATGTCGCTTACGTGATTTTGTAACAGCTAGACCACCACCAATTTCTCAAAAATGAAATTTAACAAAAATAAAAACAAAACAAATTACGCGGATGTCAAAAAATTAAAATATCAAACTACTTTAAATTACGGGAGAAATACAAGTATCAAAAATTATTTTAAATCGTACAAAAAACAAAACCAAAACGCTTAAAAATTCACACTGATAACAGATCGGCTAGAAAACTTTTGAGAATTGAAGAAATGTCAAAAATTAGCAAACGACAAAAAGGAGATTGAGCAAAACAAACAAAAAAAGGAGTTGGAACCACTGTTTTGAGCTCGTGAGATCAGACATTTTCAACTTTTTAATTTTCATGAGACAGCCTTAATAACGCGGAATAACCAAGCAATAGTTCCACTACAAAATTCCATTTTACTGATATATTTGAATTATTATGTTTCGGATTAAATATTTGTGTAATGTGTGTTGCATACTCTTCAATTTCGATTAAATTATTATTATCGATATCGAATTTAATGTCCTTTAATTCATTCGAATGAATGAATTCATTTTAGAACTCATAATTAGAATTCATTTAAATTGCTTCATCCATATAAATATTAGTGTCATTGACAATAGAACCGTCTTTTCTATTTTAAACCACGTCCACTATAATAGGATGAATACACGGTTTTTTAAGTGTTCTACGCCAAATCGAACAAATACAATTTCGATTTTTCAAATTTAGTTGCTTACAAAGATTTTGCATTTGTGAACTACAAGCCTTTGTCCACATTTCCCCTAGATTTTATAGTTGCTGTAACGCTGTTTTCAAAACTACTTCAGAAATATAATTTGTTTTTCTTTTTATGACTTTATTTAGCCAACTTTTTAATGCAACAAGAACAACTACTGCTTAACGCAGAAACAACAAACAAAACTAGAACCGATATAAAAGAAATCAAAATGCAAGTCGAGGTCAATATTTGAAAACGAAACGTTAGTTATAATAACAATAAATTTGAAGAATGTCCAGATGAATGCAAAGGGTTAATATTCATAAAAATTTCCAAATAAAATAATTTCTAAGTGATGTCCAAAGAAAAGCGGGGTCAATAGTTCTTAAAAAAAACTTTTCACGGCATACGAAAAAAAACACGATGAAAAAACACAAACGATAACTCCTCTACAAATATAGGAAAAAAATAAAACTTATAATTATTTTATTTTGCTTTCGAATATCCTAGCACACAGATTTAGTGGACTGTATTGTAAAATCGACCACCGTTTTGTTGAGGATCGCGTTAATATGACGATTACTTTCTATTATCCACTAAACACATACCAATGTGATGGCATACTCAGATCCAGCGAACAATCTCTACGTTGGCCTGTCATTGGTTAATAAATTCTTCAATTTACGTTTGTAATGAGCTAAAATATTGAATTTTAATGCCTTATAAAAATTAATAAAAATTTCAATTTTATTATAAACTTAAAACATACTTCTGGGTAACTATTTAGTATAACTTTCGAGCTTTAACACAACTCACCACATTTATTTAGTTTCCAAAATTTTTGAATATAAAATTAATTTTGTGTTTCGAATTAGCATGTGTACTCGTAAGCTACACAATTTTGTCAAAAAATGACAAAAATATATTAAGCCTGGCCTTACTAGATTGTCGAAAGTGTAATACTTGCTTTAACACTTTTTTGCTGTTGTGAGGTTTTTTGTCAATTTGTCATAAACTTGACACTAGTAAGTAATATGTAAATATGTACCTACGTGTTTTCAAGATTATTTTTTCGTGTCTCGTTTGGTTACCAAAAAAAGTTTTTTTTACAAAATAGAAGACTTTCGATAAATAAATTTGATTTGTTTTTTTAAAATCACATACAAACTTACATATTTCTTGCGCAATAATTAAACTAGTAATCTATTATTTCCATACATAAACATAACTCATTCCGAAATAGTTGTATTTTACAATATATGATAAAATAAAACCAAAAACCAAAAAAAGCCATTTTGAGCGTTTTAGAAATTAAATTTGAAATTATAATTATTTGTTTTTTGTCATCAGAAATTACTGAAAATGAAACAAACAGGTATTAACTTTAAACCGTAACAGGTATTAAATTTAAACCGTTAACAGGTATTAAATTTAAACCGTTAAATTTAGTAAAATATTTATTATTTATAGTGTCTGTGCTGTTGGAAGTGGTCTAGCTGTAGATAACGAATCCGTAATGACCGGTCATTTAAATGGTGTTGTAGAAAATTACCACACGAAATAGAAACAATATAAAAAGTATTTTTAATCATTTTGCTCACAATCCTAAAAGACAAGTATCCTTTAAGGAGTTCAAACAACACTTCAATCTAGAGAATCACGAAATATTAAAATTAAATGTCACTCGGTGGATTTTCTATCAAAGCGTTCTTAATCGTTTATTAGAGCAAATAGAAGCTTTTTTTCGAGTTGTATAACAATGAGGAAAAACATACCTCAAATGCCGGTGAAATCTACGATTTTCTTGTAGATACTTTAAATAAAATGTATTTATTACTCATATCATAACAATTTCAATCGGAAAGTATTCAAATTCAAGTACTTTGGTACTTTTAAACCGGAATTTTACTTGCTTTTATGTAAATAAAATAAAGTATAGTAATCATGAAAATTTTGGACCTTGAGATTTCTAGAGATTTATCTGTTTTGTGGTCCCCTGATCCGAAAAAGAAAGTCGTGTGTTGGCCACACCTCCATTTATTAAATTGTGATGTCTTCCCCTTCAATCGATGCATTATGACATACGCTTTAATGAATTTATTAACTATAACGAATTAGCAGAAGAAGCGATAAACAATCTCAAAATGATATTAGTTAAATTTTACATTGAATTAATTGAACAAATTAAATTGAGATTTGATTTCAATGATATGAAATTGAGGCGGTTGAAATATTTATGTAAATATAAAAGAAATTTGTTCTGGAAGCCTTAATACAATCGCACCACTGTTAAAATTTTTTCCATAGCATTAAAATTTATATGCTGACAATTTGTTTACTGACGGAGACTTTAAATTGAAGTAATTAGAATATTAAATATTTAACACAAACCTCTTTAAATTGTTAATTCAATAGCTTCGCTAATGCCTTACAAATTTTTTCTATTCTAGTTATATTTATTTATATAATTGAAAATTAAAGCTGAATTGTGCAATGGATTAACTGTAATTGTATTTGCTTTGTTTACGTATTAAGTTGTGGCGGTTCAAGCATTCGCACATGCGTTCGCCGCCAGACGGTCAGAGCAAAACGCGAACAAAAAGAAACACAAAACAGAAACACCCACTACAAAAACGGTCAAATGAACTACTGTCTCTTCCAGACAACGACGGACAAGACAAAAATAAAATAAAAATAAGTCTCACCTCAATTTTGAACGCGATAACACGTCGCTCGTGGCGTTGGCCGCCAACCACTTTTGTGTTACCAAAATGGTGGTATAAATTGATAATAAAAAGAATTTAATAATTAAAAAACTGGTATTTTAGCCTATTTTTCCCCAAAAACGTTTATTCAGCTAACGTTTCAAATAGGTTCATCTTCAGAGCTTCTAAAAATTTTTTGATATAAAATATGGTATAAATACAACTCAAAAACTACTTACAAATTGTTATTTTGAAATAAAATTATTAAATTAAACAATATTAAAAAGTTAAAAATTATTTAAAAATATGTATTATATACATATGTAAATACTTCAAAATAAAACAATAATAAAAATTTTCCGTTAACTAGATAGTTCAATGCAATTAAAAAATTATTTGAAAATGGCAGTTGAACAATAATTCGAAAAAACATACCAAGAGATTGTCTTTTATGATTAAACAATATCAAAAAATTATATTGTGTCATAAAGAAGGATACCAACAGTATAACCGCTGTACTAACTAAATAATTAATTGTTTTGAATCAAATGATTATAACTATTTTGAAGATAATTGCAATCCGACTCTTTATTGATACTATTGGTATCCATCTTTATGTGGTATGGACTGCTTCTTTTTCAAGAATTTTAATATTTTCCAAATAAATTTCGTGGTTAGTTTCGTGTAAATGTGTTGACAAAGCACTGTAGTGCTTACTGCCGTTGTTCCCAGGTTGGTGCGCTGGCTGCGGGTAAAAGCTCGCCTAAAAATGGAGGGTTCGATTGGAACAACTTTCTCGCAGTTGACTAAAAAAAAAAAATCGCACCAAAAAAAACGGATACAAGAAAAAAAAAATTCCACCATCGCTCCATGCTGAATCCATACTCTCTTTATAAAAAAAATTAGTTTTCCATTTCAAAATTTTTTGATTAAATTTAATGTAATTTCATTTTAATTAATTTCATATTTTGTTTGCTTATATATAAAAATAAAGTTATTTAGCGTAAGTAGTCAGATTAAATTTATCTCTTGTGATTTTCCTAATTTATTTCTAAAGGCAATAGATAGACTCATTAGCAAAAAAAACGATCACGAAAAAAAACACAAAACTTACCGTTAAGTCCACTCCAAGGCCTTGTTGTGTCCTAGCGGTCGGCTGTAAAAAATTTACGTTAATTTATCCTAACTAGAGGATTTCCGAAAAGAATAAATTCAATTTACACTACACACTATAACTGACTATAAGTAAACTTAAACCTATATATGAACTTAAATTTAATTTGTTTTTCTGTTATTTTCTTATAATTTCACTATTCTATAATTATAATATCTCTTATTCTGTGTTATTTTATTTTTGTTTTTTTTTTGTTTGTTATTATTTTCACTGTTACCACACTGTAATATGAAGATATGCCTCTATATTTAGAGGCTTAGTTATAAGCCCCTGTTTTAAGGGGATTAGTACCGGCGCACGTATGTCACGTCTTTTGCAATTCCTATCACCAAATGAATAAAAATTTACCCGTTGGTAGTGGCCCGTGGATACACACAATCAGACCACTGATTGGTTTTTAGATCCGTGACCAAAAATGAAACAGTTTTCACGGACGGTGTTTTAATTTCATACCACCACTTACCACCAACGGGAATAGATCAAGAAGAAAAATGTTATAATAACCAAATTTTGATGGCTTAAACTATTTGTTTTTTTGGAATTTTTATTTAGAGTGACGACCGAAATTTTATATTTTTTTTGTTTTTGGTTTGTTTAAATTATAAAAAAACAAATATGGTATAGCGCTGTGATGCTTCTTCCTCAATGTCAAATATGTACTATATGCTCAAAATTCAAGTCCAAAGTGATTTTGGCTTAAAAATCACGACCAACCGATTTAATAATTAGCACTTTTTTTGTGTAATATATTTTTTTTTTCTGTGGTTGGCATTAATATTAAGTTCCACAGCGAAACTCTACAGCACTCGTAAGCTTAGAACTCACTTTACTTAGATTCAATCTTTTGCGTCTCTTTTATGTTGACAAAACCTGGTGCTTAAAAGTTGTTTTGTTTGGCCAATATATGACTTATTATACTCACACACAACTTTGTATACAACATTCTTGTTGTTTTCTAACAATGTCGGGTCTTTAAGAGATGACAAAAGTGAATTACCAACACTACTACATGCCTTTCCAACTGTTTTGAAATTATATTTACCCAAACAGAACCTTATTTTTTCAAAAAGTAATTTCACGTAAGGAATTGATACATATCTGGCACGATTGTCTTCTAATGGTGGCACAATCTCTACGGATTGGCTATTTTCTGTGGAATTTTTATGAATCGTTGAATTTATGATAGGCCTTATGAACGAATTTGGATAGCCAATATTAATGAAAATAAATAGCCATTATTTTTTTTCGGTTTACATAGAATAAAAGGAATTTAAAGTTTATCCGAGTTCTAGTGCACTTCTCATGCGAAACACGACTTCTATTACATTAGATTGCACCTGTCGCCTAACAAGAGGTGAAGACTATAGGTTTGTTCGGAATAAACAAATTCAAGTAACTTGCACTTGACTAACAACCTTAATTTTTTGAAACAAAAATGTCTTTTAATCTCACATGACTTCAATTTTTAGAAAAATCAAATTTTTTTTTGCTTTCGAAAATTTTCAATTGTCCATTTAGTGCCCTCAATTTACCATTTGCCTCTTACAAGCAATGTTAAAAGGAATTCACATTTTTGCCTTTCGTCAGAAAACCTATTTTTTTTTTAAATGTTGAATTTAAAACATAAAATGATTCAATTATGTACATATATCTTTAAAATGCTGCTTTGATGGGAATATAAGCATATACAAGTATATAGGATGTTAGCACGTATTAGGGAAACATGAAAGTAAATCAATCATTTTCATTTTTAGCTTCAATAAATATTCGAAATTTTATTATCAATTTAACTACTTAAAAAAAAATATATAATATAGTGGTATAGTAACCAGACCCGAAATTCCTTTTTAACTTTTTTTCGCTACAAGTAAACCCCGAGGGAAGGGAAACTGAAAACCATCATATCACCGTTTCACCTCGTTTTTTGTATGTAGATATTTTTTTAAATCTTGTTTCTATACCTGATAAATTGTACAGATAAGTGCTTTTTTGAGGTTTTCCAATATACCAGGAAGAAAGGATTGAAGCAAACCAAGAAAAAAAGGAAAATTTATTGATTCAATTTGTTTTCCTTTTTATATTATACATGACCTAAATTTTCAACAGTTTTTAAAATAGTTTACCTATCTATTATACAGAATAAGTATGACGGGTGAAGAAGATAAATTTAATTCATTTCATTGAACCGTTATAATATAATTTCGTGGTACAGTATTAGATACTATCAATATTAAAGATTTATTACATTCCTTTGTGTATAGGTTTATACATACTTTAATACTTTTAACTATATGTCTAACAGATTGATTTTGCAAAGGAACAAACCAATTTATTTTATTTTGTGTTAAATTTCTGTGTTGCAGTATTTAAAAAATTCAAAAACCCTGCCGAATTTATTTTAAAAATATTATTCTTCAAAGTTCACCAATTCTTCAATTCAGTAAGCAAAAGTATAATATCTTCACATTTAATAGGTAAATGTGGAAACCTTCGATTTGCCGGCATTTAATAACCTTTTAATTAAACACATACCACATAAGCATACATTTTCTTTTTAAGACCTTGAAAATAATTTCTTTATTGATCAAGAAAGCTGCTTTGTTCTTGTTTTAATATAGGAATTCATTTGTTTGTGCATTAAGAAAATAAATTTTAATAATTAATTTCTGCCAATGTGACGAGAGGGTTAAGCTACTAGTTGATATTATTTTTTGTCAACATCACAATTTTCTGGTGCTAGTTTCTCATTAGCGACTGGAGCTTGAACTCCTAGTTGACCACTATTTTGTGTCAACATCGCAGTTGACCATTTCGGGTTAGTACTAGCGGCTGGAGCTTGGCTTCCAGTTGACCATTATTTTTTTTAAACTTCGCTATTCGCCACAGTTAGCTAAACTTTAGCGAATTGAGCTTGAGCTGCCAAATGACCTCTACTTTACACTGAATAACTACAAACAAATACAAAACAATCAATTACAATTTCATTTGTTTTCATTTTAAAATAAAATGTTTAACCTGCCTATATCGAATCCTGCTTAGTTAAAAAAAACCACAAAAAAATTGAAATAAATAGACAGAAAGACATGAAGGTCAAATTTAATTAAAGTTTGTAAAATGATTCATTGAAACAAAGTGGGAAGAAAAGATAAATATGAAACATAAGCTCCCTAAATTTTAAATTAGAAACACCCGAAACAACAACAAATACGTGAACATAGAAAATCATTTCCTTTTTAATTTGTTATCTAAACAACATAATTAAATTACAAGAGATATGTATTTAACAAATAATTTAATTAAATAACAATTTGTGTGTATAGCAATTGAATATACATATAATATATGTACATTCAGACAAGGTATTAAGTTGTCTAACTTTATTTAAAAAAAATTCTAAAAATGTATACTCTACATTCTATTGGAAAGAAAATAGAATAAAACTTTCCAAGGTTTGAATGGTAAGAGAAATAATGGAGGGAAGCAGCCAAAATATTTTTTCATATAAATCAAATACTCCGTATGGGTGCAGATACAACACAAGCCAATTCAATGAAATAATGATTTGTGTTTAACCCTATTGAATGTGGTTGGTGTAAGAGAGAAATGGTTAAAAATTCCTTATGGTTTTTATCATGAATGAATTTGACAAGGTTTGTTTTACAGTGTAATATCAAACCAAATAAATTAAAGTGGATTGAAATTTCCTTAAGAATTTCGTATATAATAGATTACTTTAAAGGATATAGGGACCGATATTAAATCACAGAAAATCACCTTTAAGGAAAGTGAAGAAAACGTCTGATGCTAAAATCTATAATTGACGAGGAAAATGGGTATAAGAATCATATCTTTATTTTTGTAAGTCTCTTTTCGATTTATTGCTAACAAATGTTCTCTGTTGTCGGCATTAGAATTGTAATTAATTAAATATTTTTTATGATCAGTTGAAGAGGTTATTTCATACTACATATGTACCTTATAAGAAAATTATTGGAGTGGATCTGAAATTGTTTTTGGGGAACTTGGGATAATTTTTAGCAAAAACGTGACATATAGAAACATTTCTAACATAATATGGTAGATCCTAAAAAAAAAGTTGGTTTTGTTATTGCAAAAAAAGTGTGTTGATGTAGACTTATCGTTTTACTGTGAATAAGTAAAAGTTGTTTTCTTTGAATGTCTCAATCTAAACAAAACTGGACGCTTAAGTAGTTTAATTTGCTACCTTGAAAATAATAAAATATACCGTTAAAAAGCTCATGTTTTTATTTAAAAATTAATAAAAATCGTAAGCTAAAAAACCAGAAAAGTCATTTTTATTTTAATAATAAAGCTTAAGAAATAAATTAAATATACGGAAATACTGTTATGTATGTTATGACATATAATTTCAAAGTGAAACAAGTTATATTATGACACTTAAACTTAAAATTCATCTATATACTTTATAGATAGTGGTACCCAAGCCAATGAGCAACAAAACTTCGATAAACAAAGTCAGCTGGGCAACGCGCAAATTATTTATGTAAAGGCCACAGTTATAGATATTTTCTTATGCTAAGTGTCCTCGACTTACGACGCTTCGACTTACGGCAATTCGAAGTGACGACGGTGAAAAACACGTATTTATTCTTTTTTATTCCTTTAAACAAAATGTTATTTTATTACACAAAAAATCAGTAAATTTATTTCCATTCTATCATATTCGGAGAAGTTAATGTTAATACTTCATACGTTCTATCATAGTTTAACATTTTTGTGTTCGTTTTAAAGTTAAATTCAAAATCTGTTAAGTGCTCAGTAAGTAGATTAATAATAAGTGCTCAATAAGTAAGTAGATTCAGTTGATTTTTTACCAGCAATTAATACATCATTGAATTTGGGTAATTTCAAAACATAGCATTTATTAATTAAAATATATATTCCTTTAAAAATTAAGGCAAACTAATTAAAAACAATAATTAATTAAATGTTAGTAAAATACTTTTTTCTTATAATTAAACGACCGTCATTTAAACAATATAAATTAAATGGTTCTACATTGAAAGATTCAATATTTAGTACCTCCAAAATAGTAGTTTTCTTAATTTCATGGGATTGTAAATGCTATTATTTAATATAATTGACAAACTAAAACGCAATTCTCAGTCTCTTCTATAAGTATATGTTGAATTTCATATATTTGAAGAATATTGTTGCAGTATTTTGAAACGAAAAAAACTCGGTTTATATTCACTACCTCTAAATTTAACTGAGTTGGTGCAAAATATATTCGATAAATTGATATTATTAGCATGTAGTAAAGGGCAAAGTTAAGGTCCAATATTCTTTTTTATAATACACTTTATCTCTAAATCTGGGGAGAAAAAACTTTGGTTAAATAATAAATAAGAAAATCTCAAAAAAGCTTTAATTGCTAAAGTCAAAGAAATATGTAGTCTAGATATTTTCTTTCGAAGCAAAACCAAGCAGCAAACCAGTAATGAACCAAGAAATGATGTTTTGTTTTGAGGTGATCGTGAAACAGATGTACATACCAATAATTATGATCGGCAATGAGCATTTGTACGGCATTAGTGTTAATTCTTCTAAAAACACAATGTCAATTATTTTAACTAACAAAATTACGAAATTTCAAGCCATATCATTTCTATCTATTAAATCACCTATCGTAAAGGGAAATAAGGTAATAAATGAAAACATTTCTGATGCTGATATTTTAAACATCGAGGCTTTTATGTGAGTCATTGCAATAGGAGGTAATAGATTACTTATTTGAGCTTACCCATATTGAAACATTTGTTTTCGGTGATCTAATACTGTTAGTGAAAATGCTTTGTTTTGTATAAAATGCAGTAAAATTTTACTTAAATCGTATCTGCAAATTCTTTCCAAAATATCATGCATGATATCAAAAGCTTAATTATTAGCAAGATGAAACGACGGAATATCATTAAATATACATTTTTCTGCTACTCCGGTAAGTTTTATGTCATTAGTGCTAATATCACAATCATATGTTTCTTTTGTTCTAAGGAATTCAAATATTTCAGAACAGTCATTGATCATTTCGCTTTTAGGTCTCTTACATGCTCTACAATAACAATTGGAATTGAAAGATGACGCAAACTCCAAAATGTTATTTAGTCCGAGGTTATCTCCTAACATTAATCCTAATACTGGGTAAATTTGTTGCGTTTTTCTGTTAATACAAATAGAAATTTCATCCACTTCCAGTGTAAGTTCTTGTACCTGCAGACTGTTTTTCTTTACTTTTAGAAAACGCTGCAATAAAAATATTTTCAAGTTTTGACAGGTATTCGTTCCTCGGTACAGTTAGAAAACTGTGTATTATTAATTTCATAATCGTCAAAATATAAAAAAAAGACGAGGTTGTGTCCGGGACATGACCTGTTAACGTAGGACTACGTAAAATTGAGAAAACTTCATTCAGAAATTACAAATTAAAAAACCGTTAATTGTCTAATGCTGCCATCTTTATGCATTATTCTGTATCAGCCTAAATGTTGATTACCCGTTGTACATATATTTTATTATTTTTTATATTTATTGTATTAAATTTTATATTTACCGAGCAAACGGCGCAGTGGTTAAAGCTGCGGCGTTTGGATCGGGAGGTACCGGGTTCGAATCCCGATAGGGGCGGGGGATGCAAAAGGGATTTTTCATCATCTGATTACGATCGGTGATGACGATGAACACAACTATGACCCCCTGTTGAGAGTGCAGAATCCATGGGCCGACCCACCTTTCATGTCAGCACTATAGGTTGGCATGAAGCAATGCAATGTGCAGGTGGTTTATACAAAGCGGGTCTATAGCCGTACGTCCTCGATTTGGCTAATACTGCGTAAAGTAGGACGGCAAAATTAACTGCGAAAGAGTTGGGAGTGCCTTGAGCCCCAGAAAAAGATTGCATAGTTTAAAAAGAAAAAAAAAAAAAGTTTTATATTTCTCAATTCGTCATGTCACAATAAAATGCAGTTTTAAACTAAAAATAAAATTGGCTTCTCGGGCGGCACTTTTCCCACAAAGCGTCAGTTAAAGATCACCAAACCAACCATTTATATTTAACAAACATTTTCTCTTATTTTGGGCAGGTATTTTCTTAAATTTTGAGACATCTTCCCCAGTATCACAATTGGTCACGACAGTATAAATCTTCCACTCTCATGCCGCCAAATCACATACTCACAAATAAGCTTCCAAGGGAAGCTTCTGTACTGTCAAATTTAAAAACTTATAAAAGCTATTCGAAGTTGTACTACTCTGTGAGACATTAAAGAAACCATTTTTTTAGTCAGGAACCAAGCCCTTTTCAGAGGTTAAAACCATCCCCTAATTTGCGAAAACAGGTAATTTCATCCCATAAAACAATAGAGATGTACTTTTTATGGGGAATAATTACTAATTTGTTTTATCAGAAAAGGTGGAGTAGAAGTAGGGATATATCGATTTGAAGTTAATTTAAGGGGTGGTTTTAACCCCTAAAAAGGGGTTGGTTTCCGATTAAAAAGGTTTCGTTAATATCTCACTCAGAGTACTATAACTTTAGAATAGTTTTAATAATTTTTTAAATTTGAAAGTGCAAAAGGTTCCCTTGTTAGATTATTTAGAACTGATACGTGTTTGCATCTTCGACCTTTAACAATTAGATCCAGTTGTACATCTCTAGTATACTGTTGAAAATCCTTAAGAATTTAAATTACTTCGTTTAGGGAGCATTTTAAAAATTTGAGAATATGTTAAAAATTTATTTTCTGAAAATTTGTGCCGTTTCACAATATTATGTCATTTTATATATCTCTCAGCACCTTTCTACTAAACTTGCTACACCCTTAAGGCGTGATATTATTATAAAGGCGTTCCATAATAATTTGCTATGAAGGTTTATATACGACCTTATACAAAGAGAATTTATTCCTCACAAATAATACTTTTAAACGAAATTTTAATAAAGTAATTCACAAATAATGTATCGATTAATAATATCGTTGAAATTTCAATCATTAAAATGTCAAAAAAACGTCAGAGAAATGTCAACGTCACAGAAATAAGAATCTCTTGCTATTAATAAAAGCTTACTAGAATTTATTTTTAACTATTGACGATTCAAATGACGTATTAAATCAAATTAGTTTCCTGTCACTTGGAAACTTTCAAGTCCCATAACTCGCAAGCCTAAACATTTTGCGGCATGATTTTTACGACTATATGTACATTTTTCTAGGATTGCATAGGTTATACAGCATATAAATTCAAAAAATGTACTTAATATTTTACATAATGAGAATAAACATTTTCTGAACTTTTTTATTTTTATTTTATACTTAGCTTGTAATCAATATGGCGTGCGCCATGTTTCATCAAGTTCATCACTATTTCTAATTTCTTGTTTTAATTTTTTTGCAATCCACAAATTTTTATTTAGCTTGGTTTGATTTTTACAGATTTTAAAACATTACATTTATATTTAACCCTTTCACTCCTGATTTATAAATCCTCCAAAAAAAAATATTTTGTGGTGATTTTGGGTTATTTGCACCTCAATTATGCCATTTTATGACAAATAGGCCCGCCTCATCCCATAGGTCCTGGAATCTAGGATCTACATTAAAATGTACATTTTTGGTGAACGATACTAAAGTATTACTATTGATGTTCGTAGCATATTACAATACATATAATAGAATATCTTTTAAATTATGGTTTTTGTAAAAGAATAAATCGCATTTTTGTTTTTATTTCAAAAATATATCTATCTAGATAAAAAGGAACATAAAATTATCATAAAATTCAATACATAAATAATAAAATAAATTCTTAAATGAACAGGTACGTATGTTGCAGGTTTTCATTAACTCAGGTTCTTAATGCACGCGGATTGGTATGAAATTTCACGTAGCAATTGCGACTATTAACCAAACATAAATGAACGTTACATTTTTTACAAAAAATATGCGTTCGTCCTTTGCACCCAAGAAGTTTGCATCTCGTAGCTTCCTTATTTTTATCCGCTTCTGGCAAGTGGCCAATATTATCATACTGAATATCCTGGATTGGACGAACTTCAGATCGATGTCTGTTACTGGGTTCAGTATATGGTACAATGATTGAAGGACGTCCACGTTTTCTGGTGTTTTCCGCAACACTTAATAAATAGTAAGAAATTTCCATTCGAAATTCTAAGAGGTCTTTTATTTTATTTTGTGGTTGACCTTGTAGCAGCATTTCTTTTCTATACTCCATCCAACTTGAAGAAACTGCGAAATCTAGAAAATGTGTTACAATACGTAAGTTCCATTTTCTAGATTTTATGAATGTGCGATAGTACGATAATGTTTGACCAAGTATATCAACTCCGCCCATGCCGTTGTTGTATAAGCTAACGACTTCGGGTTGCGGAATTTCTATATGACGCTTGGCGGTGTTGTCCCATCTCGTAGCCGAACATATATCTCCTTTCCCAACAAAATTTGAAGCAATGTGGATCGGTTTGTTGTCTAACCATTTCAAAACCACAACATTTTGGTCGCGATCACTCAGCTCTTCAAATGAACCGCGCGGAAGTTTTTTAAATTCCTTGTCTTCTTGGAAAGGTGGTTTGCAGAATCGATTAATTCTTGCTGTTCCCGCAGCATAAATTTTTTTATTTTTTAAAATCTCAAGAAGCGTGAAGGAAGTAAAATAATTGTCGAAGAAAAGCGTATGGCCTGGTTTATCGATCCTTTGTACTAAATGAAGGAATACAGCTGCTCCAAATCCAAATGATTTTTTGTTGTATTCTGACAACTCGGAGTATGACCCTTGATATAAAAAAAAGTCATATGGTTGGCCACTGCTCCCACACAAAGCAAATAATTTAATGCCCCATTTGTTCGGTTTGTTCTTAATATATTGTTTGGCACTTAGCCGGCCTTTAAAAGGTATGATTTGCTCGTCAATGCACAACTTTTTCTCGAGTTTTAGTTGCAAACACCGCTGTCGAACCGCATTTATAACTGGTCTTACCTAAAATTTTAATAAAACATAAAGTTATTCCCAATAAAATATATTATTTAATATAATTACTTTTACAAATACATACATCTGTGTTGTTTTGTGGAATTTCCAAATTATTAATGCAATGTAAGTTTGACCGTAATTGATAGAATCGGTCTCTCGACATTGCGTTCATTACATGGCTGATACCAAGAAGCTTACTCCAATACATATTTGTTCGTGGGAATCTGGTGCTTCCTAAGAACAAATGTACACCAAAAAGTTTTTTAATTTCGTTGATGTTGGTTGGTGAAAATGAGATTCCCTGTTGTAAAGCGTAAATATTCGTATTTTCAGCCATCAACTCGAATAATTCATCATTAAAATATTTTTTTAAAAAAAACATCGGTGATATAATATCATCGGTTTCATTTGGGTGTATCGCAACTTCGTCATACAGGATTTCCGATCTAACGTATTCCGGTCGCCGTCTCCATTGTATTTGTTTTTTGTCAGTTAATTTCATATTGAAATCACCCCGAGTTTCATCAAAAATTTGTATTTCAATATTCTCTTCTAGAACATAATCTGTATTGCTGTCTGATATAAAACATGCATTCTCCAAATTAATTTCGTTTACTACCTCCAGATTCTCGTCGTCTTTAGTAATTTCAT
Source organism: Tipula vernalis (assembly GCA_958295665.1). Taxonomy (NCBI): domain Eukaryota; kingdom Metazoa; phylum Arthropoda; class Insecta; order Diptera; family Tipulidae; genus Tipula; species Tipula vernalis. Next base: position 210,789,403 of record OY282559.1, on the reverse strand, counting down.
TTTCTTCCTGCTCCTTTTCTATCCGACTTTTTCTTGAAGCTGATTTTGGGATGGGTACGCTATCGCGATCCTCTTGAACATCGAAATTAAAAAAATTAGTGTTGCTCGGCTGAAACTCGTCGTCATTCGATTCTGAATCTTCGTCACTTTCCATGAGAATAGCGAGTACCTCTTGTTCTGTTAGTTTTCGCGACATTATGTGAAACTGTTGATAAAAGGATAGGTAGAATTGATATATTGTATAAATATTTGGATAATTTCTTGTTCTAAGCTAGACGGTAAATTATCCGAAACAGAACAATTTTCAAAGGAAACCCGTTAACGAAAGTATGATTTAACAAAAATTTGTTATAAAATAATTTTTTATTGGTTTGACTTCCTTTTGATTTGTACATTACAATGGACAAAAACCATTATGTACATTCTAATGTACAAATGCCTGAATCGAATTTGTACATTTAAATGTACTAGGATTTATTTCGAAAATTTAAATTTTGTTAATAAATGTACATATATACAAAGAATATTTTAACTGATTACATAAAGATTTTTAATTATTTAATAAGTACTTACCGTTAGTTTTTTCGTTTTCGTTCAGCGCTCTTCTGTCACAGATAAAAAACCACTAGCAACTAACACAAAATGTAAAACATTTACCGTATTTTTTTAAAAATTAGCACTTTTTTTAAGTTTAGACGAAAACAAACACATGAGACAACACTAAATTGCTCATTTTAATAGCATAACCTTTAGGCGTTTAAATATATAAAGGTTTGAAAATGATGTACATTATAATGTACACCAGTAGCGAAAGGGTTAACAAGAGACATTGCTTTAATCAAATTAGTTTCTTAAATACGTCAATTCCGTGACGCGCGTCATCACATTGAAATTTTTGTTTACCCCCCGTATATATGTATAATGAAAACAAAGACGTACCTCAAAACGGTATAACAATCTTCTTACCGAAAATAAAATTAGTTAATATATTTTTTTATATTATTTTATTAAATGTTTTACATTGTTAATAAAATTAGGTAAAACATTGTTTTCCTTTGGTTTCAATACTTCCATGTTAGCTATAGTTTTCTCGAATACATTTTTACATTTAAAAAACTGTTTTATTTGATTATCAAGGGGTAAAATAATACTTTGAACTTTGCTTTCTGCTAAAGTAGAAGTATAATCTTTTAGAACTTCTGCTGTTATTTCATTACTGATGGTGAATCCCTTAGGACTTTTGTAATATCCACTATTGGTAAGTTTTTGAAAAAATGTATGCTCTGTTTCGATATTTTTGAATGGATTTAATTGATCGATAAGATCAGACATAATATTGTTTTTCATTATTATTTTTGTTAAGTTCATTTAACTCAAGTTTTAATTAATTTTTGGAAATAAAAAATTCATTTTGAAAAACGGTTTCACTTCTAGTTCAAAGGTGTTGGCACTTCTAGTTCAAAGATGTTGAGTTTATTTATTGAATTCGAGGGTATTTGGTGGCCTAACATCATTTGATGGTTTATGTTTATTAATTAAAGGCATACAAATCTTGAAAAGCATGGAAGCAATAATCTTGATTACACCTGATATTACTTTGTTTGGGACATTGACATTTTAAATTTTGATTGATTGCGATGTTACGATCAAGCATTAAGCAAGTCTCCCGTATTATAAATGCGAATACCACACCACTATACCCATGTTACAACACAACACGACACCATTCTTCACGAAGCCAAACATAGCAATATTCACCCCGTAAATAAAGGCGCCACATCGATAACCACATAAGTCTAATAGTTGTGATATCCGCCCCTGGCCAGGCCGACGTCGTACACCTTTTTACATATAACAAGATCGAGGGATGATGGGAAAGGAATGTTAGCAACAAAGACTCAACCCGGTTCCAGACACCTAAGTAGTTGATAGTTAGTAAATTTGTTAGTAATTTATTTAAGCACAAGACAATAAATTTAAAGTTCATCATCTACTGCTCCAACCATTACGGGGAACGCGTTTCAGCAGCCGAGAGGAAATAATGGAAAAATCACCAACACACACAGAGATAGATGTACACTTGACTACGTAACTTTTGCAAATGTCAAGCTATGACGCTAAGATTTAAAGGGAATATCAACAACAGAGGTACCAACTTAACAAAAAAAACAGAACTCAAATCGGAACGATGGGAGCGCCACACGGTGGTTATTCCGGGAACTTGTTGATCAAGGTAGTATATATGGTGAAAAATACGTCAAATCACAAATTTGGTATATGGGACCGGAAGTCGTGTTTAAATTTTTTATTTTTTATGTTTTCAATTGGTAGTACCAGTTAAAAAAACATTTTGTAGAAAATGACTTTTTGTTGTTGTTGTTTAAAATACAGGGTGTCAAATTTTGAGAAAAATGATAAACATGATGTTGTGTTTATGGTTATAAAAGAAAAAATAAATATCCGATATTTATGATATAGGGCTTGTTTTAAAGGTAAATTAATTCGAATTAATAAAAAAATATAAAAATGGTAAGTTCTTTAATTTCTTCATTTTTAAATTTCCCGCCAAAATTTTATTTTTGAATTTTCTCAATGATCATCCAATTTTTTTTTTTTTTTTTTTTTTTAATTTTACGTCCTTTAATTCTATTGAACATACTGAAAACTTACGCTAGTAAAATTTTTCGTTTTCGTGCAAAATACGTTTAAGTATGACTCTACCTATTTTGAAAATTTCAAAAATCGAATGGTAGATTTTTGGTCCTCTTACAAAAACTCGATTTTATTTGATTTTTCCAGGTTAATTTTTTCATTCGTTTTTGTGATTCAATATTAAATTTAAAACAAAAAATATTGACAGTAAAAAAATTTATTACAAAACAACGATAGAAATTTTAAGATATTTATGTTTACATGTTATATAATCTTCACTATTTGAATATTTTTTATAAACGAACGAGAGCACTTTTTATTTGGCATTTCTCACTTTTACTCATACTCGAAATATTCTCGTCATTGACTATTGATGATGTCTCCGGAGTAACAGGTGAATTTAATGAATTATTAACCGGTGATACCTCGTTTTCAACTTTTTGACGTTTATTAGTCACCCGGTAACTATAGTTTCATTCAATTTGGAAATGGTTTCATTTAATATGAAAAATCTATAAATAAGAATTTAAAAAATAATTAATATTTGGCGTGTCCGCCTTTGTTTTGGATCACAGCCATCGATCGAATAAGGATACATATCTTTGACCGGATTATACATATATAATTTCTGTTGGAATCGCCTCCACACTGTTTGCACTCCTTCCCAAATTGTGTTAAGGTTTCGTCTCGAAGTCATTGATATCTCGTCATTTTAAATTGCCCAAAGATGTTATATTGGATTTAAACCTGGCAACTGCGGAATGTGGCGCCCAGTTTAATCTTTCTGCCTTTTTCAAGCCATTTATAAGTATTTTCCAGTTTACAACATACCGACGCATTTTAATTTTCTTGACGGACGGCCCAAAATTCTGCTGTATGATTAATTGATTGGAGCATACGACCAAGCCTTAGCCTGACTCCCGAATAATACCAGGGACACCCTCTAAACATAACAAAATCGAAGGATGGGTGATTTTTGTTAATAATGACAGAATTGACCCGATTACATTACGCCTATATACCTAAATGGTCAATAAATAATTAGTATGTTTTGTTAGTATTTCATATACAAGTTTTTCAGATTAAATGAAACCTTTTGCAAATTAAGTGCAACCTTTTGCAAATTAAACGGAACTATTTGCAAATTAGGTGAAATATTTTACAATTAGAGTGAAAGTTTTTACTAAAGTAAATGAAACAATTTGCAAATAAATTGAAACCCATAAAATTTTCCTTCCTGAAAGAAAGGGTTTCAATTTATTTGCAAATTGTTTCATTTAATTTAGTAAAAAGTTTCACTCTAATTGTAAAATGTTTCACTTAATTTGCAAATAGTTCCGTTTAATTTGCAAAAGGTTTCATTTTGTTTCGGAAAGGTTTCACTGAATTTGCAAATAGTTCTGTTTAATTTGCCAAAGGTTGCACTTCATTTGCAAAATGTTTCATTTAATCTGAAAAACCTATGTATATGTTTTATTTTTAATATAGGCAAAGCACAACAGGATTTCCTAAGAAGTGGCGTTAGATGGCTTGTAGTTCTAGAAAGTTGCCAGATTCTGGAACTCAGTTAATTAATGTAGCTTAGTACTCTATAATTAGTACTTATTAACAATCCAAACTCGAAAGTCTCGAAACAGATTATAAATTAGCAAATTTTTTTGTTTTTCATTTTGATTTTTTTTGTTCTCCACTTTAGATTCCTCCTGTAGATTTTGATATCGCTGCATTTCCTTCACAATTTGTGCTAGCTGCCCTGGATTTGATTGTAGGAGTTCTGATGTTCTCAGGGTCACTGAATAAGATATACTGCCATATGGGGAGGGGCCGGGGGAGGCTAACTTTCTTAATTCATCATATTCATGACTCTTATTTCTGTGTATTCCCGTGCGGTCACCCAATTTTGTGTTAACCTTAACAAATGTTGTTTGATGTTTTATGAGTAGTTATTGCGTCTCTTCTTTCTCGTCAAATCACAAACAGGTTGGATGACGATTCCACCGGAAAATATTTAGACGGTTGATGGCTGTGATCTAAAATAAAGGTGGGCATGCAAAATATAATTATTTTTTTTACATTCTTCTAAAAAAGTAGTAATTTATTTACTTTTTTCCTTTTTTTAAACTTGTAAAACTTTTGGCCAAATTCTGTTTGTAAATAGCAAGTTTTGGTACTTACGATACATTTAAATCATTATAAATAACTAGTTTTGATGCATTTTTTGCTTCTGTCGATAACGATTTTTGCATTTATCTCCACTGTTAGTCAATGAAAATACTCGTATATGGTAAATAATCGAATTTTTTTAATAATCTTTATTTAGTATTGTAACCCTCGGGAATACGATTGTAAATAATGCGTCTCGTAGAGACACTAGTGTTGGTTTTGGCTTTATGTAAATTACAACTTAACATATTACTTTCTTTAACGTTTCAAAATAAAGTATATTTAGACTTACGTTCTTCCGTCAGAAAAATTATTTTCAAAGTGGTTTCTCTGTGTGTTTTTTTCCTCTATACAGCCCAAATGAATTAACCTGAAAATCGGGTTTTTATGTTATTATTTTTATTTAAAGTGACAGTTTGTTTCATCATCTCGAGAAGCAAAAGGTTTATAAAAAAACTTAATTAGTATCAAAATATTAACCGGAACCGCTGTTGAATGCAAGTTTTAGGTTAGAATGCCAACCTTCCAAAATATTACCCTTTGGAATTGTATTTCGTCTACCGGTAAAATCATAATTGTTTACGGGTACTTTTCATTTTACACTTACCGTCTAATAGAGAAACCATTGCGTTTTCACCGGTAATTTAAAATTATTTAACATTTTGCTTAAATACTTTCTTTCATTTTCTATTTTCAAAGTCAATATTTAATGAAATCAGAATTGTTTAATTTTTAAATTCACTAAACCCAACTATAATAATTTTAGCTAGAAAATCTCAGATGCTCAAAACATTTGAAAAAATTCGAAAATGAATGCCGATCTCGATTATTACTCTATGCTAATGTGACTGAACCATGCTAATCTGGATTAAATTTAAAAATCTTTCCATTCCCACACCGTGTAGATTGTTGTTTCAAACTATTATTTTGTTTCATTGTTTGTCAGAATTGGTCGATTGTGCATTGAATGCGAATTATCTACAAAACAACGATCAGAAGAAAAACTTTGACAGTTAATCTCATCTGACCCTTTTATGTTTTTCTGTTTCTATCTTACATTCAAAGGTATCACCAAATAGCAAATTTCGAAATGATGCAGCTTTAACGTTTCACTTCTTTGAAAAATACAATAACAAATATTTACTTTTGTTAAAACTTTGTCTATCAATTAACAACATTTTGCTAAACATAAAGCAGAATAATGAAAAGGAAAATTTCTATAATAAAAATCGTATCTTTTATATTTTCTCGTTCTACATTTACGTGACGTTGATTGATTTCATTTTGATGCCATTTTATCCTTCGAAAAAAAAAAGGAAACGAAGGCAACAAACAAGACTAGAATGTTTTTCTTACGTATGTTTCTTCGTTTTTTTGTTCACTTTGTTTGATTTTTATTCCTTTTTAGTTCAATTTGATTGACAAGATTACACAATCAATATTCATTGTATCAATTATTTTTTCTCATCTTTCCTTATCGCATGTACGATAACATGGTGTGGCTTCTGTTGTCTGTTTCAGATGAATTTTCTTTCCAAATTCCTAGAAAAATTAACCTGTTTGTTCTCATGTTTCGTCTAAATGCAGGTACATATATATCAAAAACACATTGGAATTCTATAGTTTACAATAAAAGGTTTACCATATTAAATCTAAAAAAATTATTTGATTGATCAGGGCCAACATATGATTAACTAGTTTTGGTAATTGTCTACATATCAGCGTATTTATCGTGGATCATATCTTCATTGTTACACGGGGCTAAATGTGAATAATGGTATTTATTTTGCAAATAATATTTTTATAATTATTTTCTAATCCCTATTCTTTTATCTTTAAAATGAGCCCAACTTTCAATAATTAAATAATTACAACACCACGATATTTGACACCCCTTATCTTGAAAAACATCAACAACAAATGAAACATGTCATAATTTTTTTTTAATTAGTTTAATTACTACACTGCACTACACTAGTTTTTAATTACTACACATTCAAAACATAAAAATCATAAAATTAAAACATGACTTGAAACGGATGATTTGTGAATTAAACAGTTAATCGATTAAAAAAAAAATGTTAATATTCATTAGAGTAAATATAGAAATTAAAAATTCTTATAAAAGTTTTATCAAAATTCAATTTTTTAGACCTGAAATACAATGGTAAATATACTAAACTATAGAATATACAACTTTTGTTGCTCGAAAATTTGGAACGTTTACAGAAATTCAATTCGTATTGTAAGAAATTATGTATTTCCAAATTAATTTTTACTCACATGTATTTTATTTATAAACATATTATCAAAGCCACCTAGATTATACAAAGCCATAGTCTAAAAAACAAAGCTTTTATAAGGGAATAATGCTGTGTGCCTCAGAAGACTTTTCAAACTACACTTTTCAAATTTTGAAGCTTTCGCTATTTCCTCATAGATGCTAGATGAAAAGTCAATTTACGAGGTTAATTTTCAATGACTTTTCAATATGTGTGACGTACAGTTTAAAATACGTAGTATGGCCAAATTAAAAATTAAATTAATAAAATGTACAAAATAAACAACAGAAAAAATATGAAGTTTTAAAAAAGCCACCAAACTGTACATAAAGTATATGTCCAGTTTGATGAAACTTTCTAGTTCAAGCGAAGATGAGTGACGGCATATATGTATTTGTATTTCAAATAAGTAAATACATAATAATAAAATTGGGGATATGGTGAAATATATTGTATTTTGAAAGGCTGAACTATTTTAAGAATTACTTTTAAATAAAAGATTAAATTCATATTGTTTTATTATGAGAGTAGTAGAATCAAAACCGGTTCTTTTCCATTTTTGTAACTTTCTGAGCAAACGAAAAAAACGTTTTACGAATTGTTTCATTAATACATATATAGATTGTAGATATATGTTTTTGGAACAAAACATGTATTTTGAATTAAATTTTTTACGGAAAATATTGGAAAATTGTACGTTTGATTAGAAAACTTCTTCTAATTTTGGAAATGTTTCATTTTGTAGCAACTACATGGAAATGTATGGTTTTGATGCACTATTTAGTGGAAATGGTAAATTTTGTTACAATTTTGTCAAATTAAAAATTCGAGAGTCCAATTTCTTAATTCAAAGATTTTATTAAATCATAAAAATCACAGTTCAGTTTCCATAAATAAATTCACATTTGTTACATTTTTTGGTGAAACTATATAAAACATAGTAATTAAAACAAAAAATTCGATTAAAAATCTTACTCAACTACCTCAAAATTATTAGTAACACAATCTGTTACAGTTTCTACAAATAAATCAGACTCTTAAATCAACGTCTTCCAAATAAGTATCACATACGTCGTCGTCACAGTTAATATCATTCATGGTTACGTTTCCATTCAACAAGTTTTTGTAAAATGATAATTCCACGCGAGATTTCCAGTCGTCTCCGAAGTGCTTCACCAATAAATTATTTATGTCTTTCAGTTTCGCTGAATTAATGTCCCTGCCATTGCTCAGCTGTTCAGGAAGAACTTCTGGGAAACTCAAACCTTTTTTTAAAACTGAACATACTTTGGTTAAATCAGATCTGTAAGCGGCTTCGCCTCGAACGGATATTCTGCGTTGAACCTTCTTCATTATAAACCGCTTCGAATAATTAAATTGAAAATGCCAGTTGCTAGTGGTTTTGTAATACGATGACGACTGAGATTTCCAGTCAAATATGGGACAATCTTGTCTGCCCATTGAAATTGCCGTGCCATATTCTGAATAAATTTTCTCGTATTCGTTTGGTGCAATGATGGTGTTTTTTGACTTTGTGCGTTTTTTGAGAAACGCAAAAACTCGATCCGGTGGTAAGTATGAATGCCCCGGTACAGGAAATATAATTTGTACTTCTTTAATATGTTCGGGAGCATTATTTTTTAGCCAGTATGAGCACATGGCTATCATGGCACTATTTTTATTTTGCGCGCCGCATCCATCGCAAATAAGTCTTACGGTAATCAAATTTTCCGAAAAGTTTGTGTTGCTGAGCCGATTGAATACAGCAGATGAAATCCCGTTGCATCCTTTCGGTCGCCGCTGTTCAGTCCATAAATACATGAATATGTTTTCTTTCTTTTAACAAGATTTGGAAGAGCCTTGCACAATAGTAAAATTGAATAAGTTTAGCTGTCGGCTAAAATATGCAGCCTGATCAGGCACTTTTGGTAGTGGCATATTCTAAAAGTGTTCTATTTTGATGCAAAAATTAATTGGAAAAGAATCGGTTTTGAACCAATCGCTATTTTTCGGTTACAGATTTATATTGGAAATATTGTGATTTGGTGTGGTTTGAATAAGTAGAATTGTAGATTTTAAGTTATACAATGATTTGCCGTTATTAGCTTAAAATAAAAAAAAATGGAAAAGTATCGGTTTTGATACTACTACACTCTACATTTATTTCTATGGGAAGATTCCTTAATGTATGTCAATAATCCTAAAGCTGTTTCATCATCTGCATCATTATTAAAATTATCGAAGTATTCATCTAAGACTACGTCAAACGGTTTCAACTCAAAACTCTTATTAATGCAAATATTGTACATTACACAACCGGCGGTTATCGCAATTTTTAATTTTCAATTCCAGTGATTTTACAAATCGCCCACCATCGTGCTTTCTCTAGTCCACATGGATTTTCCATAATGCTTCGTGACTTACAATGCACAAGGTTAAATTTGTTATAATATTACAACATTATAATAAAAAATTTATAATTTTACAATATGTTGAGTTGTTTATAAAATTTGAATGACATTTGAAAAGTTTAGTTGAGTATAAGCAAAGGCACAATTGAATAAATTTAACCTAGTGACATCTATTGAAATATTGCATGAATTACTGGGTTTTACAAAAGTTTAGTTTGAAAAGTCTTCTGAGGCACACAGCAAACGAGGAAAAACTAAAATTTTCAAGGTAAAACCAGAACCTTCTAGAACATAGAGCCATAATAATAATGACGTATTTTTTAGAAACTTTTTTAGTGGTACAACATTTTACTGATTTCCATAGGAAATCATAGTAAAAATGGTGTTTTTTAGCTTCAAGCTTTTCAATCAAAAAAGCAAAAATATTGTAAAACAGTTATATAAAAGTTTTCCACATATCTTTAACAACAATATACAAGAAGGCTTTATTGGTATTAAATAAAATTAGAAATATTGAAATTAAATTATTTCTGAAACATATTTTTCAAACTTTCATTTTGAAAAATACATCAAAGTTGGCAGAATGCTGTTGTTATGAAATTTTTTTTATATTTTGGTTTAAATAAATCAATTAACGGTATTTATTTATGTTGAAATTTAAACATTTACATCAAGAACGGTATTTATTTATGTTGAAATTTAAACATTTACAAAAATATTTTAGAAATCATAATTACAATAAGAATTTGTAAAGTTTTCATTTAAAAGTTTGTCTTAGGAAAAAATGTGATTTGCCATATGTTTTATGTGTTTTACAATCATGTTTGCTTTGCCTATAGGCAAGTATTACAAAAAAAGCGCTCGTTCGTTAAGGGTTAAAATTAAAAAGCATCGGAAGTAGTGCTTTCCGATAATTAGAGCGATACCTTACAAATTGCTTTACTCTATTGCTTAATCGATTTTAGTGAAATTTTACATGCGTGATGGAAATGGGATTCTAAAATGATTTTTGAATGAAGTTCTGGAATTTGGAAAACTAGGATAGAATTAGGTTGCTCCTTAACTGATTATGATGAATTTCGACTTGCACTTCATAATTTTATCCAAAAATCATTTTAGAAAATCCCCTTTCAATATCGCGCATGTTAAATTTTACTAAATTGGTTTAGGTATAGCCAAGTTCCTCCCATTTCCATCGTGAATGCCAAATTTCACTAAAATTGGTTGAAGAATAGCCAAGTTTCATCCTAGTTGGCCGTAGTTTAGAACTTCATCTACAAATCATTTTATAATCCCATTCCCATCTCGCATGCCCAATTTCACTAAAATCCGTTGAGGAATAGTCATGTGCCATCCTAGTCGGCCAAATTCCAGAACTTCATCCAAAAATGGATGCCAAATCCCACTTCATCCAAAAATGGATGCCATGCATGCTATTCCATAATAATGGGCCCTATTCTAGAATTTTATTTCCATCGCGCAAGCCAAATTCCACTACAATCGATTAAGGAATAGCCAAGTTCCACCCTAGTTGGCCATATTCCAGAACTTTATCCATAAATCCTTTTAGAATCCCTTTCCATCGGACATGTCGAATTGCACCACAATCGGGTATGGAATAGCCAAGATCCATTGCAGTTGACCATATTCCAAAACTTCATCGTATCCAGTCTGTCATCTAGTTTTCTGTCATCCTATAGGTGAATATTACAAAAAAAAAGCTCTCATTCGTTAAGGGTTAAACTACAAACGAAACACAGAAAGAGCTAGAAATATAGTGCAGCTCAATAACATTTGGTTTTGGTTATGGTTTTCGTTTCTTTCTGATTCAATTTATCGTTTCGGTTTTTCGTTACTTCGTTATGTTTCGATTAAGTTTCACAATACTGATTCCAAGTAAAAGAGTAAAAACATAATTTTGTTTTTAGTTTTGTGCTTTTTTAAACGCTGACATACTACATTCTAATAGAATTGTACTACGGTTTTGTGGTGCATGCAAGTCACTTCTTATACTGAACTCTTTACAAATGCTGGTCGCTCTGAAGTGTATAGGGACTTATTTTAATAACAGGTACAAGAAACATAACTATTCGGGACATTTTAAATAAACTTGGATCCATGAGCGGCGCCACTTTTCACCATCTAGAGAATTCAATTGTGTTCCTACTATTTTCCAAGTATTTATTATTCTTCCTCGAGACGTCGGCGGGGTCATTTTAAATAAAATAGATATTTTTAAGGAAATGTGTAAGGTAATTGAAAAAAATGCCAATAAAAATTGATGGTTAATCTTAATACCATAAATCTAAAAATATCAAAATTATTATAATATATTACAATATTATCTTTAAAATTATTAGGTAATTTTAACCTTACAAATAATATTAATATTATTAATTATTAATACCAACTACAGATAAACAAACATTTTCGTTAAAAATCTATTCCCCCTTCAATTCTTTCAGAAAATCGGTGTGGAAGAACAAACGTCAAAACTGCTGTAATTGGGAATAATTTTTTCCCAATATAAAATTTCTCCCGAACACTAGAATACACATTGGGGAAACGGGAATAATACTGCAACAAAATTTACAATTTCTATTCCCCACGAATTACCAGAATAGGGCCACAGGTGGATCAACAAGTTCCCTCCATAAACATATTACATCTATTCAGAAGATTGTAATAAAACCTGTGAAGAGATCATCGAAGTGATTGTAATAAAACCTGTGAAGAGATCATATATATATATATATATATATATATATATATATATATATATATATATATATATATATATATATATATATATATATATATATATATATATATATATATATATATATATATATATATATATATATATATATATATATATATATATATATATATATATATATATATATATATATATATATATATATATATATATATATATATATATATATATATATATATATATATCTATATCTATATCTATATCTATATCTATATCTATATCTATATCTATATCTATATCTATATCTATATCTATATCTATATCTATATCTATATCTATATCTATATCTATATCTATATCTATATCTATATCTATATCTATATCTATATCTATATCTATATCTATATCTATATCTATATCTATATCTATATCTATATCTATATCTATATCTATATCTATATCTATATCTATATCTATATCTATATCTATATCTATATCTATATCTATATCTATATCTATATCTATATCTATATCTATATCTATATCTATATCTATATCTATATCTATATCTATATCTATATCTATATCTATATCTATATCTATATCTATATCTATATCTATATCTATATCTATATCTATATCTATATCTATATCTATATCTATATCTATATCTATATCTATATCTATATCTATATCTATATCTATATCTATATCTATATCTATATCTATATCTATATCTATATCTATATCTATATCTATATCTATATCTATATCTATATCTATATCTATATCTATATCTATATCTATATCTATATCTATATCTATATCTATATCTATATCTATATCTATATCTATATCTATATCTATATCTATATCTATATCTATATCTATATCTATATCTATATCTATATCTATATCTATATCTATATCTATATCTATATCTATATCTATATCTATATCTATATCTATATCTATATCTATATCTATATCTATATCTATATCTATATCTATATCTATATCTATATCTATATCTATATCTATATCTATATCTATATCTATATCTATATCTATATCTATATCTATATCTATATCTATATCTATATCTATATCTATATCTATATCTATATCTATATCTATATCTATATCTATATCTATATCTATATCTATATCTATATCTATATCTATATCTATATCTATATCTATATCTATATCTATATCTATATCTATATCTATATCTATATCTATATCTATATCTATATCTATATCTATATCTATATCTATATCTATATCTATATCTATATCTATATCTATATCTATATCTATATCTATATCTATATCTATATCTATATCTATATCTATATCTATATCTATATCTATATCTATATCTATATCTATATCTATATCTATATCTATATCTATATCTATATCTATATCTATATCTATATCTATATCTATATCTATATCTATATCTATATCTATATCTATATCTATATCTATATCTATATCTATATCTATATCTATATCTATATCTATATCTATATCTATATCTATATCTATATCTATATCTATATCTATATCTATATCTATATATATATATATATATATATATATATATATATATATATATATATATATATATATATATATATATATATATATATATATATATATATATATATATATATATATATAATATAGAAACAGCTAATTAAAAAAAAATAATAGTAGTTTCGGTGACACCAAATTATACAATTATGAACTATATTTTTACTGCTTATGCGTAAAAGAAAACCAAATAAAAAATACACGAAATGAAATAATAAATTTTATTCATTCTTATTTTGCTGAATTTCGACTTATTTTTAATTCCTGGTAGCATTACTTAACACTAGAACTACCGATCGGTCAAAATGACGGATTGTATTGCATATTTATTGAATTCACTTTTTTTCCTCATTCTTAAATCCTCAATTTGACTGGTCGCTAGTTCTAGTGTTAAAACCTTACTAAAGAAAATATTAATAATTTATTTAACTTAAGATAACGTTATTTATTCTATAACGTTAAAAATATTATTTAATGCTAACTGCATGCCCTTATCCGCAAAGTAAGAAGTATGGTTAAGCTATTTCGTAAATCACCAACTAAGAACGACAATATTATTCAAAAATACATCACAGAAGAATTTGGAAAAGAATTACAATTGCTGATTGATGTAAAGACAAGATGAAATAGCCTTTATATTATGCTCGAACGATTTCGTAAAGTAAATCACATCATTCTAAAGTCTTTAATCGATCTCAATTCAATTATTTCATTCGATGAGGAGTAGTGGAATATGATTAATGTTTTAGTGGCAATACTAACCAATAAAGTTAGTTGCAGAAGCTCTATACCACCGAGATGTGAAATTACTTACAGCTGACACGACGATTTCGTTTATGATAAACAACTTGGGAAGCAGTGAATTCGCTCTGCAAATGAAGGACTCGCCTTGTTTCCGAACAAATGAACGATGAACGGAAGCGTCAAGTTTGCTAAAATACTTTCATAAGGGAATTGAACCCAGACTCTGTCTTAAACTTTGAATGTTTAACAAAGACAGCGATTGTAAACAAGCTAATTGCCATCATTGACCTGTTACATCCAATCGATAACTGCAGCCCACGATCATCTGAATCCAACGCAGACAAGGAAGATGTTTTTCAGAATTCAAAAGAATACACGCTGGCACAATAGCTCAGCCGTGCTATTACCAGAGATGCCAATTCTACGATATTTCCACCAACAAAAACTATAAAGGATATAACCAACATTATAAAAAAAGAGTTGGCTATTTTTAAACTGGAGGGTAATCGTGGAAAGAATCTTAAGACATCTTGCGTTTTCTAAGATCTCACTTCAAAACGGAAGCCGCACCAGAGAGAAAATATGAAGTTTAAAAAGGTGATATAAATGAATTTTTATTTTATTTATTTATTGAATTTTTTGATTGTGCGACTTACGAGTACATATTTTCATTAATAATGATTATTGAATAAAAATTAATTGTATAACCAATTTTAACACGTAATTTAATTTTTTATATTTATTTGCATTTCTAGCACCGGCTACCATGTTCTGCAACTCTCTAGCACCGAAATGCTGGTTCCGAAAAAATGTCTCGATACGGAATGTACTACTACGGGTGGCACCCAATGCGCGAAACATGGTTGATTTCGGTTTGTCGGTGTGTTCGGGCTTATATTTGATCACTGGTTGGTGGTGTACACCACTAATCTCTCCTCATTGAGCGCTGTGTCGCGGATAACGGTGCATTAAGATGTCCGGTGAGTTGACAAGTGAAGGCAGAGTGGTGCGTCGATCGAGCTTCCATGTCATGGTTGGCAAAACTGTGACATGCCAGAGCAGAAAATGGATTCTGAAGTTTGGGGTCGATGGGCTTTGGGGCCAGCCATGTGGTGTTGGCTGGGGCCGCTTTGAGACTAGTGTTGGCCTTGACTGTGGTCGAAGGCGGTAATGATGGGCTGCTGCCTTATGATGACGATAATGACGGCGCTGACTCCGTTCCACTTGCGTTAGATAGGCGATGGGAGTGATAACCTTCTCTGACTGCATTTTGAGTGTGTGACAGCAATGCCCACGTGTGTCGCTGATGACGGTGATGGCATTGATCCGATTGACGACGGCACTTCTGTTGCTGGAGGTAATTTTGTTGTTGTTGCTTCCCCTGAAGGTGGCGATGGTGTGAGAAGCAGCGTATTTGTCCGGATATCCTATTTTATGTGTGTGCGTGAGGGCTCCCAACCTTGATCGTATGACTTGTGCTTGTATGTGGGTTTCGTGCGCTATACGTATGTGCCCAGGCAGCTGTTTGGTAGCACCAAAAAATCGTGACGCTGAATAATTATTCGCCTCTAGCCTTTTGGTTTTTTTATATTTACAGATGTTGTGTGGTGTGACTCCATTTTGCATGTGCGTACACGTAGCTGATGTGTAATGGGGTGTGACCAAAAAATAGTGACGCTGGATAATTATTCGCCACTAGCCTTTTGGTTTTTATATATTTACAGATGTTTTGTGGTGTGACTCCATTTTGCACGTGTGATGTGGTGTGAGGCGTTCATACAATTCGATGGCCGAAAAAAATAAAATAAAATAAAACATAATTGCATAGGCATTAATTATTGTGCAAATATAAATTCTAGCGGATTGGTTAATCAATCAGTGTTTCGCCAAGTGCTACTAAATCAAGCGCCGAACAAAAACCCAACTCGGTAGATGACTGTGGGGTAATGAAGATCTTCAATTAGTGGATCGGTGTTTGTAAGATACCACAAGATGTTTTGAAAGTTCGTTCGCTTTAAATTTCAAATAATTGTAAATATTCACTCAATTTTTGTTATATAAAAAACTTGCTTTGTTGCTTTTTAAATTTTAAAACCCTCTGGTGGGCAATTAACAGTTATCAAGAACAAACACGTTTTACACTATTATGAAAGGCTGGTATTTTTTTATCAAATGGTCTTTAGAATAAATTAAAACTCCGAGGCACTGCCTCATCCCTAACGGTGAAAATATAAACGCTAACCTATCTGGACCATAACATCTAAGATTACGGCACTTTATAAAACTAAGTTACGTAAATTAATTAAGCTGAACTTTATTTTTTCCAAAATGGTAACGCTTCTCAAGATCCAGCTTCTTAGAACCGAAAATGCAATACTTTATGTTGTAATAAAAAATCAGGATTTCGAAAACTGCCAAAACTAAAATATCGAATAAAAGGATAATCGATGGTTAAAAATTAAAAAAAAAACACTTTCAATGAGGGACATAAAAATAAAATAAAAATATTAAATTTAAGAGATGAATCATAGTCCGAAATATAGCGGATTTCTGTATATCTCGTAGTAAAGAATCACCTTTTAACATAAAAGTTACGATAGATTTCAAATACCATATAAATAAGTAAGTCATCTTCTGTTAAAATCTCAAGCATGATTTAACTATTCACATTTCGTTTTAGTTCTGCAATAACTGAGCTCATAAAAAAATAATTAAACAACCACTAAAGACCATTAATTTTATTCTGTTGAATATCGTTTTGACTAAAAGAAAAATCTATAAAACCCTGTTGAAAACTGAAATACATTATTTTCATTTTGAGCTTTTCATACGAGATAAACATTTATTTTCCTGTTTGGCGAAAATCAATAATAAACAATTTTGCTGTTATTGTAATTTCGAAACAAAACAAAAAATTATTTTGTTATACTCGTACATTTATTTTATAATTAATTACATTAAAATATTATGTATGTATGTAATTATATTCTATGTACAGTAAAGTATGTCAAGTTATTATTTCATAATGTTATCAAATTAACAGATTGTAAATGTAGATTTCTATAAATAATACAGAATTACAACAATAACGAAACAAAAGTATAACCTAAACCCGAAAAATTGGTCTAATAATCACATGTAATCATATTTAATTCATGATTTATGATCAAATTTTCTATCTGTCCAGTGGGTTAATTGATTATATAAATAATATGTATAATACGAACATATTAAAATATATATTACTTGTACTCTTGTTGTATCTGACGATAAGAGGTGTCCATTCATTCATTCAAACATGAATAATATTTTGATTACGAAGGGTGATGTGCGTGGTCAATCGATATGATAGACAATTATAATATATACGTAAGTGAATAATCATGTTCGAATGAATGACTTGTCAGTTTTTGTTTGGATTTTCTATTTATCTGTTGAAAATATATTGTACTAGAGATGACTAACAAATTTTTGGTGTTACTTGTTCACTGATTTAAGTGCCATTAACGCTGTTCGAGGCCGTGTTTAGAGATTTTTTTTTTTAACTTTTTATACGATTTATTTTCGGATCATTAAACAGATAATCTGATTACTGATATTTTGTTTTTGTGGTTTTAATTAATATTTTAACAAACAAATCAACGACCTGTCGAATTTTAATAAAATGATATTCTTAGTAGGATACTGTAATTGGTTTTAGACTTGGTAGAGCTTTACAATTTATTGCAATGTCAAGCTTCATTTTTCAAATGGCAGTTTACAGACCTAAGCTTCGCTTTACGGAAGCCCCTTAAACGGAATTTTGTTATAACGGAATGACCGGATTCACTCTTTTTTTCAATTTACAGAAAAATACTTAAAATTTGATTTAAGGAATTCCGAAAAAAACAAACGTTTTTGAGAGTTTTTAGAATGGATATTTGTCTGGGACATAGATTTTTTTTAATAATAGGTCAAGAAAAAAATTTGTGGTGTTTTTCAAATAGATGGCTTTAGAGTCGCATGACTTTGTTTAAAAACCATTTGCATAATTTTGTGTTTTCGCTGGCGCTACATCACATATAGGGATTTGGGCGCTTCATGATGAAGTTTCGTAATCATTTTTTTAAAAGCCGTCATTTTTTCATCACTCGTCGGGAATTGTACCCGGGACCTCGGGAGCTTAAAGCAAACATGCTAACCACTGTGCCACCGGGCGGCAAACATGCCGGATACAAAAATAAGTTCGGTATTTGGGTAACTAATGAATTAACAGTGACAAATTTAATGGACCGAAACGAAACCAAATCGAGCCAGTTTTGAAGAGATTAATAGCGGGCGATGATAAGTGGGTCACATACAACAGTAATTTGTGAAAAAGGTTATGCTCCAAGATGATAAAGCTGAACAAATGGTGGCAAAGCCCGAATTGCCTCCACGTAAGGTAATGCTTTATGTTTGCAATTGAGGATTTATGTTTGGAATTATAATCACGATTGATAAGTGAACCAGCTATTCTTGCCGCCAAGAACAAAGACGTCTACGAACTTAACCATATTATTCAGTCTGAAATTCAAAGCGAGGCAGTCACATACAAGACGGTCAACACTGTTGTGGAAATGCCACCGCACGTACTACAATTGAAAATCGGTATTCCAATTATCAGGTTGCGAAATATCACCCAGCCAAAGCTTTGCAACGGCACACGGTTTGCAGTAAAAAAATAAATGAGCAACGTCGTAAAGCATAACAGTGTTTTGTAAATTTGCAGATTATATGCTGTAGATTAGTAATAATAAATAAAATAACTATAATGGGACATTTTCTCGACTTACAGTTCATTTTTCTAAAAAGTAGAGGTTTTTTAAGTAAAAAAATGTTATTTTCCCATAATTTGTTACATTCTTTAAAAAAAAACCTGGCTAAGTGTGCAAATTAACCAATAAAGTGACTCATAAACTTTCTAAAACCGTAAACAGAATTAAAATCGAGCCCATAACTTGGGAGATATGATGCAAAATGTGAAAAGGGGTCACCAACATTACTAAAAAAATTGAAAACGTAATAACTTGCAAAGTTTTACAGTTAGGCCTCCACTTTGAAGGGTTTTTTACGATAATTTTACATAAATATTCCGAATTTTCCGGCCGGTCACTTGCCGACGAAACACATTGTAGAGGTATCTATAAGGCAAATGATGTACGTATTTACTATATTTTTTTTTGAAATGATCGTAATACTAGCTTAACTAACATTTTAGTATATGCTTTGGATATCCATTTTATCACTTGTTTAGTGTACTTTTATCACAAATAGATATTCAAAAATAAAAAACTTTAAATTTTTAATTATTATTTTGATTTTTATTATTATTCCTTATTGTGTTAATTTTTTTTTTATTTTTATTTTTTGGGGTGGGAAAGAGGGCTTAAGTAATTGGTCTACAAATAGCCCAAATGTCATCCTCACCTGCACATGGTGCACCCTACTAGATAACTAACGAGGCTCTGGCGACCGAGACACGGCGGTATAACCGACTATCGAGAATTTAGTAAATGATGTTCTCAAACCAGACCCACTACCAACTCGTACTGGTCAGAGTGATAGATACTTTATGACCAGTAAAATAAACAATGAATACAACTAATTCAGGAAATTATACCCCAGGTGGTAATCCATCTAATAAGCTGGCAAATCCACCCTCTAACGAGGCTGGCTCAATGGATTCTGGGGTGAGCCAATCATTGTTTAACAGCCCTTCTGGGCAACCCAACCCATTTAAACAACAATCCAGGGTGGATAGATCACCACCACCAATAGCGAACACCTTAGAAAGAGATAACGCCGAGCTGCGCAATAAGATTTACGAAATAGAAAATTTAACGTTTAATCTAAACAAAGATCTGAAAAACTTACAGCGAGAAAACAAGGAGTTAAAAGATGCTCTAAATGCAGTAATGTATGAGAAAGAAACCACTAAGATAAACGATACCAATGATCATATAGAGGTTATGTATGAAACAGTCGAGGAAGAACTCAATAGAGAAACGGGATGGATTCTGAACTGTAACAAAAAAAACTAAGAAACGTAAGATGAGTAAGTCACCACAGATTTCAACCGAATCGAAACAATCAGTTGAGCAGCTTCCAATCGGAAGTAGGCACGTGCAACAGGAGGATAAAGTTCAGATTCCACCGGCACAAAAACGATCAAGTAATGAACTTCCAACCGGCAGTAAGAATGTACAACTGGAGAAAAAGTGCCACGGCCACCTCTAGTAATAATATCTAATTGCAATAATTATCAGAGTATTAGAAACATCATGGACAACAATCATATAAAATTTCAAGCTACAGCGCTAAATAGTGGTGATATCAAAATAAATGTCACAGACGGTGATAGCTATAGAAAGTTAACAGGAGCTCTTAATGAAGAAAAGACAACATGGTATTCCTACGAAGATAAGCAGACAAGGCAAAACCAAAATCATTGCTAAGAAGCTACACGCTTCATGCAAACCAGAAGAGATAAAAGAGTATCTGTTGGAGAAAAAATACAAAATTAAAGAAGTTACACAGCTGCTAAAAAGAGGTGACAAAACACCTCTTCCATTATATATGTTGTCTTTTGAAAGAACAGAAGACATTAAAAATATTTATGCAACCAGCGAAATACTCCATACGAAAGTGCAAATAGAAGCAGTTAAAAAATCTAAACTGATCCTGAAGTGCAAAAAGTGCCAAGTCTACGGACACATGCAAAACTTTTGTAGTAAGGAGCCCAGATGCGTGAAATGTGTAGGAAAACACCGTACGGCTGAATGTACGAAACCAAAAGACACCTCACCAAAATATGTCAACTGTGGAGAGGCACACCCAGCCAACTACAGAGGTTGCATTGTTATAAAAGGGCTGCAAAAAATTCGCAACAAAACAAGGGAAACTACAATAAGTACCAGGCCAGAAATTAACTCAGCCTCAATAAGAATACTATATCTACAAATTTTAGGCCACACCAAACATTAAACCAGCTATCAAGAACTAATCCAAATGTAACATTTTCTGATGTACTATCTATTGGAAGTTCGAGAAGACAACATAGTCCTCTTTTAGTTAATGATTCAAATAATAACCAAACCAATGAAATACTACAAGATATTCTTGACAGACTTAGTTCACAAGAAGAAAAGCAAGAAAAATCCCCTATATCAATCCTTAAAAGGCTCACCCTACTCGAAAAACATGGGAAATAATTTAAAAATTCTTGCATGGAACTGCAATGGTATATTGCAACGAGAAAATGAAATACAACAATTTCTTGATTTAGAAAAAATAGATATAATTATGTTTATTATCTGAAACACACCTTACCACTCAGTCATATAAAAATCCATGGCTACGAAGTTCACTCAGCAGTTCATCCTAATAATAATGCACGAGGAGGCAGTGCCGTGATTATAAAAAAAGATATTAAATACCATCTGCAACAAAAACTTGAAAGTGATGAAATACAAGAAATTAGTGTTAGCATTAATACCCGCAACCACAAGTTAGTGGTATCCGCAATATATTGCCCATCTAGATATAAATTAAAGAGAATGTTTATACGCAGTTCTTCAAGCAGTTCGGTGAAAAATTCTTAATCGGAGGTGACTTGAACTAAACAATAGCATCATTTTAAACACACAACTTTCATCAGAAGAAACAATATAACAAAAGGTGGAGGAGCTCTTCAAATACATACAGCTAGCGGCGTGGAAAAGTACTAATACAACAAACAAAAAAATAGCTGGCAATTGCTATCCAATGATGAAATTAAATCACTAGTTATAGAGAAGAGAAGTACCCGAAGGGAATGGCAATGTACACGAGACCCAACCGTCAAAAATAGGTTAAATAATTTAACACAACGAATACGTAGAGAAATACGGGAATTTAAGAATAAATCAATAAATTCATACCTACAATCTCTCACCTATGATAAAGGTAGTGATTATTCATTGTGGAAAGCAACCAAATATTTGAAAAGGCCAGTTATGCATATATCACCAATAAGAACAAATAATGGTCACCTGGCTAAAAGCAAAGAAGAAAAAGCAGAAGAATTCGCGGATCATCTCGAGCGTACCTTTCAGCCAAATTTAGCAACATTTAACCAACAGGATATACTGTTCGAAAACCAAACAACTATCCTGAGACAGGAAATCCCATTAACTAATGCTAAAGAAGTTAAACAAGTAATAAAGAACCATGTAGTACTTAAAAAATCACCAGGATATGACCTGATAACTGGAGAGATTCTAAAACAACTACCTAATAAAGCTATTAAAAAAATATCGGACATAATGAATGCTTCCTTCAGACTCCGTTATGTCCCTCTATCTTCGAAATTTGCGGAAGTGATTATGATATCTAAGCCAGGTAAGCCACCAAGTGAACTGGCCTCGTACAGGCCAATATCACTTCTTCCAACTATGTCAAAACTATTTGAGAGAATGTTATTAAAACGAATTAAACCAGAAATTGTAAAATCAGGAGCTGTTCCGTCCCATCAGCTTGGATTTAGAGAGGAACACTCCACAATCGACCAAGCCCATAGAATAACAGAAATAATAGAAAAATCCTTAGAGGAAAAAAAGATTTGTTCAGCCATATTTCTTGACATAGCACAGGCATTTGACAAAGTCTGGCTAGATGGTTTAATATTTAAATTGGAGAAAACTCTGCCACTTGAGTATTGCGAACTGCTAAAGTCATACCTGAAAAGGAGATATTTTAGAGTTAAACAGGAAGGAGTTTACTACAGCATTAAAGAAGCTAAAGCAGGTGTCCCGCAGGGGAGTGTCTTAGGGCCTTTCCTTTTTGGTACTGTTTACTAGCGACATACTGCAGACGAGCAATACAACTATCGCCACGTTTGCAGATGACACTGCAATTCTAGCTGTTGGTGACACAATTGGTGAAGCCACATTCAAACTACAAATAGCCGTAAATATTATACAAGATTGGCTAGCTAAGTGGAGAATTAAAGTGAATGAGTCGAAGTCTACTCACATTAACTTCACTAATAGATCAATAGAACCACTACCTGTGACTCGCAATAATACCTCTGTACCACATGGCAATCAAGCAAAATACCTTGGTATGAACCTTGATGCAAAGTTAAAGTGGAAAGTATACGTGAAAAAGAAAGCAGAAGAGCTTCAATTAAAATACAGAAAAATGTACTGGTTAATTGGAAAAAACTCTTAGTTATCCATTCACAATAAACTTGTGCTTTATAAACAAGTACTCAAGCCGGTCTGGACATAAGGTATTGAACTATGGGGATGCACCAAAATCAGCAATCAACAGATAGTTCAACGATTTCAAAATAAAGTTCTCAGAGGAATTGTAAATGCCCCTTGGTACACTCGTAATAGTGACCTTCACAGAGACCTGGGAATAGACACAGTCGCAAGTGAAATAAAGAAATGTGTACAAAAACACCAGGAGAGGATCCATCATCACCCTAACATCGAAGCTGCAAGACTACTTCATCAAGAGGGTATAATAAGAAGACTCAAAAGACTAAAACCTTTTGAGTTATCTGAATAGTCCGCGCAATGCAACATCAACCAAAACAACACTTTATGGAAAGAACACATATGAGTGCTTTATTATTATATTGTCAGCGTCAAACGCTGTTAGTCAAAAAAGAGTAGTTACTTTGTAAAAAAAATTTACTGTTATCATAAATAAAATATTAAAAAAAAAAAATTTTATTTTTTATTTATTTTGCATACTTATTTTTATTTTGAAGCTCAAACGAAAAAAAAATCATCACAATAAGAAATAATAATAAAAATAAAAATAATATTAAATATTACAATTCTTTTATTTTTGAATAATAACATTTGAGTTTTCTACATAAAACGATTTGTCTATTAATTTATGTATATAAGTTAAAACTAGAAAATATTGTTTGCAAAAAAAATTCAATTCCCATACTGGTGAGCTGTAATATCACAGTATCGCAATTGAAATTTCTTCAATTTCTGGCGAAAAAATATAAACTTAAGAATTTTAGTGTAACCATTGCTTTTCGACATTTCATTTTCAACGAACTTTCTTTACCTCTAATGAAATAAACCTCCAATATTTACACAATAAAATAAATTTTAAATTACAAACTGTTATTCTTTATGTGTAACCAAATCTTGACATTTTTACAATTAAGGAAAAAATTCGGCAGAAAATATGGGCAAATTAACAAATAAATTAATAACATGGCAAACTGTATCTATCGCATTAACAATTTATTTGGATTTGACATTTATTTCTTAAGTTTGGGCGCAAAATCGGGAATTCCTTTTTTTTATTAAGTGACAGATCTAATTTAACGAAGCTTCGTTAAATTTCTTAAGTGACGTTAATTTTTCTCTAGGCAGGAATGTAGTATAGAAATCTTACCTACCTACCGCGTTTTTATGTTTTGTTAATTCTTAGTTTTTAAGTTTTTTTTCGCCACTGTACTTGTAATATTCCGGCAATTGCAAAAAAACATAAGCGTTCATAAAAAAAATAATTCAAAAGCTTTTAAAGTTTTGAATGACAATTAATTTCCAAAAGTTTTTTTTTTTATTTCTGAAAAATGCGAATTTGAATAATCATAATATGTTTAAACGAATTTTTCGTTTAGCTTGCCAGGTAGCCATGTCTTCTCCCTAAACACTTGGGAACAATTAGCGTGTTTTATTTACTACAACGCGTTCTACATTCTGCTGATGAACAAATTGTATTACTATTATATTTTATTGGCTTTGTCCATTGTTTTAAATAAATTTAATCACTTGAAATAATTTTTCAAAATAAACGTCAAATAGACTTTGATCACCATTGGCTCAAATTGATTGATTGTGAGTGTACGAAATACTAAATTGCCAAGCATTATAGCAAGTCTCCCGGACTCCCGGGCACACACCGTACACCCGTTTACACACAACAAAACCGAAGGATAGGATAGGATTATTAGTTGGGACAGACTCGACCCGGTTACAGACACCAATGCGATCGATAGTTAGTAAATTAACGGCACAAAAGACAACACAATCTAACTACATTTTTAGATGATCATTTCTCTGGAATCCAGGGCCGGATACCCAAGACTCTCTAAATCCTAAATCTAAAACAGGGCCTAAAAAATTATTAATGTTGTAATTTCACCCTTGTCCGTCTTTTATTAATTTACCTGATAAAATAATTAATAAAAATTTAAAATAACAGCGCTTATTTCCTTAATAATGGTCCTTTTATATCCAATTAAAAATTATTACTTACTGCAGCAAAAATTAACATAAACATTAAACCGTTTAAACATAAAATTTTACTTAAAACTAATCATCAATTTCCTACCGATCCAGAAAAGAAAATATATAATTATGAATTCAATTATTTTATAAAATTTATATAAAATGATTTAAATGATAATATTACAGCGCCACAATACCTAGATTTATTAATAATTCAATATTTCAATTAGGTACTATAAGTATATTAAGAATCAACAAATAAAATCAATATATAATTTCCCAGGCAACTCTGAAAACTAATTTTAATTAATAAATCACCATAATATCAAAGTCAAATCTAATTCTGAAATTCAGGATTAATTTAATCCCCATATTAAAGATTGATTCTGGAACTATGTTATATTCTGAAAATTGAATTATTTATTAGCAAATTAAGGAAGAGAAACCTTTAAATATTTGTAAACTAAATTAATTAATATATATTAATGAGCAAAACACAATTTATTACATACAAATATTATATTAAAAAAATTAACATTTTATGAAATTGCCTATGTAAACTCTCCCACTTCTAAGCTAAAATTCTAAAAGAATGTTAACAAATTTTAAAGTTAAGTTATAATTTAAATTCACAGCACTTGTTCCATTAGTTACCATTCTCCTGTAAATAGTTAATTAATTGTTTACCTACTGCAACTACATTTAAAAATAAAAAGTTGAAAATATATATTTAACCATACTATTAAATTTAAACTAATCGGCAATTTCCTACAAATCTAGAAAAAAGGAAATTAATAATGTTGAAATTAGTTATTTATTTATAAAAGTATATAATATAATTTAAATGCCAGAACTCAGGATTTTATAAATCTAAATTAGGACATCAAAAAATTATTATTATTATTGATGTTTTAATTTACTAATCTAGTTGACATAATTAAAATAAAACAAAAAATCAAAAACTACGAAATTTATTATTTATTATAAAACTTTTACTCCGTGTATGGACATATTACCCTGCAAAATAAAGCCTGCAAAGTAAGTAGTAAATAAATCCATGAAATAAAATTGAAACATTATTCTCCTACAAAACTAATCGGTGTACTATACAAGCAAAATTGACGTTTACGTGCGAAAAACTCCAACCTAAAACTTTAATCATATTCTATTAAGTTAATAATTAAGTTCCATACATTTAGCCTTTCGAAAATGTTTTCACATAATTCCACCTCGTTCACCATCTTTTAATCGAAATTAGGCATGCGTAAATGAATACGTCATTATGTGATGCAAACCAAAATCACAACTCAACTCAAATCAATACTTCCAAGTTAGCATTTTATTTATATGGTTTAGTTAATTTATAGCCTTTTCACATTAATTAAATAAATTTAATAATTTAATGCATTTTATAATACCCTGTAAAAAATAAAATAACTCATATCTCAAATAAATCAATCCTTTATGAATTATATAAGGCGGATTCCAATTCGACTCAAAACTTATTTGATTATACAAAAATATAAAAAACCTATTTGAGTCGAATACCCTAAAATTTCGTTGGGTTTGTACAGTCCATGTTTTATTAATAACATTATGTAATATGAATACAAAAACAAAAAGACGGGAAATAACAAAATAAAATAAAAACAACAGATTCTTATATACTAAACCACCAACACACTTTAAAAGCAAATATCTCTACAATCTTCCGTGTGCGTAGCAAAAGACTTATCATGTTTTCATTATTTTATATACAGCTAATACCATTACAGCGCACATACAAAACAATCCTGATCTATATATCAAGCTATAGAAAAATATTGGGAACTACTACACCCACAAAAAAGTCTCTGTTTTTGTTGTTGTTGCTTAGCTAAACATAGCAGAAACCAATAATAAATAGTACATTTCCCTAATAGGATCCGCGTAAAGAGCGAACGAGGCGGCCCGTACAAACATTTCGTTGGCTTTGTCATGTATCAATTTTCAAGAATGTATTTCTGTCTATTATACTTTGTACATAACATAAAAACCAAGAACCAAAACCATACCGAAACCCACAAAAATGTTTATACGTATGTACGTATAAACTTGTTTGGCTTGCAAGAATGCATTCAATTATGCGTAAATATAAAATCGAATATGAAATTAACTACGACGTATGTTAATTTACGTTAAAAACTATTTTGATACGATCCAATTATTAGGTTTTACTAATAAAATCATGTACAATCCACACACACACGTTAAAAACATGCACCCAATAGAAATCAATAATTTTGATTTCTTTATCTATAAATACAAAACATTGCCCGATAAATGCATCCCGGTGGATTGCATTTTCCAAAATTACACTTTAAATTATTTCACTTCCACTTTAATTATTATTATAATTATAATTAAACTTTATATACTACATAAACTACATAAATAAAACAAAATAAAAATTAAATTAAATTAAATTTTTGAAGAGGATAGAAAAAACACGTCTATCCTCTTTGACGAACATTCGTTCACCCCCAGACTTTGATTACCCTTGGCTCTAGTATAAAAATTCCAGGTGTCTGCCAAATGCTTTCCATTAAAAGGTGAGTATATAATATGATATTTTTCGTGATTACGAAAGCTTACCTTTTATTGATAAGTTTGGTGAGTACACATAAAATTTGTTTGAAAAGGTTTTTTTCGAGATGTTTTTCGGACCAAGCTCAAACCGGTGAAATTGACAGACTTCCATCTTAAAATGCGACTATACTTGAAAATTTGTGTGCTCCAACTCCAACAATTAGCATTTATAGATTGATATCGTTATTATCTTTCCTTAATTATGTTATGTTTGTAAATAATACATTCCGTATGACAGACTCACTGTTGCACACGGATTGTTGATCAGCAATGAACAACAATTGCACTTTGTACATAGTGAGGTTTATAAATACGAAAACTGTTACTATAACAGTAATTTTAGTTGTAGTAACGACTATAAATTCGGGCCTTAAAGACTTCGGCCTCTATAAAATATTCAATAACAATTCAATTAATTTCCTTGTACCTCAGTTTACAAAATAATAACTTAACATTAATTTGAAATGTGACAACCAAATAAATAGAAAGTAATAACACAATAATAATATTATATGTATTGGGCTAACCTATTGTCCAGA
Source organism: Tipula vernalis (assembly GCA_958295665.1). NCBI lineage: Eukaryota > Metazoa > Arthropoda > Insecta > Diptera > Tipulidae > Tipula > Tipula vernalis. Next base: position 210,760,390 of record OY282559.1, on the reverse strand, counting down.
TAAAATCGTAATAATAATAATAATCAGAGAAGCCATCCATCACGTATTTCTTATCCACTTACAAATACATCGACTCGAGTTTCTTGGTATTTCATCGCACAATGAATTTCTTAGTTTGCTTTAAATTTAGTTTTTTTTTTATCTTGGGTTATGCAATAAATACAGATTTCAATGATATATTGAATTTTCATGAAGAGAACCCAATTTTCCTTTTATTTTCCCATATGATTTGCCGCAAATGTTTACACTCATATAATTCATACATATACAGACAAAATACGATTTTTATTCTTCTCGCTTTATGTTGGTATGAAGATGGCTATAAGTGTATGAACTAGTTTTTCAACGTTCATATTTGTGACCATCTTGAATTAAGGGGGAATTTAATTTATTCGGCCTCTCAAATGGAACAATTGCAATTTGAAGAATATAAATTGTGATTTCTGAAGATATTTGATTTGCTTTTAAGAAAAGAAGGTAATTTATTTCATGAGTTATAAATTAACCATGTTTATTGTAGATACTCGTATATGTATTGTAGAATTAAAAGTACATATTCTGCGCTTTAGGGCACATACAAAAATATTGGTAAAATTGCGGTGAACCAAAATAATATATTATCATGTATGTATATAGTATCATTTCGTATCAATAATCCCAGTGCTAATAACGAAACCACAAAAATAAATAATATTTCGTTTGCAAAATCAAGCTGTATACATTTTGGAGTACGTGTGCAATATTCGCAGATGTTGTTACGAAAAAATATTTGTAAATTCTCTTGTGAATAATTCGGAAAAAATACGAAAAATCTATCAATATAGAAACTTACACTTAATCGTACTTATGTAGATAGTTATTATATATTAGTTTGGTATTATATATGAGTTTATTTATATTCACTTAGTGACTGCCTTTTTATTATCGTACTCGAATGTATTTAAGAGTAGTATAAAATTAGCGATTACGGTAGTATCTTCCGCTCTATTGACCTTAAAAATGATCGAAAATTGTATATCAATAAAATGTATATATGATAAAAATAATCTAGCACCGACTCACTGACCGATAATGTTTTGAATTTTTATAGACATTTATTTTTTTGGGGCAAATTTGCCATATATTCTCAAGTGGGTTTTCTATCAAATGATGTATAACTGATTTACATTCAATATTTTCGTTTTATTTTGTGCAACATTTTTATAAAATAAATTTGTGCAACATGGCACAACTTTTACGAAAAAATATAACTATGTAATTGGTTTTTTATTTTTCAATTCTTTTTCACCAAAAGAAAAAGTTGTGTATTAAATAGCTTTGAATAATATTCTTGTAGTAGTCCACTGCGTCTTAGTATAAGGAATTAACATACAAATGCAACATACATTTTTTATCCTACATATCTTTTGACTTTTGGGATAGAGAAAAAAATTAAATATAAACCAGCCCATTAGTTTCTATTTTGTTTGGACGAATGCAAATGGAAATGAGTTTATCTACTTGTATGTCTGTAAGTAAAATTCCTTCTGATTATCATATCATGTATTTAAAAATGCGGTTTGTTGGTTATCCTTAGGACGTGTAATAGTGGGGAAGCCGTGGAGAGGGGAGGGGAGGAGGGGGGGTAATTTGTGTCCAGGATATCTTGTTTAGAAAAATAGTATTCGTAACTATTACCAAAACATGACTAGTAGAAAATGATTTAATAGGAGTAGAAGAAAATTAAGACCTTCACACAATCCAGTCAACAACACAAAATTAAGTTATTACCACATAATTATATACAAATTTTCAGATGTAAATAAAAACATTTGTTTAATCCATTAAAAAAGAAGCAAATTATTTTATTCAATCAAAGGAACATCTCGAGAAATATGATCATTACTAAAAAAATTATAGGAACAAAATTTTTTTTTAGTGTTTTTTGAAGAGCTGTATTTTTCCTGAAAAACGGTCGTAAAGGGATCGAAAGAAAACATTTTAAAGCTTTGAGTCTCTAGTTTTGAGATTTTTTAGCAGAAAATTTTTGTGAGATACCGTTATCGCGATCCACGGGCTAGGCAACATATTTTTAAGTTAAATACTCGCGAGTTTTTCAACATAATGTTGGTCGAGGTGTTCAAACACCAAACCAAGAATGGCCTGCAAGATCCCCGGATCTAAATCCTCATAACTTTTTCCTGTAGGAACATCTAAAATCAATAGTTTATGAAGAACTTATTCCATATCTGGGGAACCTTAGAAATCGATAGTAGCTGCTTGCGATACTGTACGTAATAGTCCAGGTATACCTATATGGGATAGTACGTAATTAATTTAAAAGGATAGTTCAACGTGTAGCGATTTGAATTTTTGTTTTGTTTAAATTTGAGTTTAAATTTTGTTCGGTGGGTTCAATACTCTGATTTAATTTGATTTTGCTTATCTACATATATTGCAATTTATTGATTTATTTTTTTTGCAATCTCTCTTTCTCCGCCCTCATGAACTTCTGTCTACTTGATCTTTGGGAAAAGTAAATATATTTTATCATTTCCCCAATTTCCTACATCCATGTATTGCACGAAATCGATAATGTACTTTTGTATTGTACCAGTAATTTAATAATTTTTGGAAGAAGTTTTTTTTTTTTTGGGACTTGAGCAGCAAAACGAGACATCTCACCTCATATAGTAAAATCAACAAAAATTACGGCCATGCATATTGTTGTTGACGAACAAATTAATATGATGGTCTTTATCAGCTCTGAGTATAATTTTTTGGTTTTATTATTTTGTATTGTTTGATACCGATATTGTTATATAAACTTTAAGTGGTATACATAAAGATTTTATGGTGGCGTAGCAAATAAAAGCTACATATTTTTTTTTGTGTTTAAGACAAAATTTTTATTATTGATAATTATGTATTTGAATATTTAGGATAGTGCGTTAATTTTTGGTACCAAAATTATTATTTTTCTGTCTAAAGACGGTTTATACATATTTTTTTTTACTAACGAAACTCCGTGGTGTATGAAATTTTTTTTGTACGACCGCGTGTTATAACATGTTGTTCGCGAAGGTGAAAAGTTTTACAACGTTCGACCGTATGCTGCAGATTCAGTGCATCAAGGGACACTTGCAGTAAAAGTTTGGAAAAATACAGTTAGAAAATCATCCAAATGCTGCTAAAACACATACCACATGTTGGAGAAGTTTCTTGAATGAATGGATTGCGGTAAAATTTATATTTGTAAGACACTTAAGGTTAAGTGAACGGTAAACAGGTTTTTTTGGAAGTACATTTTTTTTATTGTTTAGGTATTAATTTTTACAAAATCTTCTATGGCTTTTGTTCCGTTCATTTATTTTTTTTAGCTATTTTGTTTTTGATTTGAGATTTGCTCGATCGACCCACCCTAAGTCTTGAATGCACTGTGAGTTAGTCAGTCAAGGAAAGTGTGACAGGTTCTTCTATTTGGAAGACGGCGCCCAACTAATATTATAAATGTTGCCCTTTTGAACAAGCAGGTTTTAAATCAAACATACATAAATATTTAATAATTCTTAATTAAATTATAATTTTTTTTTCTTTTGTTATTTTTTATATATTCTGCAGATTACCACTTATGTTGCTGGAAGCGGAAAATCTCATCTGCTGAATTTCGTCGTTCTTTTCTTCTATTAAACAATAAATTTTGCTTTTAATGTTATTTTGTTTAGAAGATAAAACCTAAATTTAATTTCTATTTCTTTAATAAACACCCTGTATCAAAAAATTGTCCGTACAGCACTCGGTTAAAAAAACATTGATAAAAAAAACAATTACAAATCAAACAAAAAATTCAGTTTCAATTTTTTTAAAACTCAAATTAATTAATTATTAATTAATGAAATACATACTTATAATACCTATACTAAATATTATAACAGTACGAGTAAGTATAATGTGCAGTCAAACTTTATTAGGCCGACCATCGTTCATACCGGAGAAATGAAATGTTATTTTGAAGAGGTGGTTGTGTTAAAGAGAAAACATACAAAATACATATACGTTTTACATTTATACGTTTCTTTTTATTTACGTATGAATGTTATTTCTAGTGTTGTCACCAACTTTGGGTTCATCATCAAAAGCATTTATTTGTGCGACCATGTTTAAATTCACTGACCCAAAAACGGACAATTTCAAAGGATGGTGCAGACTCGTTCAAATTAGATCCATATCCTTTTTGACAGACCGAATTGAAAATGGAAATGGAGCCTAATAAATGACTCTATTTTAAAAATTTAATAATGATAATTAATCCCAGTGCTACCTTTGTGTCAATACAAGAAACTTTTCAGCCCATAAAAATATAAAATAGAAACAACGAGCAAGTTTACGTTCAACTCGCAAAAGAATTATGTGAAAATCGTATATAAATATCATGTATAAATATCTATTGAGTCGTTTCTAGCTTCTTAGCCGCTCAGTATTCAAATTACCTAATATTTTTGGTTTAACAAGTCAATAAATTATTCTATTTTGGGTTTGGAGGATGAACCTTACCGGCATTAATTGTTTAATTCAAAATTGAAATTATTTATTTGTTGACAACGAGAAATACAATCGACTATATTTCAGATTAGCCGTGCCTTGGAGAGCTTGAGCAAAGTACAGTTCTGTTAAGTTAATCATATAAACCTACCCTGTACTCTAATTATTTAAGCAGTAAAATAATGTGCAAACGTGTAAAGAAAAAGTTATCTTGAATTTCGCATTCTCTAACGCTCTGTCAAGATAAATTGTAATTCGCCATGTTAAAAATTCGTGTAAAGTTTAGAGCCTTGATTTTTTCAGTTAAACTGTTTACACATAGAAATAATATAATGACATTTTATTTTTATCTTAAGTCTTAATATTAAGGAATATTAAAGTTTTAATATTAAGGAATATATTTTGACTAGGAAGGAAGGGGAATATATAAACAGCTGTGTTTTTTTTCTGTTCATCAAATTTAAAAATTTTCCGTGATTTAAAATTTATTGGAAAAGTTGGTTAAATTATGTGTATAGAATAAGGGTTTTTGGAATATTTATGTTTCATATTAGATAGGTGAAGAGGGGAAAGTGAAGTGAAGTGTGTAAGTGGTTTGGAGAAACGAGTAAGGTTAAAGTTGAAGAAGCTAAATGTCGAGGAAGGTATAGAAAGTAGCCAATACGAAGGAAGGGAAAATACAAAAATTGGATTGAAATTCTAAGGTAAGTATGTACAAGGTGAGTACGTGGTTCGTTCCAAAAAAGAAACAGTAAATTTGTAATTGAAGTGGGAACTCTGTGAAATGCCTAAAAAGTAGTTACTAATTTATATTAATTTCGGTTTATGTACCAGTAAAAGTCAGAAATGAAAGATGGCGGCTATAAGACATAGGAGACAGTGTTTTTGTAAATTTTGTTAACCATTTTGGTCTAGTCTGGTTGGTTTATACCGGAATCCTACTGACATTGTGACGTGTCGGGTGTGGAATTTGCGTGTGAATTAAGTGGAAATTATAGGACTATATATTACTACAGTAGTACTACAAAGCTTCGAGAAGTTTCCATCAAAAGAAAATCTATTACAAGTGAATTGTAAGTATTCTCTTACTGATAATAACACATAATTTACATAAGGTCTCGATACGATGAGCGAATTAAAATGAACGTTGCGGCCTGCAATTTGATACTAAAATTTAGGAGTTAGAAACTGAAAGGGTATGTGTGCTGTGAAGTGGGAGGTTCTGTAATAAAATATGTATTTATATGCCCGGACTGTATGTGCCTATGAATATAAAAAGACATGGGTACCTTGCATTTGGAAAAGTGGGTAGGCGTTAATATTATCACATTAATAAACTTAGTTAATATAATTAACAATTTTAGTTTATTTCAAAGTAGTAATGAATGACTACAATAATAATTAATTAAGTCCTGATAAAATTTAGAAGTAACCGACCAAGGCTTCCAGAGAAACAAGCATCAAATCACGTTGTTAAGTTGTGTTGTCGTAGTTTAGTTGTACGTAGTTAAGCTGTGTTATCGTAGTTAAATTGTACTAACATAGCTAGATATCGACTACAAAGGTTGTAACAGAATCTCGGTAGAGTTGGGTTTAACGGTGCCACAATACTTGCTCCGACGTGACACCGATCCCTTAAACTCCAAATTACTACCGAAATTCCGCCAACAGATTCTCCGATCAGCGGTCCTAGAACGCGGTATAGCTGGCTTGGCTCAGAGCTGGGGTGGGAGATTTCCAAGACATGATCGAAGCTAGAATTACCGCATGAGAGAAAGAAAAAAAAAACGGGGAAAAGTTACAAAAGGAATTGCACGGTTGGGTTACGGCAACCAACAGGCCTGGGCGGGCACCGAACCCTCAACCCATCCTCAGCATACCACTATGATTCTACTAACCGCTCATCATCATCTTCTCGACCTCTGATACAAAAAAAATTTAAGAAAATGAAAGGCAATACCGTGAAAAGGAACGAAGAGAGAAAGAGGACTCTGAAAAAAAATGTTCCTATATATATAAAAAAAATATATATAACCACAAGCATGCCAATTAAAATAACCGCCAAATGTAGCTTAATAAAAGAAACAACAACGATAAACTGTACGCGCACGGGCATAAATCATGGTATTAGTAAAGCAAAAAAAAAAAAAAAATAACGTAAATAATGAAGTGGGGCAAAAAAATTGAATCAAAGTTATAAAAAAAATATTGCTAAGAAAAAAATTGAACGAAATTAACAGAAATTATACAAAGCAAATTTGTGAATGAATTAATAAAATATAATATAATATACAAATTGAACTAACTTTTTTTTTATTTGTTGTTACTCCCGGCGGCTTACCAGCTGACCTTCATCTGGACGTCTGCTACATGCAAAATTTGATGAACCACTGACAACGGACCAACCGTAATCCGCAGAACGGTAACCGATGAGTTGGCTCAATACCGCAACCAGCAAATATCGGTAATACCAAAACTTACGACCGACAATCCAATCCGCAATACGCCAATCTTCAATATATGCGTAACACAACTGTACCGCCAAAAAAAACCGTACTTCACCAAACGACAATAAGAATAGTAAAGCACTAAATGTACAGCAAATCCACGCTATTCTACGTCAGGCGACACATTTGGAATTTTCTATCGAGTTATCCTAGACATAGAAAATTATCCCAACTTGTATTTGTTTTCAATAAAACAACGGTTTACTACAATTTTTTTTTTAACAACACGTAACAATTTTTGGTTTATTTTTTTTTTTGTATTTTTTTTTTATTTTTTTATCTTGAATCACAATTTTAAATTAACCTGATACAATTACGATAATGTTTTGGAATTAAAAAAAAAAATAGATGGTTAAATATTTAAACCGCAAAAAATTTCTGATGAAAAATTAAATTTCAATTTAAAAAAAAAAATAATTTGAATTTTTAAGACTATAAAAACATCTCCATCTTTTTTTTTAAATGTTTAATTGGAAATAGGGCCCAAATAATAAATTGAATCCAAATATTCTTCTGCAAACATTGATTTTTTTTTTTAAATAACATAAAAATTTGGGGTTTTGACATTTGATTTTATCTTGCTGAACAAATGTTCATTGTGTATTGTATACAAATAATCGTTACAGAATGCAATTTAAGAGTGCCAAGATAAATTAAGTTGTAAAATCAATCTTCATCACATTTACTCATTACAATTTATCTTGATTTGGCATGATTACAATTTTGTTGAAGATTCCATATTTAGAATTTTGTGAATGGTCACAGCAAACCCAGTGACTATCACTTAAGTATATTTAATACTTAAAGTGTGAGTTTAATTCTCTTTGTTTCAAATGTATTTCAATTTAATTTTTTTGAATCACTTACACATGCATAATTTTTGTACCTTTCCATTTTAATCTGACGGAAATTGTAATTCGAATTATATAGTATTAGTATGCAAGCAATTTCGTTCGTACAGAATTTTATGTTCTGTTTTTACATGCAATTGTTGACTTACCTCCGCTAAATATGTATTCACATCAAAAATTCAAGAAAATCGTAAATATACTGTCGAGTTTTACTGTCCAGAGCAAACGCATTTTTGTGTTTTCAACATAATCAACCTTATTATGCCATCTGTCTCATAGTTCACTGCAATAAGATTTATCGAAGGAGAAAACGTCCCAATTCTTTTGCTTTAAAATTATTTTTTATAAACAAGTAATATTAAAATTGGTCTTAGAGAGTAGCATTTTTTTAGAAAAGTAATCATACCTTTAACAAGTATCTTAACGTATCATTTTACTTTCTATGGCTACATAAATTATAAATTTCTGATCAGGCCATGTGTAACAATTTAATTCGTAAACAAATTTCATAATCTTTACAATCCGTAATGAGATATAAAATCTTATATTATTACTTTCTAATATTTAAGGAAAAAAATTGTAAAGAAGATTAAATAAAAAGCTGTTTAAAAATAGATTTCAATGAAAGCAATTTACAAGAAGAAAAAAATATTTCAAATTTTTGATAAAATTAAAAACTTTTTTACTTATTTTTGTGCTCCTTTTCTCCGCTTTAAAAGTTTTTTAATGAAGAATTTCAATTTTCGTATTTTTCCACGAGTTTCCTCTTTTACGTTTTTTATTTTGGTTCTTGGGGATAAAAAAAATACTTCAACTTCTTTCTTCCATTAAAACATTAATTGGTCAAAAATATATAAATTTTGTTGTTGATGTATTTTTATTATTATCATTTTCGTTATGGAAAATTCTGACATCTGCTTAACAAAGCAAAAACAAAAGAAAAATATCGTTGTAAAAGTTTGAAAATATATTATCAGTTAATCTAAATTGATTTTACTTAACTTTATCTACGGATATTAACGAACAAAACGAAAATATACGAAATAAAATTTGAGGCTTTACAAAATGTTTACTTAATATTTTGAGTTTAAATTGCTGCGGCGTGGGGGGGGGCAGGTTCACAGTTCCTTTAACAGATAAATTTGCCTGCAGTAATCTTGAAATAAGAAGATATATTCTCTGTGTTGAATTAGATATATTGAAATACAACCACTGAGCATAATATTAATAGAGGATTTTTTTTTGTATGAACGACAAATATCCAGAGAATGAAACGAGCGAAATCGAGCGTAATTGAAAAGATGTATAAAGCACATGTATTGTATAATGTTTCGTGTTTGTTTTGAAAAAAATAACTGTCCGTTTTTGCTGGTTTTCATATTTTTTCGTTTTCGTTTGTTTGTTTCGTTTGCTTGTTTGCTTGCCTGCTGTTGTTCGGATGTGTTCGCTTGCAAATTTTCGAGTCAACTAGAGCTGACTTGCAAACAAGTAATCTGATTTTTCAGTAATTTTTCCTAATTTTGTTCCTAATTAATTTTCAATACAAATTCTAAATTAATTTCAAATTAAATGATGATTTAAATCATTACTAAATTGATTTTTGAAAGAAGTTCTGGAGTATGGCCAATTAGGAGGGGACTTGGTAATTTCTTAACCGATTATGATGAAATGTACGATGGAAACGTAATTCTGGAATATGGCGAAACCAATATTACTATTCTTGGTAATTTATTATACAATAAGATTCCTTTGTAAAACGCATTATTCATTGCACCCATAAATTTAAGCTTAGGTAGACAATAGTGCTCAGAGGATCTGGTAATGCGACTTGAAATAGTATCAGTAGTTAGAAAATTAGTTGCTTTAATAAGAGATTTCTCTACTTTATAAATTAATAGTATATATTCGTAACTAATCAATTTTGGGAAAGGCAATATATATTATACAATAACTAGGTTGAGGTAAAACTTTGTAAGTTGTAAACAGCTTTTAATGCTTTATTCTGCAGTGATAGAGTTTCCCTCATTTTGGAATCACAGATAGTCCCCCAAACGGGTAATAGATAAAGTATGTGGAATAAAACATGAGCGTGTTAAATATTAATTTTAGTTTTTTGGTTAACTAAGTAAAAAGTGCGCTTTAAAACACTTTTTATCGGTGCAATTTGTTTCTTGATCATATTCGCATGTAAAGACCAATCAAACTTAGAATGCAAATGTAGACGCAAGTAGACAGTGATATCACTACGTATGATCATTTTACTAGAGAATTCGATCCTATCAAAAGTTTGTTATAGCCTTGTACATTTAATATAAATTATAAGAAATATTGATTTTGTTTCATTTAAGCTCAGAAAGTTCAATTCCAGCCAATTATCAATTAACGTTAGATCTTGTTGCATTTGGGATTGTCTATTGGCCAATGATCCAGATTTGTATATAATAACAGTATGTAACGAACCATCTTTGTGAATGTACATTTAGATCGTGTAGACTCAACGGCTAGGAGGGTCTTAAACATGTAAATGTATTTGCCGACAAAAAAAAATATTAAAGCGCTTATAATATGCATTGAGATATATGAGTGGGCCTGGAAACGGTTCTGGGAAAATATTATTCCCTCAGACAGGAGAAAATCTAACGTTTTTGGTTCAGATGGGCGAGCTATGGTATGGCGGAAACCCAACACTGAACTTGAGTAAAACATGGTGGCGGAAGTATAATGGTTTGCGTTTGAAGAGCTGCTAGCTGAGCCGGTTTTTTTATTTGGATATTTTGAAGGGTAATTTGTTAATAAGTGCTAAGAAAATGGGACATGGGTAAGATTTTCGCTCCGTACATGACAATGACCCGAAGCATTCATCAAAGCTGATAAAGGAATGGTTATTGTACAATGTAAAGTCAATACTCCCTCATCCTCCCCAGCCTCCAGAGGAACACCAAATTAGCGGCACGGAACAATTAAAACGAGTCATTGTGGAGGAATGGGCCGAAAATTCCCCCCGAAAAAACTCCGAAAGTTGGCTTTCTCAATGAAAAAAAGGTTGCAAAATGCCATTTCGTTACTAGGTTACAACACCAAATATTAGACCTAACTTTTTTAACAAATTCCCTCAACTACTTTGTGTGTACAGACAATTATTTGAGATCGTTCTAGGTGGTTTAAATAGTAAACCTTATGAATCGTGAAAGTAACTTAATTTATATCATGAATATTATTATTTTCAGGTTCTTAAATCTAATTTGAGTTTTAAAAAACTTAAAACTGAATTTTTTGTTTGATTTGTAATTGTTTTTTTTATCAATGTTTTCTTAACCGAGTGCTGTACGGACAATTTTTTGATACAGTGTATATAATAATATACATACATATGTATATCACCTGTGATACCGTAAAATGACACAAATTAACGCCAAAGTTAATTATTTAATAAGATAAACGTACTGCAGCCCTATCAGTAGAATACGCTGTTATTTCTTTTTTTGTATCTTCGATATATAAATAGTTAGATATATAGGGGACTCGTGGTGAAATTGTCTCTCTCCATTTTGTACTGATAACACATGTCCAGATCAGCTAGAGATGTGCTGCATTAATTTCCTTGACACGTTAAAATAAACAAAGAGATCCTATACCCGCCGTCCCCTAACGGGTTTTCTTTTGAGGTACATATGAAGAATCCAACTAAAATTTCCCAAAATAAAGACAACGAAAATAGGTTCTTAATCTACCTTTACCATTCTTAACCAAACTATCAACACTAGCTTACCATATAAATGTATATGAATTATCTTATCCAAAAATTTAAATTTAAGTTTAATTGTTATAACCTAAGTTTTCACTTTAAGTTTAATAGTTACAACTTAAGTTTTCAATTTAAAATTTAAAAAAAAAACCTGCTACAATCTCCAAATTGTTTTTAGCTTGGCTACTCGGATTATACTAATTACACCTAGCCTAAAATACAAAGAAAACAAAATATTCCCCTAAAATTACTAATGATGAAAAAGCCCCTCCCCTATTTGGCTTATTTATTTGCAGAATATCGATTACATAGGGTTATCGTATGCCTTGTATGTATGTACTTGACTATGCCTTGTATATATCAAAGCTTACCTAAATATACAAGCCGTCAGGTTCAGACCAAATTTAAAAGAAGCTTAATTTAAGGGGGATACATTTTACGATTTCCCATAAGAACCCATGTAAAATTGAACATTTTTGATTAAAATTTTATGAATGAAAAATACTCGTAGCAGAAAATATTTTTAGGTTTATATTTAAATCAAACCTTTGAGTATAACATATTTTAAAACCAATAACTTAAATTTAGTAATTTGATTAATATAAGTAAAATAAAATTGTATAAATTTACTTTTTCTTTGTATGTCTATGTGAAAAATTTGGAAAAATACAGTAAAAACTTATAAAAACGAAATCAATGACGTAAGATCTTGTTTTGTAACAACAAAAATTTTTTTTTGATATTATGAAGTTGGCTACACAACGTTTTTTTTAAATTTTGAAAATATTTTTAACAGTGCAATAATTCTGTTAAATGGGAAACCATTCAATCGATTTTTTCTCGATGTTTTTCTCTGTTAGTTTATCTGGTGATTGTGATACTTGATAAATAAAATCAAATACGGATGCGGTAATGGGATCAAAATTTTTAAAATTTTCCGCTCCAAAATACAGTCATACATAAGTTTTTTTAACAGTTTGCAAGAGTTTGTCGTTTGGACTGAATCGCCTAAATTTGGAATTATCTTTGTCGTGTACTAAATCTAGTAAAAACGTTAGTACGGATGTTTAATTAAATAAATAAATTAATTTAAATAATTAAAAAAAAAAATCAAATTCCTACTTTTCTCCAATGACAAGTGTGACATTTGTTGAAAATATGTCAAAAAATTAGCTTTTCCATTTTGTACACTGTCAAGTGTAGTGAGCAATTAGTGACATCTGTAGTTTACCACAAAACATACATATTTCGGTTACTATTTCTGTTCGAAAGAAGTATAAAAATTAAAAAATCCGTTTTATTTTGTTTTCCCCGGACTTATTATGCCTTAAAAGAGCAATCAAATGTCAGTGGTTTTTATGTGCGAAATTTATGTGCATTAATATTAATTATTTGAAAAAAAAAAACAACAATTTTATTAATATTTTTTTGTTTGTAAAGAATAAACAATTTATCAGAGCCAATCAAAACTTGAAAATCTTTTGTGAAAGTGTTGGATTACGACCTCAATTTGAAAAGTACTTAATTGGTAAGAATTACAGTTTATTTTTATAAACCATTCAAATCATTATTGCAATTTTTGAATGTTAAAAACAAACGCATCGTCCGAATTTTTCGACTTCAAATCAATAATGGTCGGAGGAAATAGATCCGCATGCTCGTTAAACTTATCTACTAAATTATACTCCTAACTTGCTCAAACATTATTTTTAATTGTTTTTCTGAAATGTGAGTTTATTTCAATTTCTTATTACCGCCATCTGATTTCAAACACGAAAACTACACGGGTATTTTTTTTTTTAACTTATTTAATTAATCGAGTTTATAGGTAGGTGTCACTAATGGCTTATTACAAAAAATAACATGAACGAAAGGTATGACGTCATGAGGTGTAAAGATGTGTTTGTAAATAAAGGGGTTTTAGTAAAACATTAATTAAATGTCTATAAACAAGATTTTATTAATTGATTTTCAAATCGTATATTTACCAATCATTCTTCTTGATAACGTAGAAATGAAAATTCATTTTTGTAAGACTTTTCATTTAAGAAAAACGATATTAAAAAAACATAACTTTTCATATGATTTGTATGAAAAATTCATTTGTTTTTGTCGTTCTATCCCCCTTATATTAAGTTCGAATTTTAACCTGACGACTTGTATATTTAGGTAAGCTTTGTATATATCTACTTGACCATAAAATTAAAAAAAAAAGAATCGGTTTAACAGATGTAATCAACAAATAATAACAAAAAATAAAAATTCAAAATTGGGTCAATGACCGACAATGCGATCATAAATAATCTATTTACTCATCAAGTAGATAGAATCGGATTTTTGTTATTGTTGCTGTGTTTTGCTTGTCGTTTATCCCTAACGATCTTCTCATTGCATTGTGTAGCCGTAACAAGTATCGTCTGCAAATAACTGGATCATCCCGTTTAGTTTTAGTGAAAAAATGTCATTGACATAAGGCAAGAACATAATCGGCCCGATAATTGAGCCATGAGGCACACCGCATTTCATAGTAGATAATTGAGTCCTGAGGCACACCATATTTCATGATTCGATTAGGGAGGAATTTGGCCAGTTCTTAACCGAGGATGATGAAGGATTGTTAGGTCATGTTACGACTGGCATGCGTCTTCACCGTGCAGAAAAGAACAATTGCGGGGGTCCAAACGCACAAATAAATTAATTTTTTTTTTTTTTTTGATAATAATTGGCACTTGAGGGTTATATATGCTAAGTTTATGTTCTTGCCAAAATTAAATGTAACATTGAATTCGTTTTGTACATAAACATATTTTGTGTTCTTTATACATTGTGATGAGTCAAATGAAATTTGTATTTCTCCATTATATAGACATACCATCATACCATTTCATTATATAGACATACTATATACGTCTCTTATGAAATGTTTTATGTTTGTATATGAAACGGGTGGTACAGAATTGTTTGATTTCTTTGCTGTGTTTTCCGTCTGGAATGTTCCTTTTGTTTGTGTATTGTGCTTCGTTGGCGCGTATTGTAATTGCTCTGAGTGGGGGAATAAACCAAGTCGGTGTATCCGACATGGATCCGAGGCGACAAGAAGAGGAAGAATATGTATATTTTCGGCCAAATACATCAAAATGATAAGAGAAAAGAAGAGGGGGAAAATTTTTACTGATTTTTTTTTTTAATGAAAAAATATATAATATAATAGTCAGCCTGTTTTGGAATGTGAAATAAAAACGTTTGGTTGTGATTATTAATGAGTTTAGTTTGGATTTCGGTTCAATATGGAGTCTAATATGTAGTTTTAATAGAAATAATAATAAAAAGAAAAAATTAATTTCGAATAGTGAAGCAAGACGGTGAAATTTTGTGATCCGTTGTGCAAACATTTCATTTTTTTTTTTTTTTGAATATTCTGGTGCAGAATTAAAATAAATTATATTCATTTTATTTTTTTTGATTTTAATAATAAAAACAAAAAAATAAAATTTTTAAGAAAATTTTGCTTTTGTGTGTAAAAATTTATGTAATAAAAACTAAATGAAAAAAAAAAAAAAAACAGAAGTAAAAATAAACTCTAAGAAACAGTTTTAGTTGTATGGTATAATAAATACATCTCTGTAATTAAAATAAATGGAAACAGAGAAAATTTTTGAATAAATAAGTTTTGTGATTACATTTTGTTTCTTAAATAAATGGCTTTTATTTGTGGCCATAAAATTTAATAGAAGAACCAATTTAAGTCATTCCGTTATTTAATTCACATTCGATTAATTAACGGGATATTACAAGTCATCCAGTGTCGAACTTGTTGAAATTCTACTTTCGTTTGTTTGCTGAATAAGAGTTTATCAGTGTTTTGAAAGAAAAAAAAACCCAGTAACGAGTCGTGCTCTGCGATACAACCTTTGCTGGTGTTTTATTTACAAATTGAGCAATTGACACACCGTTATTGCAAATCGTGTTGTTCAACAATTGGGTTGAGTGGTTCCGGGAATTGTTTTGTGTGGAGCCGTAATCCTGCCCGTGGGGGTAGGGCAGCCATTTTGAGGGGGATCCTGCGTCGCCGCTGGTTGGTGTGTGGCCGGACCGGTCTGAAAGGTAAAGAAAAAAACACAGATAGCGGAAAACCAACTGTTAAGTCTTTTCAATTTATGTAACAGTTTGTTTTCCCTTTCTTCTTTCTTATATTGTATTATATATTGATTTTTTCCTCTGCTTGCTTTGTGGTTCGAGGCGGTGCACCGATTTGGTGAACACCCCATTCAGAGCAATTTTTTCCCCTTTCCAATTTGTGCGTTTTTGAGTTCCGTTGTGTTTTTCTCTGGTCCGCTTTGAGGTGGTTCGATGCGCTAACGGTTTTCAGTGAACATTTTTTTGGTGTTATTTATTTTTTATCTTTATTTGAACAAACAGTGAAAGTGAAGGTTGAATTTAATGTGGAATCAGTGTAACGGGTTTACGGTGAGTTTGTCACCTTAATTTTTTACCGTTAACTTAAAAATGTTATTAAATTTTGGTTGTTGTGTGCTACTTTGCACCATGTGCGCGTAAACAGGACAGGCTATGCTGGAGGGCGGCACGCCATATGAGTTGGTCGCGCCGGGGTGACGGTTTCCGTTCCGGGGGGTCGTCGTTAGGATAGTCATGCGGGCGTCCTTCCATACCTGATCGGCATTGGTAGCCGCCGAGACTGGGAAACAGCATCCCGGTAGGCGGGCCGCTGAGGCCGTGGCAAAATAGTTTTCAATTTCCATTCCCTTCCAATTTTTATTCTTCATGCGGTTATTCAGGTATGGGAATATGTCTGAAAACCCCACGCCGCACCCTGAACTCTAGCCAGTACTATACCGCATCAGACCTCTATTATCATGTCTGTTAACGGAGTCCCTGTTGGGATTTCGCTACAGTCATTTAAGGACTTTTTCTAAAAATCATTATTGAATCCCGTTTTCATCGAACTTGCAGAACTTCATCATAATCTGTAAAAAAAAATATGAAGTTGCTGCCTAAATGACCAAATCCCAGAACTTTAATTTTAGAAACCCATTTCCTTCGTACATGCTAAATTTAATCAAAATCGGTTAAGAAATGACCAAGTTCCTTCCTAACTACCCGTGCTCCAGAACTTCATCTGAAAATCATTTTATAATCCCATTTCCATCGCATATGCCAAATTTCATCATAATCAGTTAAAAAAATCACAATCGGTTAAGAATTAGACAAGTTCCTTCCTAATTGGCCACGTAAAAGTTTTTTTTCTAAAAATCATTTTAGAATCACATTTCGACTGTATATGTTGAATTTCATCGATAATCGATTACGAAGTAGCCAAGTTCTTTTATAATTGACCGTATTCCTGAAATTAATTTTGTATTTTTAACCAAACGCGATATAAAATTATCTTGACTTTCCCAGATAATCTGACAAATTATAGATAATAAAACTTAAAAAATTTGTCTCGTAAATTCGAATTGTTTTCATTAAATCGATAGGAAATCGAGTTTTTATTGTAAAATCTACTTGTATGTATGATGTTGCTGTTTATATAAAAACTCTTCATTTTGCAAACTTCATCTATACTTCTTCAGCACAAACTAACTGAAAAAAATAAAAATAAATAAATAAAAAATTTTAAACATTATTGTAATTTTGTTGCGCCTTTGTTGTTGCAAGCAAAATCAAACGAAAGCGAAATTTTTTTTTTTCTAGTTTACTTGTTTGAACTCGATTACTAGTTCGTACCAAAAGAGATTTTTCGTTTTGATTTCATTTTGTATTTGTTCGTACTACGGTTTCTCAAACGGGATCCCGGTTTCCCGAGGTACTGGTATCAAAAGTATGGCCGGGAAATCTCGCGATGTCCCGATTTTTGATGTTTATGTACTCTTTTACCTCAAAACCGCTTAGGAAATTTAGGGAGCCTCAAACGGAATTTTCGGATCCCTTTTTCTGCTTCAAAAGTATTAGTATATTATATAAAAACCTCGGTATAAGGGCCTAATTGTGGATTGGCCTGTCTCTTGTTTCTGACTGTCCCTTAGATCCGAATGTAGAAAATTTGAATATCTTGTTCAGAAATTTATCTACAAAAACATATAGCATTTGCAATTCAAATTTAGACCAATTAGGAATGAACTTTTGTATTGAAACCGAAGGAACTGATTATGATAAAATTGGGCATACACGATGGAAATGGTATTCTAAAATGATTTTTAGATGAAGTTCTGGAATAGAGTTAATTAGGAAGGAACTTGGTTGTTTCTTAACCGATTATGATAAAAATCGATTTGGATTATGGAAATGGTATTAGGCCAATTAGGAAATAGCCAAAAATCATTTTAAAATCCCATTTCCAACGCACATGTCAAATTTAATCATAATCGGTTAAGAAATAGGCATGTTTCATTATACTTGGCCATATTCCAGAACTTCATCTAAAAATCATTTTAGAATCACATTTCCAACGCGAATGTCAAACTTCATCATAATCGGTTGAGAAATAGACAAGTTCCATCATACTTAGTCATATTCCTGAACTTCTTCTAAAAATAATTTTTAAATCCCATTTCCAATGCGTAAGCCAAAATTCATCATAATTGGATTAAAAATAGGTAAGTTCCATCATACTTGGCCATATTCCAGAACTTCATTCAAATATCATTTTAGAATCCCATTTCCAACGCACATATCAAATTTCATGACATGAAAATGTTCAAAAAATGTTTCAAAATTATCGAGGGCTTAAAAAGTAAAAATTTTTAATGAGAGACTCATTAATAATCTCATAATTATAAATAAAAATGAGACGAAACTTTTTTTAAAAATTAATAACCCTATACCACCGAGAATACCATATATGGCCTCCCAAAAATTCACAAAGTAAATATCCCTTTAAGACCTATAGTTTCGACCACTAATTCAAATTTTTCAACTTTTGTTGTAAAATTTTGAATACATTAACCGAAAATAGTAAATTTAACATTAAAAATTCATTTATTTTCAAAGATTTAATTAAAGCTATCCAAATTGAAGATAATGATACACTAGCATCTTTAGACGTAGTATCATTGAGCGTGTTTTTTTATTAGCTCCGGATAGCTGCTATCCGGAGCAGCTAATTTTCTGTTATAAAACTTATGTTTGACAAGCTATTTATACATTTAAATAATTTATTTAAAACTAATCTATAATTTTTAATTCAACTTTTTAACTAAAAACCTATAAAAAAATATTTAGCTCTACCTATTTATCTGGAGCTGCTATCCGGAGCTGCTATCCGGAGAAAGGGAAATTTGAAATATTTTTGATTTTTGTACAACCCTAATTGTGGCAAACTTCATTTTGGTTTAAAAATTTTGATAGATGTCAAATTGAAATGTCATATTGACGTAGAAAGTTTTCTGTAGAAAAAATACAAACCTAATTAATATAAAAGCTTTCTAAATAATAATAAAAAATACTTACTTAAAATTTATCTAAATAATAATTGTTTTAGTGTAAAGATGAGCGGAAATAAAGAAAAGTAAGAAACAAATTGTTGCAAACAATTTGTTTTCATTCATTAAATTTATGTTTTGGTTTCGTTTATACGCGTAGTTAAACAGCGTTTCATACACAAATGAACTATAAATTTTATTATTAAAATATTCTTGTCGATTATAGAATCCGCGGGAGCGAATCAATCGCGGATCGAAAACTGCATATAAAAAAATAGAAAACAATTGGTGTAAATCAAAGTGTCCTGGAAAACTTTTATATACATGCAATTTAGATTTTTTGATTCCCCGAACAAACGTAATAGTTTTCTTGCGTTTCAAAAACAATTTTTTTTTGATGAATTGTAAAAAAATCCAAAGGAATTTTAATGAAACTATGATATAAAATTATTGTTTCTCATTTATTTAAATGTACTTTTCAATCCGCGATTGATTCGCTCCCGCGGATTCTATAATCGACATGATTATTTTTTCGCCCAAAATTTCAACTTGTTAGTCATCTTAAATTAATAAGAAACTTTTTGATCAAGTGATCAGGTCAACAATTAAAGGACGTGTCTATCCGGACAGGGAGTACGTGTAAAGGGATTGCCCCATGGAAAACGGAAAACCGGCATTTAAAACGGTCAAGCTCAATTTTTGGCCAAGTTTCTTCACTTTGCAATATGAAGTTTATAAACAAATAGTTCAAATCTATAAGTTCCACCCTATTCGAAGAAAATTTTACTAAAATGAATTTAATTTCTTTCAATTAAACCCAATTTTATGTTTTGCCGACCGTGAAGCAAAAATTCGTCCGTCGAAATATAAAATTGGGGTTTTTTGAATGAAATTAAATCAATTTTAATAAAATTTTCTACGAATAATGTGGAACTTATAAATTCGAACTATATTTTAATAATTTTGATATTGAAAATCACACAATTTTGTCAATAATTAGATTTGACGGTTTGAAATACCGGCGTGCTGTTTGTGCATGGGGCAATGCTTTAAGAGTACATCGAGTACGTGTAAGAGTACATCGAGTACGTGTAAAAGTACATTGAGTACGTCTAAGAGTACGTCGAGTACATCTAAGAGTAATTCGAGTATGTCTAAGAGCACGACGAGTATGTCTAAGAGTACGTCGAGTATGTCTAAGAGTATGTCGAGTATGTCTAATAAGAGTACGGAATTACTCACCTCACACTAAAAGTAGCTTTAAAATTTATTGCTTGAATTTCACAGTAAAAGCTATTAAACGAAATATTATACATATATTATATATTTACTTTACTTACGTTTAGACATATTAGACGAAATGGAAATACACTTCCTCCTCTTAGAAATACTATACGTATTTTTAAATATGACCCCCGACCCCCCCTCCCGAGTTTGTATAAAATCTATTCAATTATAGTTTCTATAAAAACTATCCAGCTATATATACTTTTACGATATACTATCCATACTCTTAGACATACTCGACATACTCTTAGTCATACTCGACGTACTCTTAGACATACTCGACGTACTCTCAGATGTACTCGACGTACTCTTACACGTACTCGACGTACTCTTACACGTACTCCCTGTCCGGATAGCCACGTCCAAGTTTATAATTAATCCGTCTATAAAAACTGTTTAACTACGAGTATAAACAAAAAAAAAAAATGAATATTTTATATTTAATTAAATTTTATATTAAATTAAATTTTTTATATTTTTTAATTTTATAATACAATTTTTAATATTTATTTTAGTACAACGATGAACGAATATAACGAAAGACGATACTGGACAAACAGAGAAACAAAGTCTTTAATATTTTATTACAATAACAGAAAAAGGGAATTTGAGCAGCCAAGGAGGAAGCAGTTTGCCTATACTAACCTCCTTGAAGACCTTACTTCAATGGATGTATTGGTAAATGTAATTTGTATTTATACATGTAGAAAAAATAATAATTTAGAATTATTTTTAGAAATCACCATTAACAGTCGATGGGATAGTTAACAAAATAAAAAGGTTAGAGAGAGCATATAAGGCCGCTAAGGATAATTCAAATCAAACCGGTGAATCGCCAAAATTGATCCCGTTTGAAAAGGAACTGGACAAAATATTTGGTGATCGACCTGTTTGTGGTCGTTCCAGCGCCCTTTCTACTATGTCTTCCGAAGCCTCTATACATCATTTAATTCCAAAACATCGTTCCACACCCTTGCAATCTACACCAGCATACTTTTCTTCCATTTCTACATTAAGACCCCCTTCAACCACCGAATCCCTTATGATTCCGAATATTCTGTCAATTCCTTATTTGAAACTTCATCATCCAGCGAACTTAATGTAAACCTAGAATCTAACTCTTCCAGCCTACCATCAAATCCTCAAATAACTATTTCCAGCCTTCCATCAAATGATACTGGATCATTTTTTTCTAATGTTTTATTAAGAAATCCTGTTGCACCCTTACCTGTCAACCTTGCACCAAAACCTCAATCAGTAAGCTCCACCGACTGTTAACGAAACATCCGCCCATTTTCTTCTACCACCACCGTCGCACCAAATATTCAATCATCCATCTCCACCTCGCTTTCATCAAATACTCCATCATCTTCCACAGCCCTGGTACCAAATATTCAATCACCATACTCACCTTCACCATCCACGAATATTCCGAAACATAGTAGAAAGCGAAAGCTGGAAAATAAACAAGATTTATTTAATCAAAAAAAGGAGCTACTGCTGCTTCTTGATGAAACGAAACAAATGCGGCACAAAGAATTAATGGATGCTATTAATACATTAAAAAAATAATTAATTATTTTTATTTAAACATTTTTTATTTAAATTAAATTTCAAAAGCTTGATGTGAATTTTTTTTATTTAATAAACCAATGAAATAAACAACTATAAAATATGTTTTCTTATTAATTCATCTAAAAGTAAATCTCGGCGATTCATACTTTCATCATCTAGATTCAACACCTCAACATTTGGCTCTGCGTAAAGTAACGTTGAATCTACGTTGATATTATCATTGTTCATAATACAAATATTATGGAGTACGCAGGCAGAATATACTACTTTTTGAAGAAGTTTCAAATCCCTTTGTTCCGTGAAATTCAATAAACGACGAAATCGACTCTTTAACATTCCAATTGCATTTTCCACGACCAGTCTTGTGGATGAATGAATAGAATTAAATTGTCGTTTAACATCTGTTAGAGCACCATTATCTCTATATGGAGGTACCAACCACGGCTTCACAGGATATGCACTATCCCCCAAAAGAAATGTATTGGATGGGAAAAATAAATTTGTGTTTTGTTCCACCTTTTGGAACGAACTACTTCGACGTAGAACTCGTGCGTCATGCATAGAGCCTGGTTCACCGCAATGCACATCGTAAATCCTTTTACTGGCATCAATAACCAACTGCAGACTTATGCTATAATATTTCTTCCGGTTGCAATAGTCGGCAGCATTTTCAAGGGGGGCATTGATTTTAATATGTGTTCCGTCAATAGCGCCGATTATATTTGGAATTTTTTTGATGTCCTCAAATTTCTTTGATAAAGCTCTGCTTTCCTCATGTGTCGGCCATCTTAAATATTCATGAGAAATGCTCATAAAAAAATCAGACATACGAACAATTACGTTCCAGGCAGTAGATTTGGAGACACCAAAGAGATTTCCAAGTTGTCGGAACGTGACTGTATTACTTAAATACCAAAGATACATATACATGTCCACGTTTTGTGCCAACATTGGACGGCCAGAACTTATTTCTTTCTCGCTGTACGTCTTGTATTTTTCTGCAAATATAAATATTTCCATATTAGTAATTTCATAATTAGAATTTTCAAACTCTAACAATTACCTATTAAATTCAAAACTGTATCTCGGTTTAAGCGAAAATGCTTTCTAAAATCTTGATCGCTGTATTTTTCGATGGTTTCGATGAAGTTCGCGATTTTTACGTGTTTTTCACTTCCCTCATCACAATCTGATGAAAATAAAAGATCAATATCTGCATCGTCTTCATTTTCCTCCACAGCTTCTATTAATTGCTGAAAACAAAATATGGTTCATTAAATATTTTGAATTTGCATACAACATCACATACTTGAATGAATGCATATCTAAATATACATAGCTTTATCCACCGCATAAAAATCCGTGACAAAAAAATTTATGGTGGTATTAATTAAGGGAATCAAGGATTTTATTTTTTTACCAAACATAAATAAGGGAATTTTAAAATTAATTATTTTATGTGTTTATTATTGTGTCCTAATTTTTTTAATTTTCAAGCCTAGACATGGACATAGATTTTGGTCATAAAATCTATGTCCTGATGCTATTTATGTAGTGGCGTTTAGCTTTTATATAAAACACAAACAAATATGGTATAATACCTTTAACAGTATTTCGTCCATTGTTTTAATATATTTTTTTATATTTTCTGTTCTTTAAAACACTTATTTAATTAAGTAAATACAAACAATTTTGACAGCAGATGACACAAAAACATTAAGCACTATTAGTGATGTTCGAACTGATTCATTGAAATTAATTATTATTTACCGGCTCACTTGGGTAAAAGTTATTCCTATTCGTATAGGAATGAAGTTTTGCCCAAAGTAAAAGCAAAAATATTTTTTTTTTTACTGTCAACAGTTGGCACCAAGCTCTAAAACATAATTTATTGAGACAAATTAAGAATTATTATTTTATACAAACTCATACAACTAAATATAAAATATATTATGTAATATGTATCTAATATTTATGTATTTTATGATTTTGTATATATATATATGTATATATATTATATATATATATATATATATATATATATATATATATATATATATATATATTATATATATATATATATATATATATATATATATATATATATATATATATATATATATATATATATATATATAATATATATATATATATATATATATATATATATATATATATATATGTATATATATATATATATATATATATATATATATATATATATATATATATACATATGTATATATATATATATATATATATATATATATATATATATATATATATATATATATATATATATATATATATATATATACATATATATATATATATATATATATATATATATATATATATATATATATATATATATATATATATATATATATGCGAAAAGCATTGGATAGCTTGCTATCCGGAGCTAATAAAAAAACACGCTCATTGATACTAGCTAACAAAATTGGAAATAAATCTTACGACAGTTATTCAAAATTAAAAGATAAAATACCTGAAAAACAAAAAGACGGACTTATATAAAAAATTCAATGTAAAGAATGCGATTCATGCTATGTGGGAGAAAATAGCAAAACAAAATTAGTAAAAGTACAACAACACAAAAAAAACGTAGAAAATATGTATTAATAAATTTCCGACAATGACACACGTAACATATAGATCAGCTTTAGTTAAACATAGTTTTGAGAATAAACATAAATTTGATTTTGATTATGCGGCCACCTTAGGATATGAACAAAAAAAGCAAAAAAGATTATTTAAAGAAGCGTGTCACATTTGGACATCCAAAAATCCAGTAAATTACAAAGTAGATATAAACCCTTTGCAAACTAATTATAAAAATATTATTAAAAATTTCGTAAAACCAAAAATTTTACTTGTCTAGACAAACAAAATAAATTTGTTGTTTCTTGTGAAAAATATTGTGTATGTAAATATTGGTATTATTGTATATATTGTTACGTTTTTTCCTTGTCAATTAAGGTTCGTATCACTGGATTGTGAATCATACAAAATCAATTTAATTTATCTCCAACGAATTTATTTATTTCACAAAATTTATTGCAACACAGTTTATCAATAAAAATTCACAAAATCACTTTATATAAATTATTCTCAAATTTTACTGATCGCTTTTACTTTTTATTTTACATTAAAACACTTTTTAAATCACTTTTTAATTCCTTTTAATCTTTACACTATCGCTTACCAAATATTTCTAATCCAATTCGACTTCGTTCACCTTTTTATATATACAAACCAAACTTCTAGAAAGCTCATGACTTTTCCAGTTAGAATAGCGTAGAAACATTACGTAACAATTGTAGTGTTTTTTTATTCGCTCAACGGTTTTTTTATTCGCTCCGGATAGCTGCTATCGAGAGCCGTCATTTTTCTACGCCTAAATTTAATTTTGACGCGCTATTTATTGGTAAACTAAACTTATTTAACATCAAACTATCATTTTTAATTCAATTGTTTACCAAAAACTTCATATAAAAAATATTTGGCTCTACCTATTTATACGGAGCGCTATCGGGAGCCATTTTTTATATGACGGCTCTCGATAGCAGCTATCCGGAGCGAATAAAAAAACACTACAAATTTTTATCATGGAAAATTCCATTTTAGTACAGTTAAACATTTAGCTATTCATTTAACTTCTTCTATTACACACTAGGTGTCGCCGTCACAATATGTTTAATTTTTGTAAATCATTGTAATTTTTTAGTTTTTAGTTAATTTTTCATAGCCTTGAAAATGGTTTAAAAAACCGAAAATTTGGCAAAAAATTGTAAGGAAAAAAGGAGAAAGTTTTAATAAAGAAATTTATTAAAAATTTTTTAAATAGGTCTATAATTTAGCCAAACATAAAAAATAATATATGTATATTGACATACAATGGCGATTCAATTAAAAACACGCTTTATCACAATAAAATATTTATATTAATTTTGAAAACTTGGGTTTATTTTTAAATTCTTTCTTTATTTTTCGTGAAATTTTATTTTTTACAAAACAACTAGTTTCGAGCAGATCTGCTCATCATCAGGTTACTTTAAAACTAAACATGAATTATAAAGTTCAAAAATTTGGACCAAATATTTTTGTCTGCATAAAAATTAAAATTATTAAGTACATAAACATTCTTGATGTCCTATTTTATATACAAACACAGTTGTGGTTATATACTAATTATATAATCATAAATGTCGTTTCGCTTTATTTTGTCATTAAGCAAGTCGTCGTTGTTTCTGTGTTTGTATATTTCTATCTCTTCGTACCTATCCATCGTGCTGCTTTTATTAATTCGAATGCACACATATATTTAGCAACAGTAATAAACATAAGGAGAAAATCATATATTGGCACAGGTATGTAGATGACATTCTAATACTATTCAACGCCACACAACGACAGTTAACACAACTAAAGAATTACACCAATAGCATTCATCCACAATTGCAATTTACACTTGAAACAGAAATTGATAAACAAATACACTTCTTAGATTTATCAATCACAAACATAGAACGTAAACATGATTTCAACATATTTCGAAAACCAACACAAACAGATCATACAATTAATAGAAGTGCAAATCATCCAATAAAACACAAATATGCCGCATACACACACATGATCAACAGACTGAACAACACTCCAATGACAGAGGAGAACTACTTAAAAGAGTTAAACACAATAAAACACATAGCTGAGAAGAATGGTTTCAATCAAAACATAGTAAGGAACATGAATCAAAAATTAATAAACAAAATAGAACGATCAAATTTGACCACACTAACAACGCAGTCCACAGAAATAAAGAAATACATATCAGTGAATTACAATCATCTACACAGCAAAATTACACAAAAATTCTTTCAATATGGTTACACTGTAGCATTCATAACCAACAACAAAATGCTCCAAAAACTGAAAGAAAAACCAAAACAAACAGATGATTCCGGAATTTACAAAATAATATGTAACGATTGTACAAAATTTTATGTCGGCCAAACTGGGAGAAGTTTTAAGACAAGATTCCAAGAACACATTCAGGAAATTAAAAAACCAACAACATCCATCAAATCGAATTATGCACTGCACATAAAAAACGAAAATCATACATTCACTAATTTTGACAACAACCTATCTGTATTGCATCGAATTAATAAAAGCAGCACGATGGATAGGTACCAAGAGATAGAAATATACAAACACAGAAACAACGCGACTTGCTTAACGACAAAATAAAGCGAAACGACATTTATGATTATATAATTAGTATATAACCACAACTGTGTTTGTATATAAAATAGGACATCAAGAATGTTTATGTACTTAATAATTTTAATTTTTATGCAGACAAAAATATTTGGTCCAAATTTTTGAACTTTATAATTCATGTTTAGTTTTAAAGTAACCTGATGATGAGCAGATCTGCTCGAAACTAGTTGTTTTGTAAAAAATAAAATTTCACAAAAAATAAAGAAAGAATTTAAAAATAAACTCGAAGTTTTCAAAATTAATATAAATATAAAAAATAATATATAAAAGACCTAATTAAAAATAAACAAATAACTTAAAGTTAAAGTATATGCACTAATCCACCAAGGAAATATTTACATTAAAATGTGCTTATAAGCACGCAACTGCTTATAAGCAAGCAACTGTTTATAAGCACGCACTAGAAAAAACAGACGTAATAGTAGATTACATACCGAGGCGGAAAGTATTCCACTCCTGTCGAGCGAACTTTTGTTTACCGAGAGGCGTAGCCACTAGGTCAACTAATTTTCGATATGGGAATGGTACTTTTCGCCGAGGTTTTTTACTATTTTATTCACAATCAAAGGCATTTAATAAAACAAGCTATCTCTATAATATTATCGTTTGTTTTAACAAAATATTAACACTTAGTAGGCGCTGCACAATTAACATTTCATTAAATCGACAGTAGCACCCCCACGGGTTAGTAATGCTTTCATTACTGACCGATTTCGTCTCATTACTAACCGCTCTTTTAGTATTACTGACCGCTTGAAGTGTGTCCTGGGAAATCGCCCACTTTCTAACCTTTAAGAGGTTAGAAACGCGGTATGTTACCAACTGATAGTGAATAAAAGCACTTACTCGTATTCCTACCTAAGTATTCATATTATTTTTTAGAGAATTAGCATGCTGCACCCTTATTCTGTAAAAAATAAGATAATGTGTAAACGTGAAAACGGGTAAACTTTGTGATTTTTTACTAAAATTACATTAAATGGTTTTTCGATTCTCTTTTCGTTCACTGTTTATGACGTGTAAACATTATCTTATTTTTGATAGAATAAGGCTACTGGACGTGCATATCGACTGAACATTATATCTCAATGATCACAATTTCCCTTCTATTAGTTATTCGTTACAAGATCACGCATATTTTACTATCTCTTTTTGATAATTTATACTGTTTTTATATTCATATTTTCTGAAAATTTTATTTAAAACGATATTAAGGACCAAAATTTTATAAAGCTGTTCTTCTCTACATAGGGCAACAATTTTTTTTTTATAAAATCGTAGTTTAATTTTTGGTTTACTTGTTTTGGTTTATTTTCATTCATATTTATCTAGGTATGTAAACGATGCCAACCAAACCAATCTTTTGTGTGTTGCACTGTTCGGGCATGCAAACAGATTCCTGATTATTTTGATTTATTGCATTATTCAGGCGTGGTCATATATCTTTGTTGGTTTTATTTCAGCGCAAAATTTGGTAACGCCTTTAAATTCTCCTTTTAGTGGTTGCTTATAGAAAACACGAGCGTTAGAAAGAAGCATTCCAAAATGTTTTAATAATTATTTCGTTAGGATCTAAACTGAAATCGAGGAAAATCGATGTTGTTGTTTAATGTACATTTGTCGGTCATACAAAATACTCCTCTACTATTATTACGATTACAGTGATACAACTATAAAACTTAAGTCGCGCAACGACCAAAGTCGCGTTACATATACGATTTCTTTTGATAAAACACAATCATTTTTAGCCTCACTTATTCAAACAAAATCTAAAAAGTGCGCTTTAATGCTTGATTTATCACAAATTTCAAGAACAACAGCTTGATCGGATTGAAAAATGTTAAATGGCAAAATGAGAATTCTTTATACATATTATTTCCTTTCAATTTCCAGTAAAATTAATCTACCAATATAAAATACCTAATCCATCAATTAATTATAAGGTATTAAAATGAACAGAACATAAATAATACAACATTTTAATTAACGAGAATGTAATTTCGAAAAGCCTTCCGAAAAATGTATTATGTATATTTACAAAATACATGTATTATTCATGAAAGCGAAATTTAATTACATCTAATACATAGGGTTTCATTTCAATAGAAATTGACCTGCCGCAAGCATTTTTGCGGTTCACACATCCAAATAACAAATCACCATGTTGAATCAGTATAGACAAATAATCGGAATTAACTCATCAATAACAAAAACAAAAATAAATTTTCATTTAATTGTATGGCATACACAGCTATCAGATGTATAAAACATCTTACATAAATATGGTTATTAGTCTAAGATAAAATGGACGTATCGAGTGGTTTCCCATTTCTTTTTCATAAACTTTCCACTTGGAAATAAAACCTTCATATCCATGTACACATATAGTATATTCGTATTACAAATATTTCTTTGTTTATTTTGCTTTATTTGTGGGGAGATTCAAAATTAATTATAAGTTTATATCATTTATCCTGATGATTAATTCGCATTGAAATGTTAATTTTTTCACCGTTCGTCTTGATGGTGGATGTTTTTTATTATGATGCTGGCTGTTCTGTTCATGGAAAGTGAGTTCGTTCACTAAAAGCGTATTGAGAAAATACGTACAAATTGTTACTTAGGAGTGCTTATCACTTTATCGGGCCCGCGCAAGTTCGGATTATTACCGGAAAAATTATCATTTGAGTCATTTAATACTTCTTATTCACGAACTGAAGGATATAGCCCCTGAACAATATTTCAGTTTCATTGTTTAATTCATTTATGAGTGTAACTATTAAGGCACGACAAGAAACTGCTGCCGGCCTCTCCACCTCGAACAATTCTTCTTGCAAAATGTGCCTCAAATAATTTTTCTCAAACAATTCCTAACGCAATTTTTCACACACAATTTTTTTCATGTTTTCTCAGAGGGTCAAAGAATGGAAAGATTAATCAATCAGCAACTACAGTGGCGGACAATACTGTTCACGAAAATTTAAATAAATAAAAATCTTAAAATTATTTGTTCTAGTAATCACTTAAATTTATTCAAATTATTATTTTTTTGAATAACATTATTTTCTTCAAACTATTTTATATAATCCAATAAGATGAATAAATTATTCCCTTTGCTAATTAAAGCAGTATAGGGAGTAATTTTTTACTAACAGGTACCTTTACAGTCGTTTACATAACTAACAATAAGGAATACTTAAATATAAAATTAATATTAAATAAACTAAATCAATAAACTAAAATAAATAAAATTATTATTTATTGATATAAAGACACAATGGCTACACACACGTGGCGAAAACCCAGTCTACCTCATCATTCTCTATGATTCTCAATGACTCAACAACAACCAAAATTTAGTAGCTCTTAAAACTTCTTTATAGTTGTTTGATAATGAAATTTGCTCAAGCATGCCATTGAGAATTTTTGGTGCAATAGAAGTATACTATCCTCTGAAATGTTCTTTAAGTGGTTTTGGTACGGCAAGACAATTTTTTCGTAGCTTATAACTCAGTAGTTTGACATTTAAATTATCACAACGCCGGAAGAAAATGCTTAGTACCTTATAGATAAAAATATACCGTACTGGTAGAATATTTGAGATCCGGAAAAGAGGAAGTGAAGGTGACAATCTTGACTTACGATGAGGTAATCGAACTGCATGTTTTTGGCAAATAAAAAATGATCTGAGATTTTCAAAGTACATTCCGCTCCATGATACAATGCCCTATTTAATTTTAGACTCGACCATTGCAAAATAGTAAATTTTAGTATATCGAAAGGAACTAAAGGCCTTAGTAAGTACATTTTCCGAATGGAAACAATCATGCTTTTGCACAACTGATTAATATGAGGTCTCCAAATGAAATGTGTGTCCAGAACAATCTCCAGGTATTTGAATTCAGTTACTTTTTCAATTGTTTGAGGTTCGACGTTACTATTCAGCGAACCTGATAATTGATATTTAATTCTGGTGTAGGCAATGTATCTACTGTTCTGGAATTCTCTAAAAATTCGATACACACGACAAATGAAAAAGATATAAACTAACGACGTGGAATATAACGTTTCCATTTAATGCGGTAATGCACTACTTAAATTATTGAGGAAACATAATTTAGACGTGCCCAAAGATTTCCGAACAATAATAAAAACTCCATAAATTCCCCATGAGGTTATTTAAATGGGACGAAGAAAGATCAATTGGAAAATTTCGTAGAAAATGTTAATTTTAGCAGCAGTGAAATTAAAATTAATATCGGCATAGATTGTGTTCCTTTGGCTAAAAGCTCGAACAGCCAATTATGGCCAGTGCAGGGAAATGTTCCACCTTATAAAAAAGTATTTGCTATTGGAGTATTCCACGGTTATAAAAAAACAAATTGTACAAATATTTTTTTGAAACCATTTATTGATGAGGTGAAATATTTACTTAGCAATGGGATTACCATTAAAAACAATACACTACCTTTTTCATTAAGGGCATTCATTTGTGACGCACCGACGCGGGCTTTTGTACTAGGTGCAAATATTCAAAATTGATTTTCTTTAAGACCAATTTACTAATTTTTTTCTTTTTTTCTATTATTATTAGGAGTAAAGTCACATACAGGCTATTATTCTTGTACAAAGTGTAAAATTAAAGGCATAAACAAGAGTGTGCTTCCCTGGCGTAAAAAATCGTCTTAGAAAACCTTCCTAGAAATCTTCCAAGCAAAAACTCCAAAAAGAGCACCACGTCCAAACCGATTTATTATTGGACGCATTAAATATAGGATGTGCGTCAAAATTCCCAATAGATTATATGCATTGTGCATTATTAGTTATATTAAAGCAGCGTTTTAATTTATTGGTGAAGAATAAAAGGCGAGATTTATCTCTGAAGAAGAATGCAGTAGAAAGTATGTATTAACATAAGGTTAATAAAATTACGTTTCCGTATTCCTTCGGAATTTGCGCGAAAACCGAGAATATTGAACGACCTACAGCACTGGAAAGCAACCGATTTTAAGAGCTTTACAATGTACACCGGTTTTGTGTTACTAACAAATATTTTGGCTCCTAAATATTATAAGCACTTCCTATTATTACTTTGTGGACTAATATTATTGTGCCATCCCACAAATTGTAATTTAAATAATGAATGTGCTAGCGACTTACTGACCGAATTTGTTAAGAATTTTCCTGCGCTTTACAGGATTGACAATACATCTTATAATGTTCATTGCCTCCTACACTTATCTGGAGACTCATAACAATTTGGCGGGTTAGATACCTATAGTGCTTTCCGATTCGAAAACTTTCTTCAACAAATTAAAAAAATGGTTAAAAACGGTTCCTTTCCACTTCAACATATATTAAATAAATTAAATAGATTGGGTGAATTTTGCAAAGCGCCGGAAGAAAAAATTTCCACAACCTTCAAACTTGACAGCAAATCCCCTAATAATTATTGTTTAGTGGAAGATCAAGTATTTAAAATAGGCAACATTACACAAAAAACAGTTTACGGATATTTTGTCAAAAATCTGCAAAATTTCTCCGATTTTCCTATTGAATCGCAGAATATTGGAATCTATTGCACGAAAAATGAAAAAATAGGTTCATCATTAAAGTCATTTGATATAATCCTCATTAAAACTAAAATTATAAAAATTAAATCGAAAACAAATACAGTGTTTATACCAGTTCAACATTTATAATATTAACAATGAGGAAGGACTTTAGTAGTTATTCTATGATATTAATATGTAAAAAATTTCAGGGTAGCGATTTTGGTCGCAATTTGAGGATTGAGTTGAGAATTACCGGAAGGCAATAGTATTGGTAAATTGTATTGGTGTCCAAAGAATAGAGAAAAACAGAGAATAAACATTTGAAATATAAAAAAAACAATTCAGTGTCAGCTCATGCGTGCGAAAGGTTGTACATATTTTTATTTCCAGTAATTTTCTGCAAAATTTAAAACTAATAAAATTGTTAATTGAATAATGATTTAAAGATAAATCAAAATTAGCTAAAAATGGAAAATGAGTCAGAAAAATATTTATAAACTAGAATTTTATTAATAATTTTAAATGATGAAAAGACATACGACGTACATCCTGCTTGCCCATCCCAAAATCACTAATTTAGTAATTTACTTATATTTTTCACATTATTTCTCTTATTCGATGTTAAACAAAAAACTAAAAAAATGATGGGCGGTTTTTTTTGTTTTTTGTTTAACATGATGCAAATAAGAGTGAGCAAAAATGATACGAAAAAGAGGGATATAAAATATACTGTGGAAAATATAAGAAGTACCCTGTTTTTCCGTTATAAGCCGCGGGTTGTTGCTCAAAAAAAGTTTTTTTTTCTAAAAAAATAAGCTTCTTAAAGAAGTGCGGCTTATATTATGGTATTGCAGCTTCATAAGGGAATCGAAAAAACAAAAAATAATTTTCAAAATCTCACATTTTATTTTAAGTAATTCACAGTGGCTTATTACAGCAGTGCGGCTTATAAAGGAAAAACAGGGTAAATTAGTTATTTTGACTTAGTGTTAATTCAGACGCAGGAGGGGAAGGATGTACGTCGTGTGTCTTTTCATCATTTAAAATTATTAATAAAATTATAGTTTATAAATATTTTTCAGACTTATTTTCCATTTTTAGCTAATTTTTGTTTATCTTTAAATCATTATTCAATTTACCATTTTATCAGTTTTAAATTTTACAGAAAATTACTCGGAATACAAATATGTAGAACACTCCTTTCGTACGCATGAGATAACACTGAATTGTTTTTTTTTGATTTTTCAAATGTTTATTCTCACATAACTCAAAAAAAAAAAAAAAAAAAGTTAAAAATATTATGAATGGGGTCGACGAAGAATGTAAAAAATTAAAAACCATTTATTTATGCTGCTTTTTGTTTTTTATATTGAAGATCACCACGAGCAATTGATTGCGTATATTGTTTTGGATTTTTGGTAACGAAGTAAAATGAATGTCTCGTTTACAACAACAATAGATAGAAAAACATGAATTCCTCATGTTAAAAGGTAGGGAAAAATAACTCAAGGCGAGCGGAAGCAACAAAAAAGTTGAACCGATTTCACCCGCTTAGCATATTTTTGATACTTACCATCATGAGAAAACACACTAATACAATAAAAATATTTGACGGCACACAATAGCAAAATGTATATTATACGCCGTGTACATATACAAAATTCTCAATCCTCAATCCTCATTTTGCGACCAAAATCGATACCCAGATGTCAGAATATTATAATTCAGAGCTGTTCGAATCTGACGAAGAGGCAAACTGTGCTAATTTTCTCAGTATCAACAGCCAAATACAACCTACAACAAGCAGGCAGTCACCAACACATAAAAAACAATTTTCATACAATTGTAATAAGGAAAACCAACCACCTGTTGTCTTAGAAGCGACAACAGCTATTACAAATAGACAAATTCAGCAGCAGCCATCAGCTTCTTTAATACCATCAACCCCGCCAATATTAGCTGACGTAATGAGAGTCCAAAATGAGCATTGAGGGGCTTTGACTTTCGAGTCAGCCGGATGCTTCTAATTTTCTTATAAATTTGTAAACTTTTTTAAATTTATTGTAAAACGTATTGTAAATGTATAAATTCCCCCAGTGGCATAAAATGCGAACATGCACCAACCGCGGATCGCCGTCGTCGTTTGGAACATTCCAAAAATCGTGAAGGAAGGTTAACAGCAAATAACGATATATGTACTCGTATGTCCATCATACGAATAATACAATATTTACAAGCGACAAACATGCCAATTTACCGGGTGAATTATAAACGCTGCCGGCTGAGCTGTTGTAGTGCAAATATAACAACAAAGATTTAATTTGTTTATTAATGCTCCCCTCATTTGGCACAACCTGCTATGAATGAGCTTTTGCTCAAAGTAGCTTGTGTCAGTGGGGTTGGTATACTAATAATTAATTCTTGTAAATAAATAAATAAATAAATAATGCATGGGAACATTATTAGAGTTTTGTTACGTGAGTTTAAGTTGCTCCGACGTGAGCTGTAGGAGAGAGATTGCACGAAGAAATCAGATATCACGAGCGCGATGTCATTAAGATTGCCTGTTTCATCAGCAGAGCAATTTGCATATCTTGAAGCAGAAATCAAAAAAAGACAAACAAAAAGAAATAACGTTGGTAAAAAATCACAGCTAGATTAAATCGTATCGACCCAGTCTAAATTATGTTTAATTTTGTTTTGTTTTCAGATAAATTTGTTAGAAAATGCAAACGACAAAAGCCTAGACAAGTTTGTTAGAGCTTGTTTAAAGTTAATTATAACCACCGATGCTGCAACTTGCTTTACCTGGTATGGCCGTCACGGAAACACCGCTGTGAAAACTTTTCATATCATGAATTTAGTAATAGATAAGTTTTCGATATAAAGTGTATATACGAGTACATATTAAGATAAATAGATATAAACACTTAAACACAGTACACATGTCGCTGGTGTTCAAGAAAAACGACACAACTCAAAAAATTAAATTTTGTTTGCAATTCAGCACGTGCCACCAGGTTTCCCGTCCAATAAAAAGTAAAGGAGGCTACGCCTGAATACGATAGGAATACGTAATACGAATCTTATATTTTCGAATTCGTATCGCTTTCAGGAATAGCCCGAGGATTAATTTTCTTTAATTTGATTTAAGCGAGCGGAAAATTAGATCTGTTGTTCCGATATTTTGCACACCATCGAAGTGTTGTTTTTAAATTATTATATGTGATATACTAACCAAATTTCTATTTACATATTTAGAATGTGCCGCTAAAAAATTCCCGTCTTCCAAAAATATGGAAATTATTTGCGCAATAAAGAAGTGGTTTCTTTATTCAAAAGATGTTTTAAAAAAAATGAAAAAAAAATTAAAACCAACCAATGAAACTTTAAATTTTTTTTTTAATCAAGTTAATTTTTATAATTAGTTTTCAGATATAGGATTTTAGGAATCATTTTGAATTTTTGATCTAAATTTTGAATTTTTTGGTAATTTAAGCCTTAGACGTTTATTTTTAAGAGTCAATTATGAATTTTTAAATTATTTTTTTTAAATTTATTACTGTATCGAGTGTTTGTTTAATTTTTAACAATTAATTCATTTTTTATTGAATATTTTTAATGGTGCTCGATTCAAAATTTAATTTTAGTTTTTTAATTTGTGAGTCAATTTTTAAACTAACACTCCTATTATACTCCTCCTATTACTTTGCAAATGTGGTTAGATTTGTGTGGTGTGTTTCGGTTAGATGAGAACCATAAAAGGGGCTATACATTTTTTATTGTTTTCTTATTCTATAGAGTATTTATTTAATGGACTTTAAAAATATACATTATGATCTTATTCCAAGAAATCAAAGAAAATTTTAATTAAACAAAATAACTTCTTCGGTTTTTTATTAATAATTATTCTTTGTTATTGTTTTTATGTCTTAATCATAGTAATATTGTAATAACTATTCAACATATGAACTTTTAAATTATTGGATTTTAAAAACGTTTAAATCAATTAATGAAATAAATCACAAATGAATCTATAAATTCCTATAAGTAGCAACAATTAAATGTGGCGGTTCACGCATTTGTACGTGCGTTTGCCGTCACACAGTCAGAACATAGGCGAACAAAAATAAACACAAACGGAAAACACCTAATACAAAAAGGACAACTAAACTACTGTCTCTTCCGGACAACGACATGACGGCAAAAATAAAATAAATAAAAACAGTCTCGTCTCGGATTTAGTGGCACTCGCACGTGCGCTATTGGCGGCGCTTTATTAATTTTAATAAAATGGTGGTGTAACATAATAAAATAAAAATAATGAATAAATAACAAAAACAAATGGCCTATTTCTTAAATATAAAATTCCACATTTGGTGACAACCGACGTTCATCATTCAAACACGCGGTTATACATATTTTTAAAATGCAAAACAAAATTGCCAATCATAAATGGAGTCAGACATTCATTCAACACATTTACACAAACCACCCGAGACCAGTACATGCCAAAACTACAACTACACAAACACGTGCCGATCAGCAGCAACACCAACATCACTGCTATTGCCATTGCCGTCATCACGTCGAGCGGCACAATAATAGCACTGTCATTGGAGTCAGCCTTGCCTTAATCGCACCAGCTGGCAGATGTTGTATCACCGCTTGTGATGACATTAACACCAACAACAACGGCAATAGCAGCGACAACAGAAACATCGTTAGCAGCAACAACAACATCCAGCCCCAGCACGACGACACCCTTAACACCGCCAACAACATCAGCGCCAACATCATTCATAATCAACAACAACAATAGCAGAAACACATAATTTTTTTGTATATATCTTGAAAATTTCCACCACCATATGACATCAAATTTTTTTTCCGGGTTCTCTTTCATTTCGTTTAGATCAATAAACATCACTTTGTTTTGTTTTATTTTCGGCTCACACAAAATGTCATATGGAAAAACAAAATACAGACATTCCCGACCACACTCCCCAAACTGACACGACAAAAGACCGAAACTGGCCTCAAGACATGACGTCAGGTTACAGAACCACTCTTCTGGTCTGGCTCACGTTTTGGGGGCCAGGCAAAACTTCAAACATAACACTAGCCAGTCGCGGTTTTGCTTACACACACACACACACACACAGATGTACGCACTCACACATACACGCACGCAAACATCACACACACACACACTCGCACACGCACAAGTATCACACACACACACGCACGCACAGTTACAGAGGGGAAAATTCACTCGTGGGGGAGTCCTGTGGCGGTTCACGCATATGTATGTGCGTTCGCCGTACATACACGAACAAAAATAAACACAAACGGAAAACACCTAATACAAAAAGGACAACTAAACTACTGTCTCTTCCAGACAACGACAGGACGACAAAAATAAAATAAATAAAAACAGTCTCGTCTCGGATTTAGTGGCACTCGCACGCGCGCTGTTGTGGTGTAACATAATAAAATAAAAATAATGTTTAAATAATAAATAAACAAAAACCAATGGCGTATTTCCTAAATATAAAATTCCACAGATTTTTGTGATAAATTTGATAAACAAATGTGATAAATTTGTTGTTTTCGAGGTCGTCCAATAGTCATCCGATCGAGCACAAATGACACTCATTTCTAACGAGTTAAAGTTTCTGGATTGTTTTTTTTTTTCAATCACTTAACTTAAACTTAATTATAATATGTTATTTAAATTTACATTAAACTTGATTATGTTTAATTTATTTTTGTAAATTTGTTTTTGATATATGTTTTAATTTAAGTTTTAATTATCTAACTATTTAATTTTATTCATATATATTATAGCTATCACATAAAATTTTTTTCAGCCTAGCAATTGATTTTTATTAATTTTAAAAACTAGAACTTTGCTCTCTCAGATCTTCTATTCGACTCCCGTTTTCATCGCTTATTTTCCAATTCTTTTTTGTTTTCCATACCATAGTAAATTTAACAAAACGATTCCTCGCGCGTCATTGTAGCGATTTAATCGTTACAGTCTTTCTAGCAAAACTACATGCTGCAGTAAACATTTAGGAGGGAGAGCAATAAGCCCAGACAGTATGTGACACGTACCGGCCGGCAGTATTATCACGTTCATTAAGAGCCTGAATATTGACTGGACGGATAATTAAGGAGGGTCTAAACACAAAAGATCGTTAAGGTCGCAGTGCGGAGTGGCTGAACACCCGCACGGCCTTTCAATAATAATAATAATAATCTAAAAAAATTAAAAAAAAAATTAAGTTTAGTTGAATAAGAAACAGCTTTTGTTTGATATGACTAAAAAAATGTGAAGTATCTAAAATATAAAACATAAATTAATTTGAATACGAAACGGTTTTCAGATTGATATTCAATCTTCATTTCATTCTTTCAATGAAGTTTAATTGCAAACAACCATTTTAGTTTTTATACGGAAAAAAATATAAATAAATTCGAAGATTCAAAAATTAAAATATATAAATCGGTTAAATTCTTGGAAAAACTAAATATAATGAAACAAATTATATAAATGATAAAAAGGTGATCTTAAACATTGTGTTATTATTATCTAACTTGGACAGAGGCGGAGAACGACATCGAAACAGCGGATCAACGTACATCAAATCCGGTAATGTATAATTAGTTATTTTTTTATTAAAGATTTTTAAGTATGCTAAGGAGCATGACTGAGGTTGTGTTATGCCTGTTCTGAAGTGGTGAATAAATAAATACCTATGTACTAATTCTCTATAAATTTAATGAGATGAATGGATGAGCAAGGTCGAGTGAATTCAGTGATCCCCAGATTTCAGTTCCGTGGAAATCTCAATTTTTTTTTTTTGTCTTGGTTGTTTTTTTGTTTTTGTCTAGCACACGTAATCCATCTAAGTAAAGTAGCGATGGCTAACACACCTGTGGGTATAATTAACCCACCCTATTTTCCGGTTGGATGCTATCCTAACCAAGTGTGTGACCACGGGTGAGATGAGAACCGTGTGAAACGATAATTCCGAGATAAAGGTAATACCAAAATCTTTTTACGAGTAAACTCTATTAATGATGTTACGTTGCAGGAAATAGTCGCAACGTATAACCTGTCGTAAATGGGTGAAGCACATAGTACTAAACTTTGAAAAATTTAGATTCAACTTTTGTTTTGAACACTAACATGAAAAGCTACTTAGATCAGATTGAAAAGCAATAACATCACTGTAATTCTAAATAGTTTTGAAAAATTGTATGTCATCGGCACACAATTGTATGCTGCAGAATCCACCACGAAGTGGTGACCATTTAATAGTTAAGAAATTGCAATCTAGCGAAACAATTTTCCTTAGTAGTAAATGATGATCAACTTTATAGAAGGCCTTACTAAAATCGGTATAAAACAACCTCAGCATTATTAACATTTGACAGAGCACAAGACGCGTAGTTAGTTAATAGTAACAGATTCGTAACTGTAAAGCTACCAGAAATGAATCCATGCTGTTTAGATGAAATGATTTGAATAAATGTTTATTAATCAGTTTCTCAAAAAGTTTGGGTGAAACTGATAAAATACAAATTCCGCTATAATTTTTAAGGTCGCAAAGAACACCAGATTTAAAAATAGGTCTAATAATAGCAGAAGATTTCTACAAACAGCGAGGCTTTGATTGAATGGATAGTTTCGCAATTACAGTAGCAATCATCTTTAGAACTAGAGGGAGTACAGAATCAGGCCAGCGTTTGGTTAATGTTGAGTTCTAGCAATTCGGGTAATATATCATCGTTTTCAAAACCAAACTTTGGGAATTAATTGATTGAGTTAGATAGGCACGTTTTTGCTGAATACATGCTCTTAAAAAAATCAGCGAAAAGATTACAGGTATCAAGCAGATTATCACACACTCTCTCATGCATAAACATTGTGGAGGGGTATCCGCTAGAATGAATTTCCAAAATCGCTCGGGCTTAGACCTAATATTAAGCTCATTTTCGAGAATATAATTATGGTATAAAAAACGATTTTAATACGTGAACTTTTTGCGCAAAACGACGAAAGCCGAATAATTTGAAGCATTCGGAGATACGTTATATCGCTTATGAGCTTTATCTTTCCTATTTTTCAGATTAATCAACTGTTTATCATACCATGATTCCTTTTTAATTACCCGAAAATGAAACATTCGAAATACATTTATTGAACCCTTGATAAATAATATTATAAAATTCATTTAACCTAGTGTCTGTCGTACTAATTGAACTCCATGAGGCCCAATCATACCTTCAAGATAAATATTAAAAGAACTGTAGTCGCGTTTTTTAAAATTATAATTAAATGATTCTACTTTTACGTTCACAGGTTTACAAAATTCAAAAATAACACAAATATTTAAAGAAAAATGAAAAATACTCGATGACCCCGCTAGGTTATCACATACAGATACTCTCATATCAAGATCCATAGTTAGAAAAGCTAAATCCAATATGTTGTTACACGTTGCTTTAAACCCAATGACAGAATGTCAGATAAAAGCTTTGCATTTCAGCATTAAATTTAATGGGTGTCAGGTCATAATCATGTTAAAAATTGATGAGTATACTCCGGGGTTAGAGTTATAAGGAATATAAATAGTTCAAATAATCAGGGAATAACTATGAAATGTAATACACACAGCACCCATTTCCAGATCACAATTATCGATATGTACAAGAACCGAAGAAAATTCGTTCGATACCGCACCTAAAACGCCACCTCCTTCTCCATAGGCTCCTAGAGAAACCTGTCGCTGTGATGAACATTACAGAACGACGCAATATATTCCTCCGTTTTGTAATGCTTCGTTAACCATGTCTCAATGATGCAGGTGATGTCGTAATTTTTTTACAAAATTGACAAATATGTACATATAATGATTTCGATTTCTGGCGTAAACCACTGGCATTGAAATAATGGGTGAGGTGAATAAAAACAAGGAAATGGTTTTACTTGAATTTTTTCATTGTGTTGAAGTATTTACTTCTTGAATAAAAAAACATTTGAAGGTCAATATAATGTTTGTCTTACAAGTAAAAAAATCGATTCAGCTCTTCCACTAGCAAGAATTTTTCGGAGAAAATTTAACTAAAAGCATTTACTTTTTTTTATTCACTTCACTCAGTATATATTTAACGTAGTAAATGACGGGAAAGTACAAGCTCTCGAACTGGGCAGTGCAATATCGGAGACATTATTAGTAATTATAGCTGCTGGAGAGAATGTACTTAAATCATTATAACTGAGCGAGGGACTAAACAATGATTCGAGGATTGTCGACGATAATTTAAAAATTCTTTAGTCAATACGGAGGCTAGAATGATGAATCCAATAACTGATTAAGTTTATTGTCGGGAACACCAATTTTAAATGAAATATAATCACGGTCATACGAACGCGTTTCATACGAACCAAAGTAGGTTTATCAATCTCGAAATTGTTTTTAAGTTTTTG
Source organism: Tipula vernalis (assembly GCA_958295665.1). Classification (NCBI taxonomy): domain Eukaryota; kingdom Metazoa; phylum Arthropoda; class Insecta; order Diptera; family Tipulidae; genus Tipula; species Tipula vernalis. Next base: position 210,718,098 of record OY282559.1, on the reverse strand, counting down.
TTAATTGTTTTTAGCATATCATCATATTTACCTTGCAAAGACGAGAGACAAAAATTCATTTTAGCGCTTGAACAGCACGCAAAGTTGAATTAGGTCCACCACTACCAATCATAATTAGATGTGAAACGTTATTATTGCTTGCTGATTGAGTAGATGCAGTATTTTCAGATGTAGTTATTGTATTTTTGTCACACTTAGATCTTGTTATCCTTGGTGACGGCACTTCAGCAGTATTATGTGATTTTTTGACTTGCCATTGGACGATGATTGCATTGGTACTAGCTTTCCCATTTTTTCAAATTGTTATTTAAGAAATATTTTTCATCTAATGCAAGAAGAAATGCGGATATGGTATCTAAAGTAACCGCATTATGATCATTCTTTTCTTTTTGCACTTTATAAAAATCAATGCACTCACAACAACACCATAAAAAATTTGAAATTACTGATATAGCATCACACACATTATTTTTTAAATCCGAACAACCAAAATGTATTATTTTATTGCAAACATAAGCACAAGTAAAAATTTGTCAGATATAATAGCGATACATTTGAAGCACAAATTTTAGTAGAGCCGGTGCGATGGAAATCGGATTCTAAAATGATTTTAAGATGAAGTTCTGGAATATGACCAATTAGGATGGAAATTGGCTATTTCTTTACCGCTTTCGATCTGCCTCACAGCAGATAAACCTCAAGTGCTGTCTGGTTTACATAAACTTTAACAGATAATAGCTTTTATGATATTGCCTGTTGATGTTTTTCTGAATTTGCAGCTGTGGAGGTTTCCCATATTGATATAATTATTATACATCTGCCGGCAAATTTAATTGCAAAGGAAAATAAGAAAAAGTGGGTGATAGTACGCACAAAATCTTTCTAGGATCTCATTTTCGTAGTGTATGTCATATTTAATGATGATCAGTTAAAGAATAGCCGAGCCTTAACCAAACCTCCTATACTCTTAGGACCTTCATTGCACATGTCAAATTTCACTAGAATCGGTTAAGGATTTATCATGTTCCGTCCTAGTTGGCCATATTCCAGAACTTAACCAGTCTTATCTAGTATTCCATCTAATTTTCTATCGTCTTTTGGGCGAGTATTACAAGAAAAAAACTCTCAACCTTTTAGTTGCTTACAACATTGTTTTAATTCTTTATTTACACTCATTATTATAAGTAGTGGCCAAACCACAAATAATAATCGGAAAGTGACAATAATACCCTTCAAAAACTGAGAAAAAATTGTTTTTCCACATGATCAAATTTTCTTGATTCTTTTCCACATGATCAAATTTTTGTGATACTTTTTATGTATAATGTAGAAGAGAGCTTTCTATTTAATTTTTATTGTTGGTTGGAAAATAATCGACAAACTCCTCTACCAAATCAATTTTTTAATTTACTCTACAGAAAATCTTTTAAATTAATTGAATACGAGAAATTTAATATGAAGGTCTAATATTTGTTTTTATATCGATATCTTAAAACACATAAGTGCTACCTATATAAAAATTAAGGTTTCAAAAAGGTACCCTTTATCATTTATGGGTCTGTTATTTAGTACTATAATCTTTTAGAACTCTAGTTTCGGGACATTGAGTGAAAATTCTCAATATTTTCGGGCTTTGAGACATTCTTATGGACGTTCATAATATGGACATATCACTTGCGTGCTTTAAAATATCGATTTATTTTTCTGACTATATATTCGTATCGATTGTGCATACCATGAATTTGGATGGGTAAGAATTTTGTGTAAGCATATTATTGGAAATGTAATCTGTTTGTTTAATAACTAATGGAACATCTAGGGTATAACTTTACTTGCTGTGGATATACAATAGAGCGTCTAGAATATGTTGGTGAAAAAATATTAAATGTATAAATAAACGTAAAATAATTGTTCCTTGGCTAACCAACTGTCAGCAAATACTTCACTAATTGTATGTTTGTTTGTTTTAACTTAGAGATACATTTTTTCAAATTGGACTTTCGTTAACTCGGGTCTAATAGAGTTTAAAATCGAGAATTCATGACTACAAGGGTTGTCGAATGTTGATCACTTACACTCAAAAACGGGTTCATAGTTGGATTGAGAATAATGTCTATTAGACTAATTCGATTCCAGCATCTCAACCCGTTTCAAACTCCACAGCTCCCCAAACCACTATATTTTTTTGGTCGCTTATTTAAAGACACTCCACTTAACAGCTTTATTATGTGCGCTGTTATAAAATGACAAAGTTTTAAATAAATGTTATTACGATTCAACTGAAGTAACGTTCTTTATTATTGTTTTATAGCATTTAAAGTTAAGTTTTTATTTTATTTCAAAAATATTTGGGAAAAGCACAACCGCAGCCGGAAACTAAACCATCAAGTGTACAATAAACATAATATTGGCAATGATAATAACAGTGCACAATATATAGTATGTACGTTGTAAAATATCACGTAAATTTGTTTTCTTTTTGCTTAAGAAATTTTTTGTCTAACAACCTTATTCTGGTACCTTGTTTTTATTACATATGTACATATGTTTGTCGAAGAATCGGATAGGTTTTATTTTTGTTACATCGGAAATATTTCTTTCGTCTTTCTAATTCGACAGCATTAATTTTTCCATTAAATTTAGGACCTAAAATGGTATGAACTTTGTAAAAAATAACTACTTGTATATGCTTTTACATATACTATGATTGGCTCTAGCTAATATTTTATATTTTGTGGTTTGTGTTTGGTGGTTTCCCTATTTTATTTTATAATTTAACATTTAAATTTGTTCCTATATAAATTAAAATTGTCAATGTTCAGTATGTACATTTATAACTAAAACTTTAAACCAATAAAGAATGGTTGTTTGTAATTTATATGTGGGTATTTATTTTGACCACTATGTAACATACAATTTCCGTAATTTTATAACCAGTTCTAATTAAATTACGATAAAAACTTAGATTGATGTTTGCCCATAATATTGTTAGTGTCAGTACGAACTTTTAGATTTCATGGACTATTATTATAATTATGTGTTTAGTTAATTAGTTTAATTTCCATTATTTAGAATTCTAATTTTAAATCAGAACATAAATTTACGTATTTCATATACTACATATGTGTTAAAAGTAATTATAAAAATGGAGGTGTGGCCAACACACGACTTTCTTTTACGAACAGAGAATTTTGAGAAATTTTAATTTTTTTTTATAATTTTTTAAATTTTTTTTTTTAATTTTTTTTTTTTTAATTTTATTTGTTTTTAATTTTTGGAAACATTTTGTTTTTTTTGTAGTTTTTTGTAAACCTTATACTTTTTAAGATATTTGCAAAATAAATTTTCTGGACCAAGGGAGCGGCCACTTCCGGTTAGCCGATTTGGAGTAAAATTCACTGGGACCTCCCAATTTATCAAAAAAGCTTAAATCTGAACTTTCAGTTCGATTGGTTAAACCATCTGGGCTGTAGAGAGGACACAGACAGACTGACAGACAGACACCATTTCGAAATCCACTTTTTCGGACTCAGGGGACCTCAAAACAGATAAATCACTAAAAATATCAAGGTCCAAAATTTTCATGATTACTATACTTTATTTTACTAGAGTAAAAGAAAGTAATAAATTGACTTAACGTGATTTACAGAATGTAGTGTAACAAATGTTAATTTAAAGAATTGTATTTCGGTATAAAACAAAATAAATTAATAACTAGATTTGAAATAATTAATTTTTAATTAAAAATATTTGTAAAATTTTTGGTATCGAATTTTTGGTGAACTGATTCGGAAAATCGCGCGTTTGGATATAAAAAAGGTCACATTGGCATCATAACAAATTAAATCATGGATGGTACAAAGCTCCTTACGATTCCGAAATGTATTGCCTCTATAAAATTTATTATTTTAATAACGACGCGTTTGAAATTTTGAATTAAATTCATTTTGAATTTAGGCATTTTAACAAAATCATGTCAGATAACCAACGATAAGTTCCGTGGCTTGTTTTCTTCTCTAACCGCCCGAGGCAGGCAAATTTGGGATAATGAAATTGCTACGGCTATTAGCCTCGAAAACCCGTGGTCGAATGAGAAAGTAGGGATGTAGTTTGGTCGATTTTTCTGGTGGAAAAATCGATTTTTTTTTTGACATATTTTGAAAGTAAAATATATTGGGAGTATACTGAAAAAAATTTAGAGCGAAATTCGAGATATTTACGGTTATAAATGATAAAGAGAGAAAACAAGTTTTTGGAGCTTAGATATTTCAAAGAGAATGGGTAATATGGGGTTGTCGTTCTGTGAGTGAATACACACACACATACATACACGCACACGCACACAGGTCCACACACACATGCTACAGATACACACACAAACAGACAAATACAAACACACACACACACACACACATACACACACACAAACACACACAAACACATACATACAAACACATACATACACAGACACACACTCATTTTTTTTTTATTTAAAATAAATTTTATTTATTTATTTTATGTAATTACAATCTAGTCTCCTGGACTAATGAGCAATTTGTTTCTGACTTAATTTACTAACTTAAATTAATCTATGGCTTCTTCCCATTTGCGTTCCATAGTGTCTGGTAAACCACATCTTTGTAGTGGATTTTAGATCAGCACAATGCTACTTAAACTGACAATCACACCAGCTCAAAAGGTTTGGTTCTTTTAAGCCTGCGTACTAAATTTGTTGCTTAGGAGCCGAGTTGCCTCAATGTTCACATGTTCGCGGAGCCTTTCTTCATGTCTCCGTGATTTTTCCTGGATTTCATTTAAGATGAGGTTCATTTTAAGGTCCCTATGAAGATCATTGTTCCTGACATACCAAGGTGCATCAACGATGTTCCTTAATACCATATTCTGAAATCTTTGGATGATATTTACGTTGCTCTGTTTGGTACAACCCCAAAGCTGAATACCATAAGTCCAAATCGGTTTCAATATTTGCTTATAAAGTAGAAGCTTGTTGTATGTTGATAAATAAGAGTTCCTTCCCATCAGCCAGTACATTTTTCTGTATTTAAGTCTTAATTCCTCACTTTTCTTCTTGACGTGTGCTTTCCATCGTAGTTTAGCATCCAGGGTCATGCCGAGATACTTAGCTGTGTTCGCATGCGGTATTATTTCCCGATTTATGGTAATCGGAATATGTTCGAATCGTCTGTTTGTAAAGTTGATGTGAACTGATTTAGCTTCATTTAGTTTTATTCTCCATCTTTTTGTACATTTATATATTTGAGTTATAGCTGATTGTAACTTCTGTGGTGATTCTTCGTTGCCCTTTCCAACAGCTAAGATCGCCGTATCATCTGCAAAAGTTGCCACTGTGTCGTTTTCTAATGTAGGACGATCATAAGTGTATAGTAAGTATAATACCGGCCCTAATACACTACCCTGCGGAACTCCTGCATTGATTTCTTTCAATTCAGAAAATGTATCATCTAACTTAATCCTGAAGAACCTATCTTTCAAGTAAGATTCCAGTATCTTAGCAAGTTGCATTGGTAGAAGATTCTTTAACTTGTGGTTAAGTCCTTCATGCCACACTCTATCAAACGCTTGTGCAACGTCTAGAAATACTGTCAAACAGACTTTTTTCTCCTCTAATGCTTTCTCAATTATACTGGTTATTCTGTGTACTTGATCAATTGTTGAGCGTTGGTTGCGAAAACCGAACAGAATATTTGGGATCAAGTTTTTACTCTCGATTATCGGATTTAATCTTTTTACCAGAAGCTTCTAAAAGAGCTTGGACATGACTGGCAATAGCGAAATTGGCCTATAAGACGATGTTATGTGTGGTGGTTTCCCAGGTTTTGGGATCATAATTACTTCTGCAATTTTCCATAAGCTTGGTACACATTTGATTCTAAATGCTGCATTTATAAGATTGTTGAGTTTCACCAGAGCTTTCCCTGGCAGTTCTTTTAAGATTTCTACAGTAATAAGATCGTACCCAGGAGTTTTTTTCCATAGGGTAGTTGTTTCTCTTGATTTTCGTTTTAATTTCAGGAGTATTTTCCCAAGCTGATTGCTGTATATCATTTACAAATTTGTGAACTTCTTTGTCAAATTGTCATATTAGCTTTTATCTCACGCATGACTTCTTTTGGTGTTGTGGGTAGGATTTCTTTACTTTCTTGCACAGCTTGTTCAGTTATTATCTCGGCTTCCAACGTTTGGTCTTCATGTGGCTGGAATATTTTTTCGATGTGTTCAGCACATTCTCGAGCTTTGTCTTGATTATTTCTAGCCAATTTCTCACCTGCTATTTTTATTGGGGGAATCTGCATTATTGGTCTTTTGATTCTTTTGGTTGCTTTCCAAAGAGAATAATCAGTACTGTTATCATTAGTTAATTTTCTTAAATAGTTGCTGATTGATTCATCTTTCAATTCTTTGATCTCTCTTCTTAATTGTTGAGTGAGATTGTTCAAATGAGTTTTATCTTGGGGGGCCCTTGTTTGTTGCCATACTCTTCTCGCTCTTCTTTTTTCTGCGAGGAGTTCCCTAATTTCCATAGGGTAGTTGTTTCTCTTGATTTTCGTTTTAATTTCAGGAGTATTTTCCCAAGCTGATTGCTGTATATCGTTTACAAATTTGTGAACTTCTTTGTCAAATTGTTCTTCAGTCTTTAATGGAACCATTAAGTTAATTTTTTTCTTCTAACGATAGTCTAAAGCATGCCCAATTATATGATTATTTACTAGGAATGTGTTTCTTTCTTTCTGAATGATTTTTTCACTTAACGTTAGAAGTATTGGTGAATGATCAGAGTTTAAGTCATGGCTTTCATCTACTTGTACATAATTTACAGATATGTTCTTTATTATGAAGAAATCAATCAGATCTGGTACTTTATTTGGATCAGTTGGCCAGTAGGTTGGTTTTCCAGTTAAGAGGGTTTCACAACTGCATTTTCTGATAGCTTTTAGGAGTTCTTTACCCTTAGTCGTTGTTAATCTGGATCCCCAGTGGACATTTTTTGCATTAAAGTTTCCTTCAAGTACAAATCGTTTTCCTAATTTACTGAGGAACTCGAAATAATCTTTTTCTTTCATTGAGTACTTCGGTGGGCAGTAAATACTAGCAATACAAATAGAACTACTTTTGGATTTGACAATAACAGCAGTTGCTTGTATTTCTTCCGCACTCAAATACATAACATACATACATAAGCACAATCACTTTTCTACTAATTATAAAATCTTGCATAAAAGTCACCTCGTAAATATATGTATGCAATCGCAAGATATTTATGCGCGATTTTGTAGTAAGGAAATTTTGCAATTAGACGATTTTTTAATTAGGGAAAATTTTTAAATTTTTTATAGAAAATCTGAAACCAAAACTTTAAACGCGTTTTTCTCGAAACAATTTTTTTTGGAGCCCGTAGCAGAATTAGTTATTTATGATAGGAATTTTTGCTGTTTTTCCCGATTTTCAACGAAAAAAAGTTCAATTTCTGAACTTTTTTTTTTTTAGAAGTCCACCATTTTGTTATTTATTAATAATATTGTATAAATCTGCTACGGGATAGAGCGACAAGCATGCAAAACAATAATTAATTAGATTTTTTTTGTTTCAGATGACTCCAAGTGCCGTAATCAAGTACGCTACCCACCTTCGTACTTTTGAAGGTCTCTACTTTGTCTTAAAAAAAATAAATAAAATATTGCCAAATTGAGTAAAAAAATTTGTTTTTTCTATAGCTTACGCTGCTAATAATAATATGTAAAAAAAATGAAATTTGTATTTTATTTTGTTATAAAAAAAATTTGTGAAATAATTGGACGGTAGGTAAAAAATGAATAGGTGTATAATAAAAAAAATGTATTAAATACAATTAAATGTGATTTAGTGTTCTGTTTAGATATAAAAAGCAAATTACTAAAATTTATTTGAAGAATGTCGTTGCTGTGACGATAGACGTAAAAGCAAACTACTTGTTTGACCAATGTTTTTGCACAGGACTTGTTTGACCAATGTTTTTGCGGAGATGTACCGCTGTTATAAAAGCAAAAACGGCGGTCCGACATAATATTAATATTAAAGACAGAAGTTCCATAAACCAATAAAGCACGAAAAAAAAGTATTTAGTTTATTACACTACTTCCACGCCTTTAAGTCCGAAATAGGAAACTTTGAATATTTTGGCATTTTTTCAATTTTCCCCTATAAATTTCAGTTAATATTTTTTTTTTTCAAACAATTGGATCATAAATGTATTTAAAATGAAACAATAAGCCAATTGCTTTCAAATGTTTTGTAATTTTAGCAGCCAAGACCCCAATTTGTAATAAAATATGTTTGACCAATTTTGTTTGCATAGCACTGTATATATATTAATTTTAAAAAAATTGAATTAATTAACTATTGAATTGATGTTACTACCACTGTGATTTTAAATTTAATTAATTACTTAGATTTTTCTTTTTATAATTTATGTTTTAGAATTTATTAAATATTGAATCCGATAAAATATGATTCACCCTTATTGCGATTGTCGAATCGATCGTCAAATGTTTACCGAAGTCGACATATGTTGTGCAACATAAATTGCAACGTGAACATTAAAAGTGAAAGTACTTATAAACCAAATCGTTTTTAGGCTGGTTACATATCTGTGGTAGGTATATACTTATTTTGGTGATTGTTAAAGACGGCTATGCTGCAGATGTAACCTGAAAGGAATAAAACTTTAGTCTATATATAAAAACAATTTTTTTGATACACCGCATAATTATCCTATACGAACCTGATGGGTCATCAAACTCTTCAAAAAAAATGTATACAATTCCTTCCTGTATTATTGCTGCTAAACCAAAACAATCAACCTAAAGTTAAAAACGTAACACTTTACATTATATAAATATTATTATATACTTTTTATTAATTGAATTATGTACTTACATCTTATTTGAAATCCATACAAATTTCTTTGTTATTGTTTATAATTTTGATTAAAGGAAAAATGTAGATTGTGGAAAATTATTCGAGATTTCGTCACGGTGCAATAAAAAAGCTGATAAACAGAAATAAACAGTGATAAAAAACAAACAGTGATTTTTTTTGACCTTACGCATTTTTTTTATTTATTTTTTTTTTGAGGCGTTTGATTATAATGTTGAAGTGTAGTGACATGTTTCATTTGCCTCCTTCTTTTTATTAATTTTCTCGTGTTTTGCTCCTAACTTAACTTAAAGATAATTATTAGTTTTCAGCGCCGGGTTCTGGACCTGAAAATACAAATTTTCATTGTGTGACTAATATTTCACATTTATTGCAATTAAAAGCAAAATAAAATTCTCCTAACCTACAAAAAAAAAAAAAAAAAAAAAAAAAAAAACGAGCAGGTGGAAAGTGACGGAGTCAAATAAAACAAATTTTTGTGTATAATAAGTGAAGTGCTGATGGTAGGAAAAGAGGAGCATATTGGACCTCCGAGGTCTCGCTGAGGGGTTGCCGGAATACAGTAAATTTTGAGTGACCTGTGTGAGCCGCACCTAAACAACACTGCGAAAGGAGACCGCGGAATAGATGAAACTAAAGAGAACACACAAAGAATCATTCACTTATAAATATAATAACCTTCTATACTCATCTGACAATTTTCTCCATCAAAAGGGCTTTTTGCGCATATATTTGGTTATCTGTAAATGTATAAAAATTACTACACACATGTATAAGTACTACACTTACCCGAACATATGGGCGACATATTCCGTTTTTTTTTTGTTTTTCGAAATTAGGAGTTCTTTTTTCGGATATATGATGCCTTGCCTAAACATAGAGGTCGGTTACACGAAAAACCAAAGAAAATAATAAAGAAAGAGATAGAAAACGTCAACGGGAAAAATGAAGGAAGGACACAAAGAAGATTCTTTTGGTTTTGAGCGAGCGTGACGATCGGAGGTGTAGCCGGACAACACAAAAATACTAAAGAGAGTTATAAAGTGACACCCGAGAAAAAGTAAGAAAGAAATTACAACCGCAAAAATTGGAAAAAAAACTAAGGCGATTCCCTCGAAAATTGATCGGGGATTTTGGGAGCAGGTAAAGCGTGGTATTTTTTTTTTTGCTGTGGGTTTGATTGTTTTTGTTTGGTTGAATACCCAAGAACAATATAAATCACACGATATTCAGTATCCGAGAGCGGCGTATAGTGGGCGGTCGCGTGATATATCCCTGGTATACCAGGGATTTTGGCTCCACATTTAACTTGGCGACATATCAAGGTCAAGTACGCAAAGATTAAATCCGGTGATAAAACCTAACCTAATCAATGTATAACGTATTTAAACCGTAGCTATTGCGTTAACCGGTGAGGTTAAAGCAGTTAAAGCAGTTAAACCAGTTCAAACTCGAGTGGTCATAAATTACAGCCGCCGTACTGGGTGACTCAGTCCAACATTAAATTGCGATAATCCCCTTTAGCGGAGAATAACGGCACAGACGGACCGAGAAGATACAGCATAGAAATCCAGAGTGATGCGGAGCGCGACGGCGACGGAAACAGTCGGTGGAAACGTAGTGTTTTTTTTTTGTTTTTATTTTTATGTTATTCTTTTGTTATTGTTAACGTAATTTATAACGTAGGAACGCTGTTAAATTGTTTTTATTGGTTCTTCTAACCAGATCTTTCCACGAGGGTGAGTGACGGGTGTGTTTGTTGTTTTTCTACTTTTATTTTTCATTACAGAAATACAACGACGAGATACGGTGAGCTCCTGGTGTTCTCATCCCGTTGTTGCGGTCGCGCTATCGACATCAAAATAATCCATTATTTTTTTTGGTTTGTTAATTAAAGTTATTGGTTTCCTTATAATCTCTCGTTGGAAGATTACTTTAAAGTTATGCTAAAATTATGTATTCAGTCGGAAGCCGGCTACATTAAATTACGAATTTCTTGTTGTGAATAAAATTCGTTTGCATTATGAAAAAAATGTATATTGTTTAATTCTTTAATTTACAGGAGATGACCGAGCCTACGTGTGTGTGTGTGAGAACGATATATTAAAGCAGCAGCTGTAGGTCCTATGGGGAGGGGACATCACCCAAAAATATCCCACCCCAAAGCTGAGCTCTAGCAGGCTTATGCTGCTGGTGATGACGGCCGCAAGGTCGATCGTATGGTCGTCGGCCGCATCAACAGGTTCCACACACAGCAAAATTTCAAAATATTTTGAAAATAAAATTGCTTCACAAAATATAGTATTAAATGCTGTGTTTCTTATTTCCGATCTAATTGATCTGATCGATCTGAGTACTAAAAAGCTATGTAAAAAGGGAATTCTTATCAGAAATAGGAAACACAGCTAAAGTCTCAAATAATACAAAAACAATTTTAATAAAAGTAAAAAAAAAAAACAATCTGCTGCGCTGCTCGCTGTGAATGGATTCAAGCAGCCGATATTGTGGATTGTTTGGGACATGTCGCGCTGCTCTTGGTGTGTTTCAGCCTTTAGGCTGCGGACCGGTGGAAGAGTAAATTGTTCTTTCACCTACTTTTTAACAGTGTATATGGTAAATTCAAATACTTGACTAAAATGTTGGGTAAAATATGACATAAAAGGTAAATGACGTAGTTTTTAACTTTTTCACGTTTCACTGATTTTTGTTAAAATTTATCAAATGTACGCACAGGTAATAAAATTAATTTAATTTTTTTATTTTACGAATGAAAAACAAACAAAATTATATGGTTTCAATTAGATGATTTTAAATTCGAATTTAGGAATTTTTAAAAATTAAGTAATTAAATTAAATTTTTGTGTTGGAATTTAATTGATAATTAGAAATGGATTGGATGCATTGAAATTTGCAGATGAGAAGCCGGGCGTTGCTTTATTGTTTACCTAAGATTGTTCATTATTTTAATTATTTATTATTGGACTTTTAGAGCGGAGAAACCGGGCTTGGCTTTTTATTTAATTATTAATCAATATTTATTTGGTAATTTTATTTTTATAATTTTTATAGTCGATTTATTGAATTTAATTTAGTATGGAATTAGTTAATTAATTTCTGGTCAATAGCTAGTTAAGCTAAAGAATGAAAAATTAAATTTTATAGGGTTTGAGATTTTTGGTTTTTGATTTTAGTTTAAAAAAATTGAGGTGTGGCCAACACACGACTTTCTTTTACGAACAGAGAATTTTGAGAAATTTTATTTTTTTCTTAATTTTTGGAAACATTTTGTATTAAGTAGTTTTTTGTAAACCTTATACTTTTTAAGATATTAGCAAAACAAATTTTCTGGACCAAGGAAGTGGCCACTTCCGGTTAGCTGATTTGGAGTAAAATTCACTGGGACCTCCCAATTTATCAAAAAAGCTTACATCTGAAGTTTCAGTTCGATTGATTAAACCATATGGGCTGTAGAGAGGACACAGACAGACTGACTGACAGACAGACACCATTTCGAAACCCACTTTTTCAGACTCAGGGGACCTCAAAACAAATAAATCTCTAAAAATCCCAAGGTCCAAAATTTTCATGATTACTATACTTTATTTTACTAGAGTAAAAGAAAGTAAAAAATATATTTAGTGTATAAAATTCATAATTTAGAATTAAAATTTTTATGCATCTTGAATTTCAGGTTATTTAGTTAGTGATTAATTTGCTTATTTTCAATTTAGATGCTGAAAGGAATTTATTTTATTTAAGGTTGTTAAAGGCTGATTTTAAATAAAGAATTAATAGTGAAGTAAAATTAGGTTTTGGGTTTAACTGAATTTAATGGAATTAAATTAATTTTTATTAAAATTAAATTGAATTAAATTTAGTGAAATTAATTTTTCGATGTAATCGAATCAATAATGTCAAAATATTAGTGTTGATGTTTTTATTGGTATTGATGTGGATGTTGGTATTAGTGTTGGCATTGGTGTTAATGTTCATACTGGTGTTAATGTTAATTATAGTTTTGGTATCAGTATTGATATTGGTTAGTTAAAATTGTTTTTGTTTAGAAAACTCCTGAGAATCTCGACCAAGATGGCACTGGCTGGCACGATGGCCGGGTGGTAGTTGGTTTAATTATTTTCCAACTATTAATGTTAATTTATTTGTCGTACATAAAGATTAATCTATAATTTATTTCAGATAATTAAATTTATACTAAATTAATTTTAGAATAGTTGTTATGAAGGATTATTGCATCCTTTAAATTTAGAAAATTCTTGAAGAATCTGAAACAACTTTACAGGAATTTGAGCAGCAGATGAACTTCAAATTGTATTGTCTTGTGCTAAATAATTTACTAAAAATATGTTACTAACTATCAACTACTTAGGAATATGGAACCGGGTTTTGACTCCGGGCATTTTTTTTGGATTCGAGAATTTCCTTCAACATAATTTTGAACTTACGCTCTTATTTGAAAAGCTAACATTCCCACAAATATCTTAACTTTTGCTTAAAATGTTAAAAAAACGGAAGATATTTCCCCGTATTCCGGTATTATAGATAAATCCGCGTTAAAATATAATTTTCTCACACTCCGGGTAACACCAGGTATATCACTTAATTTATGAATAAAAGCTCTTATAAACAAAATTTAACAAAATAAATTGTCATTTTTCATTGATGTAATTTCTTTCTGACTAGTAGTAAGGAAGTATTAGTTGTCGTTGTTCACGGTAATCGCTGTCATCGGCGGTAAAGTCGGTGAACCATTTATAAAATTAAAATCTGAGATTGTTTCTTCCTTTGCTAAATTAATTTTTAATTTTATGTTTGTTTTTCAGTTAGAAGTGTTCATTATTTTAAATGTGTATGGTGAAACTGTGTATGGTTTCAATAAATATTTAAAAAATAATAAATTTCAAGTTTCTAGAAATTTTTAAATTCGTTAACAAGAAATTACACACTATAGGCTTTTTTGGCCGATAAATTATTAACTGAAATTTTTATACATATGTGTCTTTCTCTAAGATAAATGATAAATATTTCTTACCAACTAAAAAAAAAAGACAAACTACATTTCGTTTGTTCGCTAAATTCCAATATTGTTGCTTATTTTTTCTAAAATCTTCTGGTATTGGACCGAATGTACCAAACAATAATATATTCAACACTAGAAAAACTGAAATTTTGTATGTACTTATCTATATTGCCCAAAAGCAGTCAAAATGACTGTTTCGTGAAAGATTACCAAATGCATAAAGATATGTATTTAAAATAATTTTCAATATTTTTTTTATATAATTTTATATTATTTAAGGTAACATAATATGTTTTAGTAGGGCTTTTGTCCCGGGAATTCCCGAAATTAAAAGTATTCCCGTCATTTGTCGCCGGTGATGGGTGCAAGTTTTAGAGTTAGAGAGAGTGTAAAGAAGAGAATATTATGTTAGATGGCCAAATCCGCTGGAGTACTTTATTCCGGAAAAATGTTTTTGTAATTATAGAAAAAAATTATAATTAAGACATTTACAAGTTAATATCGGATCCGAGGTATATAATATTAAGATTTTTCATTATATAATTTAATTAGTAGTTAAGAAAATTATTTTTTTGTTTTGGTGATGGTTTCCGCTTACTATAGTTTTGTCTCTTGTTAAAATTGACTAAATATTAATTTCATTCTGGAGAATTGTCTTTAATCTAACTTTTAAATGATAATCCTATTGATTATTTTTTTCCGTTTAAAATTGAGTAATTTTAATTTCATTTTAGTTACTTCAATTTAGTTAATAATAAATAAAATTCATATTGAATATTTCATGAATTATTACTGTACAGTCATTATTTTTTTTACTAATACTAATAAATGTTTAAATGTTTAAAAATATTTACGCTATGATTGAGTAAATATTTTTCCGTTATATTGGTGATCAACCGGTGATGCAGAGGCTCAGTACAGTGATGTTATATTTTTACATTCAATAATACCGCATTTACAAGCTCTCCTGTGGTCCAGAAATACCCCCCCCCCCCTCCCTCCGATCCACTAAAACTTAGCCGGTTACGAACATGCGGTCTGGTTACGATTGTGAAGTTTTTCCTAAGTTTCCTAAAATTAAGAAATCATTTGAATGTATGTGTAAAAACTTCGCAATAAAAAACTACTTATAAACGAAAAATTCATATTACGAATTATTTAAAAGAATTCCTTTTAACCAAACAAAAATTGAACAAAAAGTTTATCTCCATAAGATACAGCAATACAATTTTATTTTAAACTAATAAAACTAATTTAAATAACTCAAAAAAAATTATTAGGTTAAATTAATTATTTTAAAATTAAAACTGTTTCCAACTTAACCTAATTTACCGCAACTATAACCAAAACTTATATTTAATTACTTACCACAGAACCACTCTAAAGGAAAACCATACAGATTTTCCGAAATCTAGGGGAATAGGTAGTTAGGATTGAACATTTCTGAATTCCCTTCCACTATGGTTATATATCGATTTTCCAAAATTTTCCTACTGTTCCCGAAAAGCGCGCATTCTAACGGAGACCAATTATGAGTTGCTGTGGACCTATTCTAAAGGAAAACCATACAGATTTTCCGAAATCTAGGGGAATAGGTAGTTAGGATTGAACATTTCTGAAATTGCTTCCACTATGGTTATATATCGATTTTCCAAAATTTTCCTGCTGTTCCCAAAAAGCGCGCATTCTAACGGAGAGCAATTATGAGTTGCTGTGGACCTATTCTAAAGGAAAACCATACAGATTTTCCGAAATCTAGGGGAATAGGTAGTTAGGATTGAACATTTCTGAAATTGCTTCCACTGTGGTTATATATCGATTTTCCAAAATTTTCCTGCTGTTCCCGAAAAGCGCGCATTCTAACGGAGACCAATTATGAGTTGCTGTGGACCTATTCTAAAGGAAAACCATACAGATTTTCCGAAATCTAGGGTAATAGGTAGTTAGGATTGAACATTTCTGAATTCGCTTCCACTATGGTTGTATATCGATTTTCCAAAATTTTCCTGCTGTTCCCGAAAAGCGCGCATTCTAACGGAGACCAATTATGAGTTGCTGTGGACCTATTCTAAAGGAAAACCATACAGATTTTCCGAAATCTAGGGGAATAGGTAGTTAGGATTGAACATTTCTGAATTCGCTTCCACTATGGTTATATATCGATTTTCCAAAATTTTCCTGCTGTTCCCGAAAAGCGCGCATTCTAACGGAGACCAATTATGAGTTGCTGTGGACCTATTCTAAAGGAAAACCATACAGATTTTCCGAAATCTAGGGTAATAGGTAGTTAGGATTGAACATTTCTGAATTCGCTTCCACTATGGTTGTATATCGATTTTCCAAAATTTTCCTGCTGTTCCCGAAAAGCGCGCATTCTAACGGAGACCAATTATGAGTTGCTGTGGACCTATTCTAAAGGAAAACCATACAGATTTTCCGAAATCTAGGGGAATAGGTAGTTAGGATTGAACATTTCTGAATTCGCTTCCACTATGGTTATATATCGATTTTCCAAAATTTTCCTGCTGTTCCCGAAAAGCGCGCATTCTAACGGAGACCAATTATGAGTTGCTGTGGACCTATTCTAAAGGAAAACCATACAGATTTTCCGAAATCTAGGGGAATAGGTAGTTAGGATTGAACATTTCTGAAATTGCTTCCACTATGGTTATATATCGATTTTCCAAAATTTTCCTGCTGTTCCCGAAAAGCGCGCATTCTAACGGAGACCAATTATGAGTTGCTGTGGACCTATTCTAAAGGAAAACCATACAGATTTTCCGAAATCTAGGGGAATAGGTAGTTAGGATTGAACATTTCTGAAATTGCTTCCACTATGGTTATATATCGAATTTCCAAAATTTTCCTGCTGTTCCCGAAAAGCGCGCATTCTAACGGAGACCAATTATGAGTTGCTGTGGACCTATTCTAAAGAAAAACCATACAGATTGTCCGAAATCTAGGGGAATAGGTAGTTAGGATTGAACATTTCTGAATTCGCTTCCACTATGGTTATATATCGATTTTCCAAAATTTTCCTGCTGTTCCCGAAAAGCGCGCATTCTAACGGAGACCAATTATGAGTTGCTGTGGACCTATTCTAAAGGAAAACCATACAGATTTTCCGAAATCTAGGGGAATAGGTAGTTAGGATTGAACATTTCTGAAATCGCTTCCACTATGGTTATATATCGATTTTCCAAAATTTTCCTGCTGTTCCCAAAAAGCGCGCATTCTAACGGAGACCAATTATGAGTTGCTGTGGACCTATTCTAAAGGAAAACCATACAGATTTTCCGAAATCTAGGGGAATAGGTAGTTAGGATTGAACATTTCTGAATTCGCTTCCACTATGGTTATATATCGAATTTCCAAAATTTTCCTGCTGTTCCCGAAAAGCGCGCATTCTAACGGAGACCAATTATGAGTTTCTGTGGACCTATTCTAAAGGAAAACCATACAGATTTTCCGAAATCTAGGGGAATAGGTAGTTAGGATTGAACATTTCTGAATTCGCTTCCACTATGGTTATATATCGATTTTCCAAAATTTTCCTGCTGTTCCCGAAAAGCGCGCATTCTAACGGAGACCAATTATGAGTTGCTGTGGACCTATTCTAAAGGAAAACCATACAGATTTTCCGAAATCTAGGGGAATAGGTAGTTAGGATTGAACATTTCTGAATTCGCTTCCACTATGGTTGTATATCGATTTTCCAAAATTTTCCTGCTGTACCCGAAAAGCGCGCATTCTAACGGAGACCAATTATGAGTTGCTGTGGACCTATTCTAAAGGAAAACCATACAGATTTTCCGAAATCTAGGGGAATAGGTAGTTAGGATTGAACATTTCTGAATTCGCTTCCACTATGGTTATATATCGATTTTCCAAAATTTTCCTGCTGTTCCCAAAAAGCGCGCATTCTAACGGAGACCAATTATGAGTTGCTGTGGACCTATTCTAAAGGAAAACCATACAGATTTTCCGAAATCTAGGGGAATAGGTAGTTAGGATTGAACATTTCTGAATTCGCTTCCACTATGGTTGTATATCGATTTTCCAAAATTTTCCTGCTGTACCCGAAAAGCGCGCATTCTAACGGAGACCAATTATGAGTTGCTGTGGACCTATTCTAAAGGAAAACCATACAGATTTTCCGAAATCTAGGGGAATAGGTAGTTAGGATTGAACATTTCTGAATTCGCTTCCACTATGGTTATATATCGATTTTCCAAAATTTTCCTGCTGTTCCCAAAAAGCGCGCATTCTAACGGAGACCAATTATGAGTTGCTGTGGACCTATTCTAAAGGAAAACCATACAGATTTTCCGAAATCTAGGGGAATAGGTAGTTAGGATTGAACATTTCTGAATTCGCTTCCACTATGGTTATATATCGAATTTCCAAAATTTTCCTGCTGTTCCCGAAAAGCGCGCATTCTAACGGAGACCAATTATGAGTTGCTGTGGACCTATTCTAAAGGAAAACCATACAGATTTTCCGAAATCTAGGGGAATAGGTAGTTAGGATTGAACATTTCTGAATTCGCTTCCACTATGGTTATATATCGATTTTCCAAAATTTTCCTGCTGTTCCCGAAAAGCGCGCATTCTAACGGAGACCAATTATGAGTTGCTGTGGACCTATTCTAAAGGAAAACCATACAGATTTTCCGAAATCTAGGGGAATAGGTAGTTAGGATTGAACATTTCTGAATTCGCTTCCACTATGGTTGTATATCGATTTTCCAAAATTTTCCTGCTGTTCCCAAAAAGCGCGCATTCTAACGGAGACCAATTATGAGTTGCTGTGGACCTATTCTAAAGGAAAACCATACAGATTTTCCGAAATCTAGGGTAATAGGTAGTTAGGATTGAACATTTCTGAAATCGCTTCCACTATGGTTATATATCGATTTTCCAAAATTTTCCTGCTGTTCCCAAAAAGCGCGCATTCTAACGGAGACCAATTATGAGTTGCTGTGGACCTATTCTAAAGGAAAACCATACAGATTTTCCGAAATCTAGGGGAATAGGTAGTTAGGATTGAACATTTCTGAATTCGCTTCCACTATGGTTATATATCGATTTTCCAAAATTTTCCTGCTGTTCCCGAAAAGCGCGCATTCTAACGGAGACCAATTATGAGTTGCTGTGGACCTATTCTAAAGGAAAACCATACAGATTTTCCGAAATCTAGGGGAATAGGTAGTTAGGATTGAACATTTCTGAATTCGCTTCCACTATGGTTGTATATCGATTTTCCAAAATTTTCCTGCTGTTACCAAAAAGCGCGCATTCTAACGGAGACCAATTATGAGTTGCTGTGGACCTATTCTAAAGGAAAACCATACAGATTTTCCGAAATCTAGGGTAATAGGTAGTTAGGATTGAACATTTCTGAAATCGCTTCCACTATGGTTATATATCGATTTTCCAAAATTTTCCTGCTGTTCCCAAAAAGCGCGCATTCTAACGGAGACCAATTATGAGTTGCTGTGGACCTATTCTAAAGGAAAACCATACAGATTTTCCGAAATCTAGGGGAATAGGTAGTTAGGATTGAACATTTCTGAATTCGCTTCCACTATGGTTATATATCGAATTTCCAAAATTTTCCTGCTGTTCCCGAAAAGCGCGCATTCTAACGGAGACCAATTATGAGTTGCTGTGGACCTATTCTAAAGGAAAACCATACAGATTTTCCGAAATCTAGGGGAATAGGTAGTTAGGATTGAACATTTCTGAATTCGCTTCCACTATGGTTATATATCGATTTTCCAAAATTTTCCTGCTGTTCCCGAAAAGCGCGCATTCTAACGGAGACCAATTATGAGTTGCTGTGGACCTATTCTAAAGGAAAACCATACAGATTTTCCGAAATCTAGGGGAATAGGTAGTTAGGATTGAACATTTCTGAAATCGCTTCCACTATGGTTATATATCGATTTTCCAAAATTTTCCTGCTGTTCCCAAAAAGCGCGCATTCTAACGGAGACCAATTATGAGTTGCTGTGGACCTATTCTAAAGGAAAACCATACAGATTTTCCGAAATCTAGGGGAATAGGTAGTTAGGATTGAACATTTCTGAAATCGCTTCCACTATGGTTATATATCGATTTTCCAAAATTTTCCTGCTGTTCCCAAAAAGCGCGCATTCTAACGGAGACCAATTATGAGTTGCTGTGGACCTATTCTAAAGGAAAACCATACAGATTTTCCGAAATCTAGGGGAATAGGTAGTTAGGATTGAACATTTCTGAATTCGCTTCCACTATGGTTATATATCGAATTTCCAAAATTTTCCTGCTGTTCCCGAAAAGCGCGCATTCTAACGGAGACCAATTATGAGTTGCTGTGGACCTATTCTAAAGGAAAACCATACAGATTTTCCGAAATCTAGGGGAATAGGTAGTTAGGATTGAACATTTCTGAATTCGCTTCCACTATGGTTATATATCGATTTTCCAAAATTTTCCTGCTGTTCCCGAAAAGCGCGCATTCTAACGGAGACCAATTATGAGTTGCTGTGGACCTATTCTAAAGGAAAACCATACAGATTTTCCGAAATCTAGGGGAATAGGTAGTTAGGATTGAACATTTCTGAAATCGCTTCCACTATGGTTATATATCGATTTTCCAAAATTTTCCTGCTGTTCCCAAAAAGCGCGCATTCTAACGGAGACCAATTATGAGTTGCTGTGGACCTATTCTAAAGGAAAACCATACAGATTTTCCGAAATCTAGGGGAATAGGTAGTTAGGATTGAACATTTCTGAATTCGCTTCCACTATGGTTATATATCGATTTTCCAAAATTTTCCTGCTGTTCCCGAAAAGCGCGCATTCTAGCGGAGACCAATTATGAGTTGCTGTGGACCTATTCTAAAGGAAAACCATACAGATTTTCCAAAATCTAGGGGAATAGGTAGTTAGGATTGAACATTTCTGAATTCGCTTCCACAATGGTTGTATATCGATTTTCCAAAATTTTCCTGCTGTACCCGAAAAGCGCGCATTCTAACGGAGACCAATTATGAGTTGCTGTGGACCTATTCTAAAGGAAAACCATACAGATTTTCCGAAATCTAGGGGAATAGGTAGTTAGGATTGAACATTTCTGAATTCGCTTCCACTATGGTTATATATCGATTTTCCAAAATTTTCCTGCTGTTCCCAAAAAGCGCGCATTCTAACGGAGACCAATTATGAGTTGCTGTGGACCTATTCTAAAGGAAAACCATACAGATTTTCCGAAATCTAGGGGAATAGGTAGTTAGGATTGAACATTTCTGAATTCGCGTCCACTATGGTTATATATCGAATTTCCAAAATTTTCCTGCTGTTCCCGAAAAGCGCGCATTCTAACGGAGACCAATTATGAGTTGCTGTGGACCTATTCTAAAGGAAAACCATACAGATTTTCCGAAATCTAGGGGAATAGGTAGTTAGGATTGAACATTTCTGAATTCGCTTCCACTATGGTTATATATCGATTTTCCAAAATTTTCCTGCTGTTCCCGAAAAGCGCGCATTCTAACGGAGACCAATTATGAGTTGCTGTGGACCTATTCTAAAGGAAAACCATACAGATTTTCCGAAATCTAGGGGAATAGGTAGTTAGGATTGAACATTTCTGAAATCGCTTCCACTATGGTTATATATCGATTTTCCAAAATTTTCCTGCTGTTCCCAAAAAACGCGCATTCTAACGGAGACCAATTATGAGTTGCTGTGGACCTATTCTAAAGGAAAACCATACAGATTTTCCGAAATCTAGGGGAATAGGTAGTTAGGATTGAACATTTCTGAATTCGCTTCCACTATGGTTATATATCGAATTTCCAAAATTTTCCTGCTGTTCCCGAAAAGCGCGCATTCTAACGGAGACCAATTATGAGTTGCTGTGGACCTATTCTAAAGGAAAACCATACAGATTTTCCGAAATCTAGGGGAATAGGTAGTTAGGATTGAACATTTCTGAATTCGCTTCCACTATGGTTATATATCGATTTTCCAAAATTTTCCTGCTGTTCCCGAAAAGCGCGCATTCTAACGGAGACCAATTATGAGTTGCTGTGGACCTATTCTAAAGGAAAACCATACAGATTTTCCGAAATCTAGGGGAATAGGTAGTTAGGATTGAACATTTCTGAAATTGCTTCCACTGTGGTTATATATCGATTTTCCAAAATTTTCCTGCTGTTCCCAAAAAGCGCGCATTCTAACGGAGAGCAATTATGAGTTGCTGTGGACCTATTCTAAAGGAAAACCATACAGATTTTCCGAAATCTAGGGGAATAGGTAGTTAGGATTGAACATTTCTGAAATTGCTTCCACTGTGGTTATATATCGATTTTCCAAAATTTTCCTGCTGTTCCCGAAAAGCGCGCATTCTAACGGAGACCAATTATGAGTTGCTGTGGACCTATTCTAAAGGAAAACCATACAGATTTTCCGAAATCTAGGGTAATAGGTAGTTAGGATTGAACATTTCTGAATTCGCTTCCACTATAGTTGTATATCGATTTTCCAAAATTTTCCTGCTGTTCCCGAAAAGCGCGCATTCTAACGGAGACCAATTATGAGTTGCTGTGGACCTATTCTAAAGGAAAACCATACAGATTTTCCGAAATCTAGGGGAATAGGTAGTTAGGATTGAACATTTCTGAATTCGCTTCCACTATGGTTATATATCGATTTTCCAAAATTTTCCTGCTGTTCCCGAAAAGCGCGCATTCTAACGGAGACCAATTATGAGTTGCTGTGGACCTATTCTAAAGGAAAACCATACAGATTTTCCGAAATCTAGGGGAATAGGTAGTTAGGATTGAACATTTCTGAAATTGCTTCCACTATGGTTATATATCGATTTTCCAAAATTTTCCTGCTGTTCCCGAAAAGCGCGCATTCTAACGGAGACCAATTATGAGTTGCTGTGGACCTATTCTAAAGGAAAACCATACAGATTTTCCGAAATCTAGGGGAATAGGTAGTTAGGATTGAACATTTCTGAAATTGCTTCCACTGTGGTTATATATCGAATTTCCAAAATTTTCCTGCTGTTCCCGAAAAGCGCGCATTCTAACGGAGACCAATTATGAGTTGCTGTGGACCTATTCTAAAGGAAAACCATACAGATTTTCCGAAATCTAGGGGAATAGGTAGTTAGGATTGAACATTTCTGAATTCGCTTCCACTATGGTTATATATCGATTTTCCAAAATTTTCCTGCTGTTCCCGAAAAGCGCGCATTCTAACGGAGACCAATTATGAGTTGCTGTGGACCTATTCTAAAGGAAAACCATACAGATTTTCCGAAATCTAGGGGAATAGGTAGTTAGGATTGAACATTTCTGAAATTGCTTCCACTATGGTTATATATCGATTTTCCAAAATTTTCCTGCTGTTCCCGAAAAGCGCGCATTCTAACGGAGAGCAATTATGAGTTGCTGTGGACCTATTCTAAAGGAAAACCATACAGATTTTCCGAAATCTAGGGGAATAGGTAGTTAGGATTGAACATTTCTGAAATTGCTTCCACTGTGGTTATATATCGATTTTCCAAAATTTTCCTGCTGTTCCCGAAAAGCGCGCATTCTAACGGAGACCAATTATGAGTTGCTGTGGACCTATTCTAAAGGAAAACCATACAGATTTTCCGAAATCTAGGGTAATAGGTAGTTAGGATTGAACATTTCTGAATTCGCTTCCACTATAGTTGTATATCGATTTTCCAAAATTTTCCTGCTGTTCCCGAAAAGCGCGCATTCTAACGGAGACCAATTATGAGTTGCTGTGGACCTATTCTAAAGGAAAACCATACAGATTTTCCGAAATCTAGGGGAATAGGTAGTTAGGATTGAACATTTCTGAAATTGCTTCCACTATGGTTATATATCGATTTTCCAAAATTTTCCTGCTGTTCCCGAAAAGCGCGCATTCTAACGGAGACCAATTATGAGTTGCTGTGGACCTATTCTAAAGGAAAACCATACAGATTTTCCGAAATCTAGGGGAATAGGTAGTTAGGATTGAACATTTGTGAAATTGCTTCCACTATGGTTATATATCGAATTTCCAAAATTTTCCTGCTGTTCCCGAAAAGCGCGCATTCTAACGGAGACCAATTATGAGTTGCTGTGGACCTATTCTAAAGGAAAACCATACAGATTTTCCGAAATCTAGGGGAATAGGTAGTTAGGATTGAACATTTCTGAATTCGCTTCCACTATGGTTATATATCGATTTTCCAAAATTTTCCTGCTGTTCCCGAAAAGCGCGCATTGTAACGGAGACCAATTATGAGTTGCTGTGGACCTATTCTAAAGGAAAACCATACAGATTTTCCGAAATCTAGGGGAATAGGTAGTTAGGATTGAACATTTCTGAAATCGCTTCCACTATGGTTATATATCGATTTTCCAAAATTTTCCTGCTGTTCCCAAAAAGCGCGCATTCTAACGGAGAGCAATTATGAGTTGCTGTGGGCCTATTCTAAAGGAAAACCATACAGATTTTCCGAAATCTAGGGGAATAGGTAGTTAGGATTGAACATTTCTGAATTCGCTTCCACTATGGTTGTATATCGATTTTCCAAAATTTTCCTGCTGTACCCGAAAAGCGCGCATTCTAACGGAGACCAATTATGAGTTGCTGTGGACCTATTCTAAAGGAAAACCATACAGATTTTCCGAAATCTAGGGGAATAGGTAGTTAGGATTGAACATTTCTGAATTCGCTTCCACTATGGTTATATATCGATTTTCCAAAATTTTCCTGCTGTACCCGAAAAGCGCGCATTCTAACGGAGACCAATTATGAGTTGCTGTGGACCTATTCTAAAGGAAAACCATACAGGTTTTCCGAAATCTAGGGGAATAGGTAGTTAGGATTGAACATTTCTGAATTCGCTTCCACTGTGGTTATATATCGATTTTCCAAAATTTTCCTGCTGTTCCCGAAAAGCGCGCATTCTAACGGAGACCAATTATGAGTTGCTGTGGACCTATTCTAAAGGAAAACCATACAGATTTTCCGAAATCCAGGGGAATAGGTAGTTAGGATTGAACATTTGTGAATTCGCTTCCACTATGGTTATATATCGAATTTCCAAAATTTTCCTGCTGTTCCCGAAAAGCGCGCATTCTAACGGAGACCAATTATGAGTTGCTGTGGACCTATTCTAAAGGAAAACCATACAGATTTTCCGAAATCTAGGGGAATAGGTAGTTAGGATTGAACATTTCTGAATTCGCTTCCACTATGGTTATATATCGATTTTCCAAAATTTTCCTGCTGTTCCCGAAAAGCGCGCATTCTAACGGAGATCAATTATGAGTTGCTGTGGACCTATTCTAAAGGAAAACCATACAGATTTTCCGAAATCTAGGGGAATAGGTAGTTAGGATTGAACATTTCTGAATTCGCTTCCACTATGGTTATATATCGATTTTCCAAAATTTTCCTGCTGTTCCTGAAAAGCGCGCATTCTAACGGAGACCAATTATGAGTTGCTGTGGACCTATTTTTAAGAAAACCTTACAAATTTTCCGAAATCTAGGGGAATAGGTAGTTAGGATTGAACATTTCTGAATTCGCTTCCACTATGGTTGTATATCGATTTTCCAAAATTTTCCTGCTGTTCCCGAAAAGCGCGCATTCTAACGGAGACCAATTATGAGTTGCTGTGGACCTATTCTAAAGGAAAACCATACAGGTTTTCCGAAATCTAGGGGAATAGGTAGTTAGGATTGAACATTTCTGAATTCGCTTCCACTATGGTTATATATCGATTTTCCAAAATTTTCCTGCTGTTCCCGAAAAGCGCGCATTCTAACGGAGACCAATTATGAGTTGCTGTGGACCTATTCTAAAGGAAAACCATACAGATTTTCCGAAATCCAGGGGAATAGGTAGTTAGGATTGAACATTTCTGAATTCGCTTCCACTATGGTTATATATCGAATTTCCAAAATTTTCCTGCTGTTCCCGAAAAGCGCGCATTCTAACGGAGACCAATTATGAGTTGCTGTGGACCTATTCTAAAGGAAAACCATACAGATTTTCCGAAATCTAGGGGAATAGGTAGTTAGGATTGAACATTTCTGAATTCGCTTCCACTATGGTTATATATCGATTTTCCAAAATTTTCCTGCTGTTCCCGAAAAGCGCGCATTCTAACGGAGATCAATTATGAGTTGCTGTGGACCTATTCTAAAGGAAAATCATACAGATTTTCCGAAATCTAGGGGAATAGGTAGTTAGGATTGAACATTTCTGAATTCGCTTCCACTATGGTTATATATCGATTTTCCAAAATTTTCCTGCTGTTCCTGAAAAGCGCGCATTCTAACGGAGACCAATTATGAGTTGCTGTGGACCTATTTTTAAGAAAACCTTACAAATTTTCCGAAATCTAGGGGAATAGGTAGTTAGGATTGAACATTTCTGAATTCGCTTCCACTATGGTTGTATATCGATTTTCCAAAATTTTCCTGCTGTTCCCGAAAAGCGCGCATTCTAACGGAGACCAATTATGAGTTGCTGTGGACCTATTCTAAAGGAAAACCATATAGATTTTCCGAAATCTAGGGGAGTAGGTAGTTAGGATTAAACAATTATGAATTCGCTTCCACTATGGTTTTACGTGAATTCAGAAATGTTATATCTTAACTACCTGTTCCCCTAGATTTCGTAAAATCTGTATGATTTTCCTTTAGAGTAGGTTTACAGTAACTCATAATTGGTTCCCGTTAGATTGCGCGCTTTTCAGGAACAGCGGGAAAATTTGGAAAATCGGTATTCAATCATGCTACACGTGAATTCAGAAATGTCCAATCCTAACTACCTGTTCCCCTAGATTTCGGAAAATCTGTATGATTTTCCTTTAGAGTAGGTCTACAGTAACTCATAATTGGTTCCCGTTAGAATGCGCGCTTTTCGCGAACATCAGTTGGAAATGAAGTATATAGTGGAAGTGAATTCAGAAATGTTCAATCCTATACTATAACTCAAAATAGTTTTGTTGTAAATTGTGCTCTTCTTAGGGAAAACTGGAAACTTTAAAATTGAAATGCCACAATATTGTATAAGAATTTGTGTGTTTGTCTTTTGATTTTTAAACTGCTCAAAGCTAAGGAGCCTTGTTATCTTTATAGGAAATTGCTGGTTAGTAGAGTTTATTCCTCTAACTTCCTCCTAATTCCGGCCAAAAATGTTTGTAGGTCATTAAGCAAATCCTTTTATGTTAGGGGAGTTTATTTTTGGAATTCAATTCCATTGCAAATTAAAAGGTTATACTCAGCAGGATTATTTAAGTCAACATTTTTCTAGTGGGATGATTGAGGGGCAATACGTAGCTTTTTAAATTATTTTATTAACGTTTTCTTTTTTGTTAATTTTTAATTATATCACCTCTTGCTGTACATTTTATTGTAAACGAGCTACTGCTCAAAATAGAATGTGTAGGCATAAGGTGGAAATTGTTTGAAAAAGTTCAAGAGGTTTTTATGCCTTATGGAAGCAACTTCATTATTTTTTTGTTCCGATTACTTTGTTTCCAAGTGTGCTTGTCCTTTTAATACTAAAATATTAATAAAATAGTACAAATAAATAAATAATAATCGTATTAACCGATAAAAATAAAACAACCAATAAAATGCCCAATTAAAATGAATTTTTGTATATTATTTACACAAATACATTCGCAAATATTTAGGAATAGGAAAAATTTCACGTTTCTGTACAAATTCGTGAAGTTTTTCCTAAATCGTTCCTAACTTTTTTTAGGAATAATCTAGCAAATACTTCACGCGAACGTCTGGTTAACCACTTGAGAGTCTGTGGCAGCTTTCGACGAAAAACACAAACTTTGGTTTTCTTCAAAAGTTGTTCGAATCCAGAGTTGAAGACAAAGGAAATTATGAATGATGCGTTTGGAATGAGCTCAAAATCCGGAATGGCCTGTATGTGGTAGGACCATTGGAAGCAAACAAAGAAATAAAATTCAGTCAAAAGAAGAGCTGGACGTATATAGTCTTTCAACAGAATTAAACTAAATTATGGTACTATGTTTGTTCCCAAAAAACCTGGCACAAGGAAAATTAAGGTACTATGTTTAAGCCAAAAATGGAAAAGAACCCAATTTAAAACTGATCCACTGTACTATCAAGCGGACATCCACCGAAAATGAGAGGAATTTTCCATTAGCGGGTGTATTTCTATTGGAAATTAAATCGTCATTGAAAGCATTCAGCTCCGCCAGTTGTAGACAATATGTTGAATAAAATCAACGCTGATAGTTTACGTTTCATATTTCTGCCGGTAGATTTCCCAGTACACACTTTTTTCAATTATTTGAAATTTTAGTTAATCGTTTAACTATTAACATTTCTCGACCTAAAATCTAAAATTGTTTGAATTTTAATGTTACATACCATCTGATCAAATTTGAGCTGGACTGGTAAAAAGAACAACATTGTAATGTATTTTTATACAACTCTTTATTGTCGCCTTCAAAATACGCTTCTTTTGAGCCAATACAATCATGCCAACGGTTAATACATTTTTCCATACACATCTTATAGACCTGGGGGCTGATTTTCGACCGACTTGACCGATGTTCTTTTTGCAAAAAAATCAGGTCTTTCGGCACTAGTCGAGTGGCAACGCGTTTCATACCTAAAATATCAAACAAAATGTGTTGAGTCGATCCATAAGATATGTTGTGAGCCTCTGATATCTGTCTAATGTCAACATTGCGATCTTCGAACAAAATTTTCTTCAATTTTCGCTGTTATTGTCGTTAACAGAGGTGGATGGACGACTCGCATGAAGCAAGTTTTCTCTTATCTCACGAACCTCACTGAATGCTTTATGCCACTCAAATACGTGGGTTCTCGATAGAGTAAATTCCCCAAAATACTTCTGCAAAATTTTTAATGATTTCGTAGCCGTAATTCCATTGGAAACACAAAATTTCATGCAAACCCGTTGTTCAAATTTTTTTTTTCCAAAGTAAAAATCGCCAGACAATCTTTTCGCGTCGTAAACAAATGGCTGGCAAACTCACACTAATGGAAGTATTTTGTTCAAGCGTATCACGAATGTCAAAGGAAGTTGTACCAACCTAGACAAAAAAATTTAACCGATTCGGTTACGCGCGCGGTTTAAATGGACCAGTCCGGGTCAAATTTGATCAGATGATAAATAATGAAGTATTGGATAAAAAACTTGTCTTGTCCTGAATCCCGGTAATTCCCGGGAATCAGAAAATCAATCCAGATTCTCAGGAATATAAAAGGTCCGGGAACGGGCAAGCCCTAGTTTTTAGTACATATTAAATAACGATGGAAATTAATTTAAAATTAGGAATTAAGAAAAGTAATTTATTTAATATTATTTATATCTTTTACAGTGGAAATCTTTTTTGTGTACACTTCCCGCAAACACACAAAATTCAGTTTTCACAAATATTATTTTTAGGTTATTATGACAAAGTTGTACTTGACAAATTCTGCGTTTGTTAGGATGGATTGTATTTGTTATTGTTCAGGCTCTGGTAAATTTTTTTGTCTTGCATTTCTATGTTCGGTGGAAAGCTGCTCTTCCAATTCAATCAAGAATCTTTTTTTTATATTTGCATTTCAGTCGTTTCTTTATAAAGGATCCGAGCATTTATAGCAGCAAAATCTAAAAGATTGAAAAACATTTGTAGGGGCCATCTACGAAAACTAGCTTTTACTGTATATTTTCTGGCCATTTGATTGGTCATATCAACACCAAATTTTGTGCTATTATAAAATTTAATAGATTCTGGTAGCATTTTTTATCACTTTTATCAATTTTCACAAATTTAAGCTTAGAACTCAGAAGAACCAAAATAATGGTTTGGCTTACTTTTATATATTGAATGAACACAATACCGATTTATATAGGCCAATTTATCTGTTTGTTGGCGCTTACTTCTTACGGTTCTTTTATCAAAACGGATAAATCGAAGAATCTGCTAAAATTTTTCTCTGGCCATTGTTTTCCTAAAAAATTCAGCGCCCCACTTTGCTCAACCATAAATACAACCAACTTAAACTTTTAGCTTTGTAAGCTCCACGGGCATATAAAATTCCAATAAATGCAAACATTTCCGGTACCATTCTTCAAAATTCTACGTCCTTCTGCTTGTATACACATTCTTATATGTTTTATCATATTGTTATCTATTATTAACGAAAATCCACTGATTATCTGCCATAATATTGAAAATGTATTATGAAGGTGGAGATCGTCAATTCTTCATCGCTATATTCTATTTCAGATGCCTCACTTTGAATTAGAAATGCTTCATCTTCAGATAATAGTTAAAAACTTATTGCATCTGATTCTATATCGGAGCCCTTTTCATTTATGATGGTTAGCTTATTTAATAAATCACTTAATACTACTCGACATTCCTTTCATGAACTTAGGGCTCAAATAATATAAAATGCAAAATTTTTTTAACTTGTCCGAATAATTTTCACTGCATAGATATATATTGTCGCCACTTACATGCTGCTAGTTAGTGAGATTTCAGTTTTATTATATAAAGTGTTGATGTATTTTTAATTTCGTTAGCTAGAATAAAATGTTACCCTAAAATCAATCCATTTTGATCTAAGGATTTGTAAACTAAAATTGTCCTATGTCAAAAGGAAAAAAAAACTCGTAAATTTTGTTTTCCCGCTTAGTTCATAAATATACGTAAAATAAAGTTCTCGTTCCTTTTTGTGGTAAACAGAATATGTTTTATTTATCGTGAATTAGGTCATCAAATACAACAGCAAAAACCCATATAAAATTTCAAAACCAATCAGATAAAACCCATTCAAATGTAATTTCAAAAGCTTTTTAGAGTACCATGCAACCAATTTCAATAACCTCACCGTAGTTTATCGCATATCCGTCAAAACAATCAAATACAAATAAAATGCAGCTGTATGTATGCATGTACGAGGCACATTTGAATATATATAGATACATTCGGGGAAATAAAAAAAAAAAAAAAAAAAAAAATCACTATGTACATACTCAACGAATGAAAATTTAATTTGAAAATGATAATATTATCTAAAACAAAAACAAAAAGTTAGTCCGCTCTAACTAATTGAATTAGTGACTTTTTTATGCAGTTTGTTTGTTTGTAAATTCAACGAAGTTCCAAAAAATCAACTATGAAATTGTGCTGTTCGCTTCGTACTATATCTACATAATAACAGACATAGTGAAAACTGCAATAAAATATTAAATGCACGTTCAAAAAATGTTCATTTATTTACTTGTATTTATGTTTTTATGCTGGTCACAATAACAACAACAGCCACGATTACTATGTTTAAAAATAGAAAAGTCAGGAAATTCATGTTTTTTTTGTATACGAGTAACAAACATTAAAACAATACAGAAATGAATTCAATCGGAAATTTAAAAAAAAGCTGGGGATATTTTTTTATATCGTTTTTATATTTTCGGGATATAACAGGTGAAATAGTGTAGTAGAATAATGATTATTTTAAAGGAAATTAAAGATAAAATAGAACACAAGAGCTTTCACTAGCTGTGTATTCGTGAAAAATAAAAATGTATGTTCAAATTTTAGATAAACTTTTTTGTATTTGTGTTGCTCTTGATAGAGAGTCGATTTATAGTTGTAGTATAATTTTTAGTTTCCTCTAATTAAAATGAAATTAAATTTACTTTTTACCCAAATCTGCGATGTTATTGTTGAGTTAAAGTTTTAATGTTCGAAATTTCTTTCTTTTTTTTCTTTTAACTTAACTTTATATCAACTTTTTCATTAACATAAATTTATTTTATTACTGATGTTTAATAAAACTCCCAATTCTTGAAGGCCTCAACCCATAGGGTAGCTGTAATGATAAAGAATAGTAGTGTAAGCCTGAGGAACGCTAATGGAAGAAATAATGCCGATTTGCCTATAATGCCTATTTTATTTTTGCGACCGCGCTTCAAATACAATGGGTGCGTCCGAATCGGAAAATGTGCATTTAGAGCGAAGACATATTTAGAAACCTACATGCGACGTAGTTTTAATGTGCATTTTTGCACATATATTTGATGTCAATTTATATTTCAACTAACCATTTCGTGTTGACCAATTTTAATTAATTTAATGATTTTAATATAATTTAATTTAAGCAAAAAATGCGCATTTAAAAAAGTGAGCATTTAAATTCGTATTTCGGACACACCATTTCAATAGAATTACACATGTTCATAAATATACTATTATGATAAAGAATCATTTTTGTAAGGTTTTTTTATGAAATTCAGTAGGATGGGTATCCCTGACGAATGCATTATTCATCAAATAATGATGATTACTGTTTTTTGATGAATTTCATAGTTATATTCATTTTAGATGTATTTTTACAATATTTATTTTTTGGTATCCGAATTAAATTATTGTCTGTTTATGTGTTTTTCCCTATCACACACAAGTATATAGTGAATATTATGCTAATCTTCTTTTATTATAATTATATTTTCTACAACAACTTCTATTATAGACCATATTTAAAGAAATTGTTTTTTAATTGTTATTTTATTAGTATATTATTGTGCGAATATTTCAGTCTTGTTGAGCATTTTCAAGGCTTTATATATAATACTATGTATAATAAATAAAAGATTATTTACGTAATACGTTAGACTAAAAGAAATTTTTTCGTTCGTCGTTTTAATTGTGACAAACAATTTAAATAATATACCACCTTGATCAAAAAGTTCCCGGAATAACCACCGTGTGGCGCTCCCATCGTTCCGAGTTCTGTTTTTTTTGTTAAGTTGGTCCATCTGTTGTTGATATTCCCTCTAAATCTTAGCGTCATAGCTTGACATTTCCAAAAGTTACGTAGTCAAGAGTACATCTATCTCTGTGTGTGTTGGCGATTATTTACAATTTTAGAAATGGATTTAAATTTGCAACAACGAATTTGTATTAAATTTTGCGTAAAAAACGGATTTAATGGTGCGCGAACGTTGGAAATGTTGGAAAAGTGTTTCGGCAACGATTCTCTAAAGAAAACGGTCGTTTACCAGTGGCACGAGCGGTTTAAAAGTAACCGTGAGTCAATCGAAGATGTTGAACGCAGTGGCACACCATCGACATCGAAAACCGACGAAAACATTGATAAAGTAAAAGAAATGTTGGTCAATAACCGCAAATTAACCATCAGAGAGATAGCGGAGGACTTGAACATTGCCTATGGATCCGTCCAAGACATTTTGGTTAATGATTTGGGCTTTTTTTTTTTTATTTATTTAAATCTATTCTACAGTTAAAAACTTAATGAATAGTAAAAAAAGAATTATTATAGATTAAAAAGAAATAAAAGGAATACTAACAATACGGAACATGAAAAAACGAAAACTTTAAAAACGTAAAATGAGATTAAAAATTGCAATTTCTGATTGCCTTCCGAAAATACACTCTGGATCTCTCAAAATTAAATAAATGGTAAAACTCATTAAAAATTCTAGCCATTGACTTGGTTGGCTCATTGGAACCATAATTCGTTCTATGAAAGTCAACAAACAAAAATTCCCTTGGACGCAAGCTTCTGGTAGGTACATAAATGCTCCAAGCAGAAATGAGTTCAGGACACTTAATGCGGCCACTAAGGGAATCACTAACAAACAAGGCAGATGCAATTTTTCGGCGTTTAACCAACGTATCAATATGAAGGCACTCACACCGAATCACATACGATGGGAGACTTCGCACCTGTTCCCACATAGGTAGATGACGATCAGATAAATGACCAAGCTTCCTGGCCATATAGATAGTAAAACGTTTCTGAATAGATTCCAATCTTGCAATATGGACATCCTGATGAGGATACCAAACCACTACAGCATATTCAAGGTGAGATCTTACTAAAGAAGTATATAGACTAACACACGAAAATGCATCCATAAAATCCTTTGTCATTCTAAAAATAAAACCTAACATAGAATTGGCCTTTAATATTATTTTATCTATGTGTAAAGCAAAAGTTAATTTCTGATCAAACAGAACTCCTAAATCAACAGTTGAAGTTACTCTACAAAGTAGATCTCCATCAAAATAATAATTGACAATATTTGGATTGAGTGTTCTGAAAAACGACATCACCTTACACTTCTGTACATTGATGAACAATTTATTCTTAGAGCACCAACTAGACAATATATTAATTTCGGATTGCAAAACCTCAGCATCACTTACAGATTGAACATGCATGAAAATCTTCAAATCATCAGCAAATAATAAACATTTACAGAATTTAAAAATATTAGGAATATCATTCACGAATAAAAGAAATATAATTGGGCCTAAATGGGACCCCTGAAGGACTCCTGAATGACAATAGATATAATCTGACTTAACATCATTCAATAGAACATACTGCTTCCTACCAACTAGATAAGAAGAAATCCATTTAAGAAAATTTGGATCAAGACCAATAACCGAAAGTTTTTCAATAATAATTTTATGGTCGATTGAATCAAAAGCTTTAGCAAAATCAAAGTAAATTGAATCAACTTGGGCGCCTTTAGATTCAAGTGACTCAATAGTGAATTTAGTAAATTGCAACAGATTGGTAGTCGTAGATTTTCCACTGGTGAAACCATGCTGGAAACAAGAAATTATCTCTTTAGTATGGAATAACAAATGTTTCGACACAATTAATTCGAAAAGTTTTGGTATAGACGAAAGAATTGAAATACCACGATAATTTGATATATCAGAACGGTTACCATTTTTGTAAATTGGAACAATGTGAGAAATTTTCCAAGCTGAAGGAAATTGTCCAGAAATTAATGATTGGTTGAAAAGATAACATAATGGAGTTACAATATATGAGCTCACACATTTAAGTATTGACGAAGGTATCCCATCAGGCCCACATCCATCATTCAAATCAGACAGATATTCATAAATGTCATCTTCAGTTATTGATAGGTACGGAATGTTAAATTGGCAATTACTAACAGTAGGGTCGCTTTCAAAGGATCCGTAATTAACTTTATATACCGATTGAAAGAAACTAGCAAAACCCTCGCAGATTTCAGGAACCGTGCTCAGTTTACCTCCATTAATAATCATTACAAATGGAAAGCCAGTTGTATTACGTTTTTCGTTAATAAACTTCCAAAATGTTTTAGGGTTTTGTTTGATATTAGTTTCAATCACACTTATATACTGACAATATATAGAATGAAATACAGATTTAAATTGTTCACGTAGATCAACAAATTTGGATTTATTCAGTTGACAATTATTGGATCTGAATCTATAGTAAGCTCTATTTTTACGGTTACGTAAGTTGATCAAATCAGAATCAAACCATGGTGGGTAATTATAGTTGCGTTTTTTCCTCAAAGGTACGAATTTATCAAAAGCAACAAATAGTAGTCATTAAAATTTTTTACATTTTCATTAACATCATTGGCTCGAAAATCATCCCAACAAATGCAACGGAGATATTCAGAGAGACCAAGTGTGTCGCATTCCTTAAAATCATAAAACGAATCATCAAAAGAAAAAACCCGACATTTATCATCTCGATTACCAACATGAAATATAATCTCGAGAGAATTATGATGAATATCATTTTCCTTGAAAGATGTCAAAGACTCATGAACTGACAAATATTCCGTATTATTAACAAAAATTAAATCTAAAAACGAATTGTTATCATTACAAAATAAATTAACTTGTTTGAGATTGAAACTGAACAGTGCATCCACCACCGCTGCATCATTTGCAGATAGAATATCCGAAGGGAGTAACCCCAAAGACTCAGTTTCACTATCAACCAACCAATTAATATTACTTAAATTAAAATCACCTAATACAACTAAAGTATCATTATAATTAATTATATTAACCAATTCACATATACAATCTACATGACTCAAATAAACATCAGTAGGTGAGCTAGGTGGTATGTACAAAACTATAAAATAAAATAAATTATTACAAATTAAAACTTTGACACATAAAAATTCAATAGAGCCACATCCAGGTACTACAACCAGCTCACTTTGCATAGAAGAATGGGCTGCAAACAGCACACCACCTCCACTTTTTTTAGTGCTGTTAAGAATAGATTTATCACATCTATAAACGACAAAGTCATCAGAAAAGAACTCATTATTAAAGATCCCCTCATGAAATCCAGTTTCCACAAAAGCAAAAAATTGAAAATCCGTTGAATAAAAGAAATTCAAAAATTCAGCTGACTTAGACGACATACGCCCAACATTACGATAAAATAATCTCGGAGACGTCAAATTATAATGATTAGTTTGTTTATCAAATCGACTGGCATCAGTTAAAGAGTTGGTTGGTTTCGTTGAAGAACGGGAAAATTCGATTTATTGGTTCGTCCCTTATTAAAGATTACAAATTCTTTAATTAATGACCCAGCAGGCCAAGAAGTAGGTTGTAATAAATTCTCAAAATAAGTAACGTCCACATATAATTTAAATGACGAAAAATTACGGTCTGCATCATTAATCCGTCGAGATATAATACGCTGGCAGTTTACATCCTCAATGTTAAATTTATCTTTAAGATAATCCAAAATTACAGCTTCGGAAACATCTTTATGGAGTCGAGAAACAAATAAAGTTTTACGTGGCTTCACAACCTGGAGCGATGAGACCAGATCACCAGTGCCAATAATAATTGGTCGCTCAGAATGAGGTTTGATATGATGTGCAGCCCCACTATTATGAGCATGATGAGAAGCTTGAAACGACAGTGGCGATTTAGTATTATTCTTCAATTGATCCCGATCATGATTGATTGAGTTTGCAGATGACTTAAACACTTGACCATCAACATCACTAGCATCGATTAACGGTTGATGACCAGAACAGCAATCAGGAATATGGTGAGATTTGTTCAAAATCTCAGTAATCAGTTTGTTAATAGCGGCCACATCCGCTTCAATTTTCTTTATAACTAAGGCCTCTGCAGCTCTATCAGCAGCCAGATCAACCTTTTGCCACAATTTCGAGATGTTGTGATTAATAATCCAATCATTACAGCCATTACAGAAATAACAAATATTCATAAATTTTTTTATGGAATTATTGGCGGTTCGATCAATACCGGTACACTCCAAGTGGAATTGTTTACCACAAAAACTGCAGGGAACTATATCCACAAAAGTAGATCCAAAGGATTTAGTACAGCTGTTGCATGACATTATGTAACCGGAGAATTATAAATTGAATGTTTATTATATGATGTGTATTAAAACAGATAAAATTTGACAGTTATTTAATATTAAGTATAACGATTAATGATTAGTATTAAAACAGCTATAAATTGACAGTTATTTAATATTAAGTATTACGATTTATGATTTATTACTATGAAAGGCAGCACTGTAACAAAAACATGTAATATAACAACGCTTAATGTAATACGAGTACAGTTACAATAAAACGTATCACAGCTAATTGGTGGTAAAATGATCGATGCACAAATTTATGATCAAATACAATCACAAACTACAACAAATTATGTTTGTATAACAAATCACTGAAATGTTTAACTATCACTATTATTATTGTTATTATCACTACCCATTAATTACGTATTATTGTATCTCAGACAAGTAAATTTTCCGTCGTGTAGCAGCAAAGTTGATGCCAAAAGACCTCAATTTCATGCAAAAAAGAGACCGTGTTGACGTCGCAAAAGACATGATTTGCGAGGCTGAATCCGATCCCACATTCATCAAATGGATCATTACTGGAGACGAGACGTGGGTTTATGAGTACGACACGCAATCCAGACATCAGGCAAGTGAATGGCGTTCACCAAATGAGCCGAGACCAAAAAAACCACGTCGTTTTCAGTCAAAAAAGAAGGCAATGCTCACGGTTTTCATGGATTACAACGGTGTAGTGCAACATGCATTTTTGCCAGAAGGCCAGACCGTAAACACAGAGTATTATTTGGGCGTTATGAGACGTTTGCGTGAAGCAATTCGCCGAAAGAGACCAGAATTGGGGGCAGAAAACTCGTGGATTTTGCACCATGATAACCCACCGTCGCACAGTGCCATCATTATTCGTAATTTTTTGACGAAAAATGCAACAAATACCATCCAACAGCCACCGAATTCACCTGATTTGGCTCCCTGTGATTTCTTTCTGTTCAATCGAGTTAAAAAACCATTACGAGGAACGCGTTTCAGCAGCCGAGAGGAAATAATGGAAAAATCGCAGGAAGCATTGATGGACATACCGAAAACTGGATATAAGAAATGTTTCGAGGATTGGATCAAGCGCTGGCATAAGTGTGTTGTAGTCGATGGGGATTACTTTGAAGAGGACAATATAGATTTAGATTAATAAACTTGTATTTTTAATTTTCTGAATAAATTCCGGGAACTTTTTGATCAAGGTGGTATTATTGATACAAAGCAAGAATAATTTAAATTATTAAATTCTGCAGTGAAAAAAATAAATATAATACATATAGACACATTTTAAAAAAAAAGAGTAATTACGGGGCCACTCCTATGAGCCCCTAAGATCAAAGAACAAACTAATACACAGACTTTATAACTTAGTCTATTTATTATAATAAACCAGTGTGTTTAGGTTACGATGGACGATGGACAATAACAAATTTTTAAGACGATGGACGATAACAAATTTTTAAGACTGGTTAAAGAAAATGGTACACTAAGCAAACAAATAATTTTATTAAAAAAAAAAAAAAAATCAGTTATTTGAAAAAAAAAATCTGGAAATACGAAATTTCCATTAGCTGAACCGAATTCATGCAATTCTATGTTATATCCTGAAATAGAAATCAGGAACCAATTTAATGGAATTGCTGAAATTTCCATTGAAGACATTGAAGTTAATGAACAAGGCAACAGTGAAAGTAAAGATAGCAGTGACCATCTATTCACCATCAAAACGAAAATGAGGAAACGTAACAGAGAAAAGAATTTAGAGGAAATAAATATAAAATACGTGAAAATCAGTTCTACAAATACAAAAGCGGCGGGTAATAAATAATACAGAGATGGAAATAGAATCCATCGTCCAATTTAATAATAATTATAATACTGAAAATAATATTAATAATAATATAATAACAACACAAATACTAATCATATTATAAATAACATTAATAAATTATTAAAAACGAAACCGGTGAAACCACCGCCATTTAATATATATATATATATGTAACAATTAGACCCCCTTGCGAGGGTATTGTTAGCAGAATTTTTTATTGAGTCAGAGGTTCTGGTACGGTCATCTGAAGCCGGCTAGAACACATCGGATTAGGGTGGGGTTTCCCAGAACATTACTCAACTTGCTAGACCGTATAGGAAAAAGCAATCTAAAAAAAAAAGTTTTATTAATTTATCTCATTGATAAAAAGAAAAAATATAAAAAAAAGAAGAGTAAATTACTATGAAAAATGAATTTAATTAATTTTGAATCAATTAGGTATTTGTTATTAAACAAAAAGAAAAGAAAAAAAACAATTTTTTGTTACAAAGTAATATTAAAAAATAAAAAAAATATTTAAATAATAATATTTCTTTTTATATGTCTAAAAGACAAACTTAACACTACCTCCACCATATAAACTTGAAATTATTAATATTAAAAATTTTAAAAAAATGTCTTTAATAGTAATAATAAAAATTGAATAACTAATAATTTAATAAAAAATAAAAAAAATGTCCACTAGATTTAATTGAGATTGTCAAAATTTTATACAATTTTTTAATACACACCAGTTTTACTTCTATTTATTTTTATCTGATTTATTGAAATTGTTTATTCACCAATTTGCGTATCTTTAATTAAATATTACCACTATAGTCCAACACCAGGTAATATTATTTAATGCTAATTTAATTATTTATATATTTATTTAATTTTTATGCTTACATGTGGTTATAATATATAAAAAAAAAAAAATTTAATTAAAGTATTTATGTCGGTATTTATTAAAATATTGTAAATGAAATTATTATTTATCAATTTAATTAAGGTTTTCTCCTTATTTAATTTATTTAAAAAAAAATTATATAGTTATTTATTAAATTATTTATTTATATTAGCTAAATTATTATTTTTAATTTATTATATTTACTAGGTTATTATTAATTTATTTTAAAATTACTTATTTTTTTAATTTAGGTTAACCAACGATGCGCCATACTACGATTTCTAATCCTTAAGTTCTTTATGGAGTTTCCATTAATGCGAAAAAAAATACGTACGATAACTTCAAATTTGTGGCTTGAATAATACGTCTTCATTTATTTTTGTAATTTATATGTATGTACGTATTGAAACCCGTAGTAAAAAAAAAACAGATTTATGTGCACATAAGATATTTTCTCCATTTTTTCCCACTTTTAATTCTTAAATTAATTTGTCTTTACTGTTTATATAAATTTATAATAAATAATTAATTATTTATTTTTTTGTGTTTTAATATTATTTTGTGAAAAGAGGTATTTTAATTATTAAATTATTTAATCACTTTCAAAGTTTACTTTTCATTTTGTCAGTATCCATTTTCGGTTTTATTTAATTTTATATTTGTTTTCTTGCGCCCTCTGTATCTCAACCAAAAAATTCGACTCCGCGATCGTTAACCCAAAATTTATTTAATTTTTTCTTTTTTTTTTAATTTTTTCTCAATTATTCCTCTTCACAGTAAAAACAACACCACAAAAAAATTTAAATATCCTCTGCTCAACAAAAAGGTATTAACACAACAACGCGAACGTTGGCGCACGTAAGCTTAATAAAGCGCAACAAATTAACCTTATTTTTTCTTTTTTTTCGCCAACTCATAAGAATAGGGGTCGGGTCTTTTGCACGGATCACTGAACCAAATAACAAAAAAAATATAGAACGAACCATTTGATTCGTAATAAAAACCCAAAATTATAAAATTCAAGTTATAAATAATGAAAAACATACGATTAAATCTGATAATACAGATGTTTATTATCAAATTAAAAAAACTAATGAAGAAAAGTGGAGACACCGTTTTATACTTATATTAAATATGGACAAAAATAAATTCGAAGTGAAGTTAAAGATGGAAAGTTTAAACGTAAACTCACTGGTATCGCTTAAAAAGCGGTTAAATTTAATGAAATTTTTAGAAAAATATGATCGTGATATCTTGATGTTATCCGAAACAAAATTGTCTAACAAACACAAAATATATATTCCAAATTATAATGTAGTCAGAACAGACAGGAAAGGTAGTATTTTAGGTGGCGGCACAGCCATATTAATTGAACAAAAATATAAATTTAGGCAAGTTTTTAAAAATTGAAGATTCATCAAAAAGAGTATTCTGCAATCGAGATGAAATTAATAAATGATAC
Organism: Tipula vernalis; assembly: GCA_958295665.1. Classification (NCBI taxonomy): domain Eukaryota; kingdom Metazoa; phylum Arthropoda; class Insecta; order Diptera; family Tipulidae; genus Tipula; species Tipula vernalis. The sequence goes on along the minus strand of OY282559.1, from coordinate 210,676,657 downwards.
GTCTTTGGTTGTTATAGCTACTTATGACAATGGATCAAAAGAAGAACATTTTATAAACGACATTGAAAGTTTTTGTCTAAATTTTAAATTCAATAATCCGAATGTCTACTTCATAACGACAGGTGATTTTAATGCGAAATATTCTTTTTGGAATAATAGTAGTAATTCCCATTGAAAATGGTTTTCAGAGAATGAGATATTTTATAAGGGAAATATAGTCACAATAAATAAACCCACTTATACGTTGTGAACCTCATACCTAGACATTGGGTTCATTGACAGTAGAATAAACAGCATTGTATTTTGAAAGCGACCACAGAGTAAGTAAAGTAAATTCTTATAAATTAAATATATTTATTGAGTATTTTACGGATAAAAACAAAATTAAAATTATTAAATGGGAAAAATTACAAAATTCATTACATTCAAAATATTCATATGTATTTGTTATCAAATAGAAAGGGTTGCATTATACCAACCAATAGAATTTTGAGTAATTTGGAAATTAATGAGTACATAGAAACTTTAAGTACTTTAATTTTAGAAGCGATGGATCAGCTCACGATCGAAAAAAATAAAAAACAATACTATAAATGTTACCGAGGAATAAAGACATAAAAAATTTATATTTACATAAATCCAAAACTATTATTGAACTAAGAAAACTAAAACGAAACCCTCTTAACCATGTAAACAATTTTACGGAACCCAACAGTAAATTAAATTATTTAAAAAATATACTAAAACATTTAGATAAACTAATTGGAGATCATAATCTTAGTTAATAACAACATTTGGAATATACGTCTGTGGAAAATTAAACCATATTCAAATCAGATGTTTACAAATATAAACAAATTGTTCAGGTCTAATGCTAGAATTGATATTGGAAATCTCGAAATTGATAAACAAACTCTATTGTTGCAGGCCAATTTATGTCCATCACATGTATGTTGAAATACTAATAAGTTTCAGGTATCAAACCGAATTCAAAAATTAAATATCATCGGACCTTTTGTCGAACAATTTTCCTAAAAAATTATAAATGTAGAATATCACGACTTTCAAATTATGGATCTTGTTAATAATATAAATAGAGAGTTTTATAACACCACCAATATTAGATTTGAGTGCAGACAATTTTATTGAATTTCAAAATACCAATGCTAAATTAAATATCCCTTAGATATTTGAGACTGTAGATAAAGTATATGGCATTATTAGCACTTTAAATAACAAAAAAAATCATTTGGCATTGATAGGATTCCGAATATTGCATTAAAAAGCTTCCTTGAATAATAATTAGAGAAATTACAAACTTATTTAATCACTTAATAAATAATCACTATTTTCCCAACAAATGGAAAGTTCCCAACTGTTTAGTACGAATTTTAGAGCCTTGTTCTGCATCCCTCTGCTGTGCAATCTTCTGACCTTTAATGGTCATTTCGTACCAGGCAGGAGCGGAATACGTGAACATAGGTTTGATGCATAGTTTGTATACCAAAAGTTTGTTTTTGTAATCTAATCCACTATTGAAGTTAATGATCGGGTGTAGTATGTTAAAAGCAGAGTTAACTTTCCTTCGTAGGTTTTTCATGTGGATATTGAAGTTGAGATATTTTGAGAGAGTGACACCCAAGTATTCAGCCGAGTCAACCACCTCAAGAGTGCTACCATCAACCTTGATCGAGGCTGCCTTGTTAAGTTTGTTGCTAAAGTTCAGATGGGAGGTAAAAGTATACTATATTAGTTGGTTTTTCGATGTTTTTAGGTTGACTCTTCATTTCTTGAAAAATGTGAACAATAGTTTCATGTATGTTTAATTAGGATTTACGTTTTATTAAATTTATTTTATGGCTGTATAATTGGAAAACCTTTTTGGGAGTTAAATTTTTAATGATATGTTGCATAATAAGTTTTATCATCATATTATGTGTACTTGCAACTAATTAATTAATAGATTTTATTTCTAAAACGTTACAAATGCCATATCTGGTTTTCATTTTAGATCTAAACTGTTTTATTTTGGTTACTGGTATAACTAGTCTTATTTTTTACCAAAGATGGCAAATACTGTAATCATAAAATTGGATAATTTGCAGAAGATGACATAATGTAATCATAAAATCAACAATTTAAATTTTATCTGTATACGTTTGATTTTATTTTATATTCTTTTAATTTTCTTAAATCAATTTCTTTTTCCTTTCAATAAGTATTGTTATATTTAAAATAGCATTAATGTCTCTGTTTGGAATTCTAATGTTATGAACCGCGTTTCTTCAACTGCAAATTTTAATTTTATTTTGCAAAATATTCGCAACATGAGGAAGAATAATGATTTACTCTTAGCAAATATTGTGGCTGCTATGGGCGTTTGAGAGAAAGTTCGAAATAGTATTTTTAACTGAAATATGGATTAGAGTCAAGAAATTGATAACTATCCTCTAAACAATTTTCATTTTTATGCTAAATGTAATAATGAATACAAGTCAGTTGGTGTTGCGGTTTATGTGAGTGATACATGGTCACTTATTTAAATTTCAAATCTGCAGATGCTTTATCTTAGTATACGAATTTCATTTTATTCCAGCAGTTGATTTTGTAAATGAGTCCTCACAATTTTTGGAACAAAAGAAATCAAAAAATTTGGTAGTTTTAGGGAATATAAATATAAATATTTGAAAAAATTGTAATTTAACAGACGACTACCTCTTAATGTTATCTGCTATTGGTCTGGAATCATTACTCGTAATGAGTCAGCATCTTGTATTGACCATGTGTTTGGGAGGTTTTCCAGGACTTATAATTTTAACTTGACCACTGATAGCATTAATATGGAAATTTCAGATCTTAATACAATTTTTGTATAGTTACAATGTGAAGTATTATTAGTCGTAAACAGTATCTGAATAAGTAAGTCTGTGTTCGTTAACTATTGTTGATTTAATTTTAAATTAGAGAGTGACAAATAATATTCTCACTAGTGACCACAGGTGAATCTCTTTTAACATCAACATTAAAGGACCATCTCTTAAACCATCTCGTAATCGCAAATTAGCCAATTAGGATCTATTCTCTTTCGAACTTATTTCATTAATTCATCCTGCTACTGATATTTGCTCGGTTAGGGATATTAGGGCGTTACAAGCTTCCAAGCTGATAAAAGCATTCTCGACGGCTTTTGAATATTCGTGTCCACTTATTACAAAACAAAAGATTTGGAGCAGATCATTTTGGTGCTCTGCTCTTAAGAAACAAAGGAAACATACTAGGAAACTGAAGAATAAAGCAAAAAATACTAATCTTAAATGTGATTGGAATTGTTTCCTAATAGCTATAAAGGAATATAAAAAAAGCTTAATATCCGCTCACAGAACCGCGTGGACAAAATTCTGTGAGGAAATCAATAGTCTCTCTGCAGTCGCTAGACTTAATAGAGCGTTGGCTAAAAATGATACCTGTAGACTTGATGCTCTTCGTCTATCGGATGGCAAATTTACTTCTACCAAAAAAGAAGCGTAGGAATATACATGAACTTCTCACTAGGATCGAAAGATCCCTCAATAATAAAGAGTTTGTTGTGGTTACTTTCCTGGATATTGCGGCAGCTTTTGATAGTATTTCGTTTTCGTTGATTACTAACACCTGCTCCAATTTCGGTATTGATCCCACTATTGTAAGATGTATTGATTCTATGCTCAAGTCTCGCATTGATTCTAATATACAAGCTCAAAACTCACATCTAAAATTTTGCTCGGGTAGGTACTGCACAGTTTTTCAAGCGGAAGCAATTGCTGTTGCGCCCGGTGAATTGAGGCCTGTACAGACCTCGTCTGTTGTCTGTACAGATAGCTTTTCTGTGCTGAATTCGCTGAATAATCCTTTGACTGTGTCAAAATTTGTTAAGGACTGTAAATACTTTATACATCTTCTCTGTTCAAGTAATAGAGTGACGATCATGTGGGTTCCTGCTCATTGTGGCATTGAGGGCAATGATATTGCTGATTCACTAGCAAAATCCGGGGTTGGGTTTAAATTTATCGGTCCCGAACCAGTTGATTCCTTACCATTAACCTTTGTTAAGAAGGCGATCAAAACTGCACTATTAGTGAATTAAAACAGCAATGGCTTGCTACTGGTAGTTGCCGCATTGCAAAAGTTTTTACTAGTAGACCTAACTTGAGGGCCACTAGGTTTGTTTTGTCTCTCAACAAGAATCAGTTGAGAATCTTGATTACGACTCTTACTGGTCACGGCCATTTTAAAGTACATCTTTAGCGCATGGGGGTCACTCATGATGCCCTATGCGAAATTGCGAGGATTGCCTTGAAGACGATGGTGAATGCATTCACTTCATGTGCGGTTGTCCTGCTTTCAATGGAATTAGGTTGCAACTATTTAACTCTAGGTCTATTGCTGAAGATTAGCTGTCTTCCTTGCTTTGGCCCAAACTGCTTCAGTTTACTAAGGCTGCAGCACGCTGTCGCAATTTAGTATAGAATCACTAATTTGCACCATGGCCACTTTGTGCCATTGAGTGCGGAACCTCGGGTGGTTCCAACCAATTTTTTAATGATAATAATAAAACCTATGTGTTTATGAATATCTTGGACTAATTTAATGCTCTTTATGTTATATGTTTGGAATTGATTTTGTATACATACGAAAAACTTACGATTTGAAAGATATGATTTGATAGTGAACAGTAGCAGTGGCAGAGCTCCGACATTAATAAGTTTGTGTAGTAAGCCAACATGCCACATGTGTCGGTCGAAAGCTTTGTGGATGTCAAAAAAAAATTGGATTAGAAACTTTACGTCTCTCTTTAGCTAGTTTTAGGTGGTTCAACACTCTCATCAATACTTCCGTTGTGGATCTTTTATAAACGAAACCAAATTATTCCACAGCGATATGTTGTTGTAATGAGTCCCAGAGCCTGCGATATATATCTATATCCGCTATGAGAGCCCCATTTACCATTTTTTGGTATGGCTATTACTTTGGACAGCTTCGAGCAGTTCGGAAAGTAAGCAAATTTTAGCATACCATTAATTAACATTGCCAAATACACAAACCCAGATGCCCGTACGTTTTTAATTGCCCTATTAACCACTCCATCAACCCCAGGTGATTTCCTACTTTTAAGCATACTGTAACGGAGGCCAGAAGGTGGCAGACGACCTTCTGCTAGCATAAGCTGAACTTTCGCTTATGTATCCTGCTTGCCAGATAAATACGTGGCCATATTGATCCCTAGCTCAGGCGGTAGAGGTAACTGTCGTGGGGTTGCATTTATCTGTTACGCGAGCAAGTGATTGACCACTAAAGAAGAAAAAAAAATGCATGCTTTCCATCGCCGACACACCAATCCACTTCACAATCTACATCAAACTTCAACACTTTAGCAAATCATAATCCGGAAATAAAATTCAATATTTATCATTTTTAACCATTTGAATGGACATTCATTTATTAACAAAATTTAAATAAAATAATAAAAAAAAAATATGCAAGCACTAACACGATTCTTCAACTGATGATAGCCTAACGGATTACGTTATTTCCGTTAGCACAAATTCACTTATTTAATTATTTGGTTACCTGATGACTCGCTGAGGCGATCCGATGAAAGCGTTCCAGGGAACAACCTGAACAAGTAATCCGCATGTAGTACCTAAAACAAAATGCACTATAAATACAAAAAAAAAACAAGCGAAAAGTATTAGATGCTTGATATATAAAATAAATTAAACAAAATGTTTAATCAATCTCACAGAACTTGATGAAATTATTTAAATTTTGAACAGGATATTTAACGATTAGTAAATATTAATAAATAATAAATAAAAAAAAAAATATAGGCTTATTTTTCATCCGCTACCACCCTGTTGCGGTACAACACCGTCACTCTGTAGCACATAAGATGTTATTTCCCAAACCGTTGACCTCGGGTACTCTGGAACTTTCGACACGCGGTTGGATTTCACCGACTGCCAAATTATTCCTGACCTGGTTTAATTTCTTTCCTTTATTTTCTTGCAGATAGCAACCTCGACCCGATCGAAACGTTAAGAATGCCAATGCTGTATTGAGATACACCTTATTTTCACTGCTTCAGTTTGATCTTATTTTTTATTGAACAGCGTTTTTTAAATGATTGCCTTCAATGCACATGTAATTTTCTTAATACGCGACTAAATCAAGATATGCGATTTGATTTTCACTTTCCGATTTTGTATTTTTTTTATTTTATTTGAAGTTTTAAAAATTGTCGCCTTCAAATGCACATTAAATTTTTTTTTATTTTCACTGTTTGATTTGTATTTTAGTCTTATCCAGTATCAAATTCTATAAACGACTGTCCAGTAAAAAAGAACAATTATTTTACCAACGAAGAGGGGAATGTAAGCGAGAACACAAAAAAAAAGAAAATATCTGGTTTGATGTTAAGTTACATAACCGAAAGTACAGTGGGTACAACAGGTATTCTTTGAGACAAGTAACATACTTATGCCGGATGTTACACTACCTAAAATGCCTCTAATCTCAATGGCGTCAGTTTCCATGACCTTTTCAATCTTAAACGGGGATGTTTGGCCCCTAAAATAACCATTTAGTGAATTAAGTACATCCTCTTCTGCAGCATCTTATGTCCTGGGACCAGTGTCTGTACGATAAACCGACTCATAATAGTCTGCTACTAGTTATGTGACTTTCAAGAGGTCTATCATTGGCCCGTCCTGCCCTTCAATGATCAGGTTACCATTCTTATTGGGTTGCATTTGTGCCGATAGTCGGATTTCTCAGGTTCAATGTGAGACAATTTATTCCTGAATTGTTCTTGGAAGTGTTGGCGGATTTTTCATGCATGACCTTTGTAGTTCGATTTATTATAGTGGAGCTAAAGGTAGCTAAGCATCGTCTGTTTCTGAAACAGTTCCTAATTTTTATCATAAGTGTAATCTCGGCCGGTAGTTTCTTTGCTTTAGGTTCTAGACTTGGCACGGACGCCGTCCGTTAGTATTGGTGAGTCGAGAAGTATTAGTATTGCTCATTATATTTATCTATTTTATAATGAACGTAGTGTCTAAAGCCAAGTCAATCTGCGTTTTTGTAGTCACGAACTGAAACCACGTCAATGTTTTGGAATTCTTTGAAGTTAGCAGCAACATTGAGCAGAACCGGCAAGTGATTAGAGCAAAACTTATTCAGGGCTTAGATCTTGTCTTCAATGACTATATACTTAGCGATAAAAAGGTCTAAGACTACATTACCATGGGTGCCTGTTCCCGGGAAGCCTTTATGGATATTATTTGTCTCACAAGAAATCAAATAGTTTTGTTACATTTGGGTTCCCATTTGTACAGCCTTACATTAGATGTTTGGAATTGAAACCCCCACAGACTATAATTCTATCTTGAGTGCCCATGACTAAGTTCAAGTCACTTTTCTCCACCTTACAGAAATATATGGAGATCACAGAGAAAGAACTAATCCTATTGCCCATGGAAACGGAATTGAGTTGCTTTGGTAATTGAGTGTTTGACTTTATTATGCACCAGGATAGCCATATTTTCCGATTTCTTGGATTTTGAGTCTGTTCTTTATATACAGTAATCTTTGACATATAGACTATGAGAGTTTGAAAGATGAGTCTCATTGAGGCAGACAATATCAAGTAGGTGATTCTGTATTAGATGGGACAATTCATGACGCCTTTCAAGATTAATTAAGCTGTTACAATTTAGACTGACTACTTTCATTTAAAGTACTGACAAACAAAATTTAGATACATCATCTTTCTAGTTGAGGTATCACGGAAGGTATTTAATTTTGCCATAAATATAGCTACGTTATTGGTTAGGGAATTGAACCTCATGTCGAAGAGTATTTGTGATTTGGAGGAAAATGCACCCATCACGTTACTACTAGAATTAGACTCTTAAATTTCGAGCACACCGTGAAAGTTAGTAAATCGAACTTGTGGTTTAGGATTTCCGCTCAAAAGATCAGCGAAAGAGACTCCCTTGTATCCGTAGTTAGAGTTAAATTTATTTGGAATATTCTAGCGGTTACTAATAATTACTGGTTTGTTTAAATTACTCAGAAAATTTTGTCGTTTTGGACACTCCGAAACACTGGATACATGTGATCCTTTACAGTTGTAATATTTGATAGGGATGTTTTCGCCCTTGTTTCTTGGGCGTTCCCCTGCTGTGTGGGTACTTGCATACTTCACACACTGGTATTGCTTCCGGCATTCAGATGCGACATAGCCGAACGCCTGGCGGTTGCAGCACTGTAATACCATTGGCTTTCTTTTTGCTTCCTAGCCAATCCTGTAGTAGCAGTATCCGATAATAGAATGAATCTCCGAATTTTTGGTTGCGGCATCAAATGTGATCGTGCAGACAAGGGTTCAGAGGTTTTTCTCGGCTCCATTGATGACTTAACAATTTTATTTGTGGGGTATACATTATTTACTCTCACTTCCTTTGCAGTACGGTCTTCTTTAATTTCGTCGATTGATATGTCCTGATGCATTCCTTTTACGACCATCACCTTTGGTTTTAGGTTTGTAGGCGAGTACGTAAACCAGCGCTTTACCTCTTTTTTAGTTCGTCAACGATTGACGACTGTTGCTCGATGTTTGTAGCGTAAATTATTATACTGTTGGATGTGATTTTCACCAAATGTTTCAGACTCAAAACCTTTCAAAATAATCGGTGGAAGTCTAATTATTTTTTTCGCTTTACCATTCGCAGGGACCTCCGTTTCTAGTTCTTGGTATTTTTCGCCAATACTGCATGGGATATTCGTTGTTTCCATTTCTTTTTCTGTGTCCGAAAGTCCTCCTCCATATTAAAAATTTGTTTGACTTGATTTTACAACTCAAACTTTGTTTGTGTTAGTGGCAGAAACATGAGCCTCGTTCATTTAATAGCCTTGTTCATACCAAACTGGTTAGTTTTTTCGTTTAATTAATAATCATTAATAATCATAGTATTAATAAAGCTAATAGCTTTTTTGTGCACAATGCGGCGCGATCTTATTATGTTTGTGTTGGCCGGAACCACGTCTTATTACATAGTCGAATTTTAAACAGCTTTTTATTGGCACTGTTGTCTTTTAATTTTTATTTATTTTTTATTATTACGATTGCTAATTTCTCTTAAACTATTCACTGAGATTATTATCAACACAGCTTGGGATGAGAATGATAATCTGATTTTTCTTTTGCTTTTTATTGGACTTCCTTTTATTGTGTTGGGTCTGTTATCTTTGCTAAATAAGCTCCTGCGAGCGACGGGTATTTGCTTTTATTGTTTTTTGACTTTTAAAATTTTTATTTTTCAGCGAAAGAATAAAACAAACGCGCATCGACGTGTAATTCTGAGGTATTCACGCTCGTATAATTTTACTATAATTTTATAAATATTTTGACAAAAAACAAAAATAACACAAATATTAAAAATTTGACACCTAAGGATGAAGAATTATGATATACGTCAAACAAACGAAAAAGTTTTTGAGGGAAAATCTAGAAATTTCAGTGGCAAAAGCAGACAGAGGAAACGTAACTGATTTGACATTACGGATGGACTACTTTAAAAAAATGAATGACTTTCTTCACGATACTTTGACTAACGTGCAAATCTTTAAACAAAATTCTACACCAATACAGACAAAAATTAACACTATAGAAAAAGAATGGGAGGAATTTAGCAACATAGATTTAACTACAAAGAAAAAACTTACAAATTATACGGCAGTAATTCCAAAATTGTATGGGTTACCAAAAATTCATAAGCCAAATGTACCATACCATTATAAATACTTATTATAAGTTCGATAAATAGCCCGAAATACTCTTTATCATCATTTTTAGGCAATATTTTTAAACCAAGTTTAGGAAAAACAAATTCATTTATTCTAAATTCTGAGGATTTCAAAATAGATGTTAGTACGAAATATTATCAGTTAAAATTAGAAAAATATAAAGAAAAATTCTAAATCTAAATTTTTATAAAAAAATTTATAAACAAACTTTTGGCTTCCCGATGGGTTCTCCCATAAGTCATATATTAGCAAATTTATTAATGGAACATTTTCAGTATTAAACTCTTTTGACTTTCAACCATTATTTTACTTTGGATATGTTTAGGACATAAATACTGCGGTACCGGTAAATAAAATCGATTATTTTTTAGAAGCGTTTGATTCCCAAATGGTAAAATTTCTTGTGATTGGTATCATAAAGCTACCTGGTCAGGCAGATATATACATTTTCATTATTGGCTTCCCACCAGTTATAAAATTAATACTATACAAATTTTAACGATACAAATTTCATAAGCAAAATTTAAAAATTCTAAAAGATAATTAGTTCTTAAGCAATATCCCGAAAAATTAATAAAAAGTGTAATTTGGAAAAAAAATATTAGACCATAAAATGAAATCACAAACTTTTGTCTAACTCTATATTTAAAAAACCTGCATGAAAAGATAAAATGTATTTTCTGGATGTTATAAAGATGGTACAAATCCATTTTTATTTTGGTCTTTTCTAGAAATATTATTTTAAAATTTTGGAATGTGCAGCCACTAGCTCAAATAGAAATCTTGTTTCCAAAATTAGAGACAAGGTTCCTTTAAAAAAACTTTAAAATGTGGTTTACCAAGCCCGTTGTACTTGCAACGCTACATAGGTATATCGGACAGACAAAATAAATTTAGAAAAAATAATTTACCATAAATAAACTTGTGCCACCGTGGTTTCTTGTTTTCATAATTGAATATATGTATATTCTGTCAAAAAAGTACCGGAAACTGTTGATTTAAAATGCCCACGTTGAAGGGATTTAAACATTTTCTTTTCCTAGGTTGGTAGGACTGTCTTTCATTATGATGCCAACTTTGAGCGCGATCTGTCAACCAGTTTGTTTACAACAGTTGGTTAGGTCAGTCGACATCATTAGTGCACATCGATTTTTACTATGAACGAAATTATTGAACAAAGAGTTTGCCTTACAACTCTGTTGAACCGTTTTGACTCCATTGAAAGCCCAAATGTCTATAACAGATGTTTCGATGATTGGAAAAACGCTGCCATTTGTGTATATCCTCGAATGGGGAATACTTTGAGGGCGACAAAAAAAATGTTTATGATTGAACTTAAAATTTGTGTTTTATTTGACAATTCCCGGTACTTTTTGAAAGAATGTATTTTTCAAAAACCTTTTCGAAATCAGAACAAAATTATAATTGGAAAAAAAAATGAATTTTATAAACTATAAATTCGTTTTATTTTAAAAAAATAAACGTTTGGTGACAGTTTGTAACATATAAATACTTGTTTGTTTGTTTGCTTCAATCTTTACAAATTTTTCTGGAGCTCAATGCACTCCCAATTCTTTTGCAGTTCGCTTTTAACGTCCTACCTTACGCAGTAGCCAAATCGAGGACCTACGGCTACAGGGCCGTTTTGCGTAGACCACCTGCACTTTGCATTACTTCATGCCAGCTTAGAGTGTAATGCGCGGCCAATTTGGGGACGAAATATTAAAAAAATTGAATTAGAAAATATGAAAATTGTTTACCCAGATAATAATTTTTTTTATTTATCAAACAAAATTTGTTATAAAATCACGAATAAAGAAAATAACCAAAACAAACAATTAAAAAAAAAATAAAAATAAAGCAAAAAAAATTAATTTAAAAAAAGAAAATCAAATCAAATTTACGTACTAATTATCAAAAAAAATTTAGATAAGTTTATAATTAAAAAAATTGAAATCTTCACTAAAGGGAAAACCAATTAGCTATATGGAAACAAATGAACCCATTCCCCTAGGTCCAATAATGTAGCAGCTGATCACAGTCCAACATACGATTTTTTCTTATCTAAGGAGAAAAGAACACACAGAGGTAAATATGTATACATACACTGTCTCAAAAATTGACCGTACACCCCTCGGTTAAAGAAAAATTGATGAAAAAAACAATTACAAATCAAATAAACTCCAATTACATTTAACAACCTGAAAATCATAATTATCATGAAGCAAATTAATTTACTTTTACGTTTCATATGATTTACTATTTAAACATCCTAAAACGATCTCAAATTTCCAAATTAACTAATCGCCTGCGTTCTTTGATTCAATATATCATCCAGAACTCCTAAAAAACCAAATCACTAGAGATGGTTGCTGGGCGTGGTAGCAACCGAAAGTTGATCACACCTCAAATACATCTAATAGAGAAGGCAATAAAACAGAATCGAAAGCTTAGTGCTCCAACGATCGCTGCCAAATATTATCAACGCGAAAAAGCAGCCATAGAACAAAGATAATACAAGAGTATCGTCGAAGTGCGACACGCAAGAAATGTATTTGCCGACAAAAAAAATATTAAAAGCGCTTGGAATATGCATTTGGACATGTGAGTGAGCCCGAAGAGTTCTGGGGAAATGTTATTGCCTCAGATGGAAGAAAATCTATCATTTTTGGTTCAAATGGGCGAGTTATGATGTGGCGGAAACCGGACACTGAACTTGAGTAAAACATGGTGGCGGAAGTATAATGGTTTGAAGAGCTTTTAGCTGAAAGGGTGTAGGACATTTGACCTTCATAATGAACCGGTTTAATTATTTGAATATTTTGAAGAGTAATTTGTTAATAAGTGCTGAGAAAATGGGACATGAGCAAGATTTTCGCTCCGTACAGAACAATGATCCGAAGCATTCGCCAAGGCTGATAAAGGAATGGTTATTGTACAATGTAAAGTCAATACTTCCTCATCGTCCCCAGCCACCAGATCTCAACCCCATTGATTATTATTATTATTAGAGGGCCATGCGAGCGATCAGCCACCTTGCACTGCGACCTAAAAGATCTATTGTGCTGGACCCTGGTTAATTATCCGTCCAGTCAATATTCAGGCGCCTAATGAACCTGATAATACTGCCTCCCGGTACGTGATACATACTATCTGGGCTTATTGCTCTTCCTCCTAAATGTTTACTACAGCATGTAGTTCCGCTAGAAAGACGGTAGCATTGGAGCACAAGGACTTCGAGAGGGTTGTCCCACTCCCATATATTCCTACTCTTGCCCTGTATTCCGTTTGATTTTACTCTTACGAGTTGCTGGGAATTGCAAATCGCCTGTAGGTCACCCAGCTTTATTACAGGAAGGCTAAATAAAACTGGAGGGTACCTGGTATCCAGAGTTCGCATATTTTGGACTGAATAACCTATCAGCCATATGCTGTTCCACCTTAGATTAGGGTTTGTTGTCAAGGTTTTCTCCTTTAGCGCCGTACTTTAGCCTGTGCCAAATGGCCAAAAATGTGCCAAATGGCCTTAATTACCAGTGGATGCCACGAGGAGGCAGCACGTACACTTGCGAATTGTGAACAGGTTACCCCTTAAACAGTTGTACCCATCACGCAGTTGACTAATGACAAGACCAGAACAGCTCTCGTGATGCGCACCCTACTGGAAGGTTATGGAGCTGGTAGATTAATCTACTCAACTTTGGTCCCCCCAGATAGACGCCAAACCACCCCATTTATAATTTATGCCATTATTTGGAGCGAAAGATCCGTGAACACCAAATTAGCGGCAAGGAACAATTAAAACGTGCCATTGTGGAGGAATGGGCCAAAAATTCCTCTCGAAATAACTCGGAGGTTGGCTTTCTCTCAATGAAAATAAGTTTGCAAAGTGTAATTTCATGAATAGATTACAACACGAAATATTAGACCTAACTTTTTTACCAAATTTCCTCAACTTCTTTGTGTGTACGGACAATTATTTGAAATCGTTTTAGGCGGTTTAAATAGTAAATCATATCAAACGTAAAAGTAAATTAATTTATATCATGATGATTAGTATTTTCAGGTTCTTAAATGTAATTTAAGTTTTAAAAAAATTAAAACTGAATTTTTTGTTTGATTTGTAATTGTTTTTTTTTTACCAATATTTTCTTAACCGAGTGCTGTACGGACAATTTTTTGATACAGTGTATATAGATGAAGAACTGTTAAGAAATTATAAAAAAAATAAATGCAAATTTATTTTGCGTTTATTTGAAATGAATCGTTTCACTTCAAATCGGCATGTTCAATTTCTTAATGGGCTCCACTACTGCTTACTTAGGAGATCCGATACCGTATGTCCTTTAAATCTTTCCGGCTGTTTTGCTTATTGCATGGATTCAGGAGTGGGTATTTAGAGGCTGAATCTAATTTAAAAATAAACAAATGTAAAATAATTTGAACCAAAAGAAATTAATTAGTACAATATAAAATGATATTGATTCCAATCATAAATTCAAAAGTCTCATGAAACGAGAATAAAAACCAAATTGAAAATCGAAATTTATACACTCAAAAATACCCGCGGAAACCAATCATTCACCAAAGTTCAACACTATGCACTCCGAAATTATATTTCTCGTCTTTCAGCTCAACCATGTGCCTTTCGATCAATAAAACAAAAAAAATCACCACTTGTTTCCAAACAAAAAAAAACACTTGTACTGTCACCAAATCGTATTTGGCCCAGTATTTGTGAAAATTATTGTATTTTTTTCCCGACAATAACACAAAAAAAACAATTAATTTGATGCATCAATCACTCACAATATAAAAGAAATAAAAAAGAGACACTATCACCAGTTTAGACTCAAGTTTTCTAACATTTCTAAACCATCTTAATATACACTTTGTGTATACCAGCAAAAAGATATAAGAAACATACCAACTTGCGGCTCAGCAATCGGCTTCACAGCTCCAATCCAAAACATACATATATACCGCAATATCCCTCCGAAAATAATCAATTGGTAGATGATAATTCCTCGTAATCCATTTTGTTTTAATTCATGTTATCAGCTGCGCAACTCCAAACCAAAAAAAAACCTGAATTTAAAAATCAAATATCCCATCATCACTCTCGCTCACCTTCCATCTCCCCTCTTTGATTTGATAATTTGTATGTACATATGTACATATTGCATTTGGTTTCATTTTACATTCTCATTGTTCATATGTTCTGCAACACTATATTTGCGAGAGAGTGTTCATGTAGTCGCATATCGAAGGATCTTAAAGTTTGCCCAAAATATTGTTTCTCATATTTAGTGCATCTGATAGTGTAAATCTGATAGTGTAAAGTTAATGAATTTCTTTTCTATTTGACTTCTTTACCAAACTCAGACCTAGACTTAGATATGTTGTAAGGGATAAAGAGTAAAATGCTGCCTTCTTATGTGATCCATTATCACACAACTCGAGAGTGCGGTACTTTGAGTTGAACATATCCAAAATTTCTTCCAAATCTAATTCATACATGAGGAAACAATGGGGTTTTGCATGAAGGTATAAGCGGTCTTCTGAGCGTGAAAACGTATCGATGGTTTCTCTTTGGTGCCCATTCTCTAATTCGGCTATAATTTCTTCTCTCTGAGTGCATAATGGTGTAGGTACAACTTTTAAGCCCCCGTTTAACAAATTTAAATCACTCTCTGAGAAATCCACTGGTGATAAATGACCACAAAATTTGAAACAATATCGACACAATTTTTTGCTTTTGGTGCTCTTTTTGATTATAACTTTTTTAATTTTTTGTTATGAATTTTATTTATCGTTCTGTACCTTCCATTTACCCTATTGTATGCCATGTATAATTCAAATTCTTTCCAGAAAACTCGACAGCATAAATCTTGATTGTAGTGTGTGGCTAGTATTTTAAGTTGAAGTTAGTAGGTTTTTAATTTAATTTTATCTGATTTAGTGTATTACGATTTTAGTTCCTGTTTGATCCTGAATTGTCTCACAAATTTCATCGTAGTCTTACTTTCTTTGTTGTTACTTCTTATTTTAACTTTCGCAAATTCTGGACATAGTTTATACTGAATGCACTTTTTAAGAAAATTTATTGAACTTTTGCAAATTTAAATACTAGTGCACAACGTGATTAAAATTTTTTGATTTGCCAATTAGGCCTAAGATATATATCTTCAGATATTATTTTTTTAAATCTCTAATGAATCGAAAAATAAAAGAAAACAAAATTTTTTAGTTTTGAATAATTTATTAGTCTCAACTTTGTAATTAACTGGGCCTGTAACCAACCATAAATGACAAGCTCTTTTAAGTTGTCTTTTATTTTTCTTGATTTCATAGTCTTGACGTTATCAAAGTTGTACGAAATGTTATTCTCAAGAGGGTCTTTAACCAAAGCTGGCCTGTAGTGGTTCTGTTGTGTGTTGTCTTGTTATGTTGGTGAGGTCCTATCTATGTTGATCTATTCTTTGGGCTTTGGTTTTACTGGTTTCACCAACTACACCACTTTCCATTTCCATTCTTACTACACCATCTTCAATTTCACTTTGACTTCTGCCTTTAGTTTATAAATATATGTTTGTGGATAATTTACAAATAATTTTATTAGCAATCATATGGTTGACCGAATTAAGTTTTAATGTTTTCTTAATTTTTTTTCGTTAGATTAGATTCATATGGTAATGTGCCAAATTTAACATCCCTTTTAATTTTGTTTTCGTTATTTTTGTAAGTACATATAATGAGTTTTTCATTATAACTTATTGATAAATTTAGTAGGGTAATTATTAATTTTAATTATATTTTAATTTTGTTAAGTAAGCTTCTCCTAAATTGTGTGTCCGTGAAATATATAAAGTCCTTTAAATAAATGAGTGTCCCACATTAGTTTTCATTTTGTACGGCTGATTTGAGGTTAAGTTTAGTAATGTGTTTGAACCTACATATGTCTTTTTTGTACTATCCTGTCATAATTTTGTTTCCAAATCTATGTAACATGCAACTGTACCTTTTAATTTTTCGTGAAACGAATTAAATAAATTTTGAATTTAATCTATATTACACTATTATATCATCTACATATTTGTATATGAATGTCAGTTGTTGTTGTATTATAGAAATTTTTGATTAAATAATTTTTCCAAAAGAATGTCTGCAAAAGAAGGCGATAGTGAGTTAGATGAAATTTAAAATACTTATTATCAAAAACACAAGCAACGTTCTTTTAAAAAAAATCAATTACTTTAATATAATTCGCTTAAGAGCGTCCTTTACTAAAATTAAATTTTGTTTCGAACCTAGCCTAAAAAATTAATTTGCTATGATCACCTATACATTTTTACCTATACGAACCCTCCATCGTATATTACATAATTAGTATGTGTGTACCAAACGCAAATGGCCACCTCACGGTAATTTGCTGAATTTACTTTTACGAAAAAAATTGTTTTTTTTTTACCTTAAGTTGTTTTTGTTTTAATTATTTCTATAATATAAAAGTAAAATATTTTATTTACAAAAGAACAATTCTGGGCACGAGATTATCGATTCAGCTTAATTATTGTAAAAAAATTTTGCGTCTATTGATTTTGTGAATTGCCATCGAACTTGCACAAGTTATCCAAGTTTGAGGGCTAATAACAAACTATTAAAATAAAATTTAGGGAAAAAAACAAACTAAGCACGAGTTTTATGCATTATCTATTGAACATGAAAAACCTCCAGAAGAAAACATTCACACAGATGCTTATCGAACCTGCACAACATACCTTGCCTTAGTACGTTACGCTCTTAATAAGTGAAGATATAATACTGCTAAAATAAAAAAAAATACAAGCCTCCCACTAAATTTAAATATTGAAAAAATTTGATTTACTATACTATACAAATATAAAGTAAAGCTTCTTTTTTTACAACCAGCGAGACCCATTAAACCAATCACTATACAACACACAATACTATACAAATATAAAGTAAAGCTTCTTTTTTTACAACCAGCGAGACCCATTAAACCAATCACTAAATTATCGTTAACCTAAACGAGGAAGTATGATTGAGTGCTTTTTTTAAATTTTTTCCTGTAATGTGCATACGGGATGGTAAATATTTAAATCATAAATTATATCACAAGGATGAAATGCATAAATTATATTTATTAACTTTAATATTTTTTATTTTGTTCTATAAATTAATTAATTGTAAATATGTACATACATAATATGTGCTATTTATATATGAATATTATGGTATACTTCGTATATATCATATAAAATACGTGGAGAATAGTATAAATTTTGAATATAACGAAGCCAGGTTAATGATGAGCATAAGGTTATTGATTCATTTACAAGCAAATAAAAATATTTCATCAATTATTAATTCAAAATGTAAAGCAAAATTATCAAAGCATTTTCAATACCTAGGAAGAAACAAGGAAAAGAAGTTCGAAGTATTATCTAATCAAAATTCATTCTGATGTTTGCCTTAGTTTAACCTTCATTTTGGTGTAAACAAATTGTGTTTAGATTTTTCCGATATTTTGATTTTAAGGTTCAAACCTAAAATTTCATGATATGTCAGTTTGTTTAGCTAATAAAGAAAAATCACATTAGTAAAAATTTATTACAGTTTACAAAATATACTCGTACGTAAATATTAGTTTTATCTTTATTTATTCCTACCTCGTATACTCTGTGTTGATGAAGCCTTTTGCATTCTCTTTTAGTTGGTGCATAGATCAAAGTCTATAATTTTTTTGCGCCATTACCCGATTCGAAAATATCCGGATTATACGGGTTGAGGTTAACATTTAAAAAAAAATTAACTTAAAATTCTCCCATTTTAAGGTACATATGTAGTTGTTTCTTAGTAGGTAATTTTTCTTTAATGCGTAAATTTTATTTTAAAGTCGCATAAAATATATAAAATAGGAATAAACTTTTTAGTCGGTTACTGGATCAAGAAAGAAAACCCTGAAAGTCGTAACGATAGTTTACTTTAACTTTTGCTCGCTTTAAGAGCATTTTGCAAGTGCAACTGTGGATGCGATAGAGCCGGAATAATGGAAAAGGAAACAAAATAAGATATTTATCCAAATACCACGCAACAATAAATATAATATTTTGATCTTGTAAAACTGGATTTGGTGCAGCTTGTAGTTTTTTTATTTTTATTTTTTTAATCTATGCAATCTTTTTCTGGGGCTCAAGGCACTCCCAACTCTTTCGCAGTTAATTCTACCGTCCTACTTTACGCAGTAGTAGCCAAATCGTGGACGTACGGCTATAGACCCGTGTTTTTGATGCACGACAAACAATGTGGATAATATCTTACCGAAAAATCCAAAAGTAAAACTGGTACGGCTAATAAATTTCCAAATTTGTCTCACAATTTTGTGTTACCTCGACAATCCAAAAAATGGGTGATAAAGTCGTGCCGCGAATTGTGTCACAGCGGCAGATAAAATATTCCAAATTTGACGTGAGGTTTACCAAAAATTTCTTTGTTGATTGTAGCAACTTTTATTAATCCTTAATTTTTATATAATAATTGATGTGGTCGCCTCAACGGTAGATGAAAAAGAGCGAACAACCAAAAACTTTTCTTTAATTGTCAAATATACTATAAATGTTATAAACTATGCTATAACTATGTCTACATGCAATTACAAAATTCTTACGACCAAACGGCGCAAATTTTCAAATTCTTATTTTCTTGATAAAATAATAATTGGATACGTGACTTAATAATTAGTCAAATTATTATTCTCTTACATTAATAAAATAATAATTGAATATGTGACTTAATAATCCATTACAATAATATTCATTAAGGCTAATTTGACAATCAGCAAAGTTTTCATGAGTAAAACTAAATAAATAAATTAATTCAATAAATTCTAAAAATATGATAATAATATAGATATAAATTCAAGGTTCCAGATTACATAACTGGAATATAAATTTTTGAGCTTTCAGCTATTCCTTTAATTTGTGTTTTCTCTTTTTTTATTTTAGATATTTTGGAACAGCTGAAAGCCAAAATATAGGATTTGTACACACAAAATGGATTTTATAATACGATAAGATAACAAATACAGTGATTTAAATTATAACAATAAT
Source organism: Tipula vernalis (assembly GCA_958295665.1). Classification (NCBI taxonomy): domain Eukaryota; kingdom Metazoa; phylum Arthropoda; class Insecta; order Diptera; family Tipulidae; genus Tipula; species Tipula vernalis. The sequence goes on along the minus strand of OY282559.1, from coordinate 210,656,678 downwards.
TTTGTTTCTGAATTTATAGTTTTGTTTTAATTTTGAAAAAACGTTAGTGTTCTGATGGTGAAATTTTGGCTGCGCAGCAAACATACTCCCCCGGTTAAGCAGTTATTTGCTTAACTACTCGCTCATTAATTTGCATAGTTTGTTGATTGGACGTTTTAATTCACTCGTGCTAGTTTTCAACGTGACAACTCTGACGGCACCGTCTTGGCCCGGATGAACTTTGATAATTCGGCCTCTCGCCCACGTCAGTGATGATGCATTTTCGTCTTTAATCAAAACGAGATCGCCTTCCTTGAAATTATTTTGTTGATGCTGCCATTTGGATCGTTTTTGGAGAGAGGTGAGATATTCTAAATGCCACCTTTTCCAGAAACCTCTCGACATATTCTGTAGTAATTCCCATCGTTCACCTAATTTTAGCGTAGCATCGTTTGGACCTTTATCCGGTATTTCGAGAATCGAAGAGCCAATTAGAAAATGCCCCGGAGTTAAAATGCTCAAATCGTCTGGATCATTATTAGCGGGTGTGAGTGGCCGGGAATTCACTATAGCTTCTATCTGGATAAGTAAGGTTTGTAACTCTTCGAACGTAGGAGCTGACTCTCCCAATACTCGATGAAGATGGGTTTTAATTGATTTTACCCGTGCTTCCCATAAGCCCCCAAAGTGTGGTGCTGAAGGAGGAATAGTGTGCCATTCAATGTTTTGTGTACCAAGATATGCAGATACTTTTTCGTTGTGATTTTTGGATTTCAGAATCAGAAAAAACTCGTCGAACCTTCTTCGGGCTCCGATGAAATTGGTTGCGTTATCACTATATATAGCGTTTGGCACACCTCTTCTTCCTGTGAAACGCTTCAGTGATGCAATAAACGCATCAGTTGACAAATCCGCAACCACTTCGAGGTGTATTGCCTTTGTTGCCATACAAACAAACAAGCAGATATACGCTTTTAACCTTTTTGACCCTCTTCCCTTCTTGGAACTTATAGTGATAGGGCCGGCGTAGTCAACCCCAACGTTTACGAATGCTCGTGTTAATGTTACTCTTGGTGTAGGTAGATTTCCCATAATTTGCTCCCCTAATCTTGGATGACTTCTAATGCAATGTACGCAGCTATTTGATATTTTTTTTACAACGTCCTTGGCCCCAATTATCCAATATTTAGCTCTGGTTAGGAACAGCAACGTCGATGGATTTGGATGTAAATATTTTACATGTAGATATCTTATGAGCGTTTCTGTTACTTTATGTTGCTTTGGTAGGATCACTGGATGCTTCGTCGAATATATAACATTCGAAAGTGTTAGGCGGCCGCCTACTCGCAATAAACCATTATCATCGATAAAGGGGGAAAGCGATAATAATTTGCTGCATTTTTTGATTAACCTTTTGCTTTGAATTTGACTTATTTCTTCGTGAAAGGCTTCGTGTTGAGCCCATTTAATTATTAAATCTTCGCTTTTCTGCAGATGTTGACTTGTTATGTAAAGAACTCTCTTTTTACGGCACAATTCGGCGAACCGGATACAACTGCTTAGTACTCTTAACATCAATGTATAAGAAGAAAATCTGTCAATAACATATTTTATAGAGCAAGTTCCGTTCGTAGTAACACCAGAATTCGTTGAGATTAAGAAAGTTTTTCTTTTTTCGACTGTAGTAGTTTGAAATGTAGCATTTTCATAGTTTGGCCAATACGACGGGGGTCTCTGCAAGAATTCTGGACCAGTCCACCAAATTTTATGCTTTAACAGCTCACTTGGTGATAAACCTCGACTTGCGCAGTCAGCTGGATTTAATTTTGTTGGTATGTGCTGCCAATGGCTGCTTGGTATTTTGTCAATAATAAAGCTCGTTCTATTGCCCACAAAACAATTCCACTTTCTAGGAACGTCTGAGAGCCATGATAGGACCACGTTAGAGTCACTCCACGCATATAGTGCTTCTGAAGGTGCTTCAAAAATTCCGGCAACTTTGATAATAAGCTTTGTTAAAAGCACGGCTCCGCACAATTCCAGACGGGGAATCGATAGTTGCTTCAAAGGCGAGACCTTAGTTTTAGCAGCAATTAGATGTACAGAAATGTCGCCGTTTGTATTGGTTGACCTTGCATATATTACTGCTGAATAAGCCTTCTCGGACGCGTCACAAAAACCATGAAACTGAACTGTACTTGTTGACTGCATCTGAATAAATCGTGGAATACGTATACTGGAGAGACAAATTAATTCATTTCTAGCGTTGCACCATGTTCGATTGATGTCGTCTGGCAGTGGATCGTCCCATCCTAGTTTTGTTAGCCAAAGCGCCTGGAGTATGATTTTGAACATAATGGTTGCTGGAGAAAGCCACCCGAGCGGATCAAATATTTTACCACACTCTGATAGTAGTCTTCGTTTTGTTGATGGTTCAACCCGTAACTCTGGAACATTGAAGGTGAAGGCGTCATCATTCATCAACCAGCAAATTCCCAATGTTTTGACGTATACTTCAGGATCTTCAAATGAAATGGAATTTCCTCCTCGTTTTTCAATGGGTATCTTCCTTAAGAGCTCAGGACTGTTAGAACTCCACTGCCGTAGTGGGAAACCAGCATTCGATAAAGTGGTCGACAAATCAGAGCAGAGTTTAATGGCTTCTTCAACATTATCGCATCCTGATAATAAATCGTCCACGTAGAAGTCCGTTTTGATTAGGTTTCTTAATTTGGAGGACAAATTGTGGCTGTCATTTGGTATTTGTTGCAAGGCCCTTATGGCTAGATATGCTGAACAAGTTAGCCCATATGTGACCGTTTTTAATTTGAAATGCTGCATCTCGTTATTGGGGTCTTCTCGCCACACTATTCTCTGATAGTTTTGATGTTTTGGATGAAGTGAAACCTGCCGATACATCTTTTCAATATCAGAGACAAATGCAATCTTATGTCTTCTAAATCTAGACAGTATGGGAAAAAGATCATCCTGAATTCTCGGACCTGTCATTAAAACATCATTTAAAGATAGCCCCGTGGTCGACTTGCACGAGCCATCAAAAACAACACGTAGTTTTGTGGATGTAGTGCTCACCTTGAATACGGCGTGGTGTGGTAAATAATATGCCTCCCCCCTTCTCGCTAATATTTCTCGATCAGGAATGCGAACCATGTGACCAAGCATCTCATATTCTCGCATAAACTTTGTGTACTCGTCTCTAAGGTGTATGTCCCGCTGAAATTTACGTTCCATGGTGATCATTCTGGAGGTTGCTGCCTTTATACTGTTGCCTAAATGTTTGAAATCGCCCTTTAGGGGAAGCTCTACCATATACCGACCATCAGTGAATTGATGAGTACTAGAAAAGTGTTCTTCACAAATATCATCTTCATTCGGAATATCTATCGGGATTTCTTCCACTTCCCAAAATCGCCGTAACAGTTGACAAACGTCCTCGGAAACGTTTTGAATGGTAAGACATCTAGTTGTGGAGTTAATTTGTTGATCCGCACAACCAGCTACAATCCAACCAAATAGACTGTCAAGCAGGAATACATTTGGTTCTAGCACTATCCGCCTTTCCTTTATAATGTCGTAGAATACGTCGATGCCGAGAATCATGTCAATTTGATTTGGTTCGAAAAATCTCGGATCAGCGAGACAAACTTCTTGAAGTTTGGCCATGTGATTCTCCTGGAGTATTATTGCCTGAGAAGGTAGGTGGTTAGTGAGTTTACCCAATATTAGAGCACATACTTCTATGAAGTATTCTTCATTGTATCTAGATGATAATTTTATGTTGATTTGTCCTCTAGTCCTGCCTGCTGATACTGAAGCTAAACCGTTTACTGTAATGGAAGCCTGTTTACGCTTTAATCCTAATCTTTTCGTAAGTGCTTCAGTAATAAACGAAGATTCCGATCCAGAATCTAGTAAGGCCCGAATATAATGAACATTGCCTCTAGTATCAATTGTAGACATAATCACAGTTGGTAATATTGATTGTTTATTTCCACCAACTGGTATCTTTGAAATGGCATAACTTTGTGAATCCTTATTTTGTGAATGCCCAGGAATTTCTGACTCAGTATTAGCGTCTTTGCTAGAGGTGTTTGAATTTACACTTGTTGGATTCGAATTGCTGTTGTCATCATGCAAGATCGTGTGGTGTTTCGCCTTGCATTTAAAACACGTATTTGTTGACGAACAGCTGATCACAGAATGGCCCGCTTTCAAACAATTAGTGCATAAATCGTGCTTATTGATATAGCGTTTGCGAAAGTCAATATCACATCTTTGAAATTTGTAGCACCTGTGAATCGGATGTGGTTTATTACAATACAGGCACTCGACCTTGGTGCTTACTACATGTGAAACCTTTGGAAAAGTCTTGGTTGGTTTTATGGTTATATTGCAGCTTTCTAATGCGTCACATCTTTCATGAAGAAACTTTAAAAAACTATCTACACTAGGCACATCTATGTTTACTGAATGCAAAGCCCATTGCTGCCTGGTTTCATCGTCCATCTTGTTGAGTAGTAGATGCAATATCCACGGGTCACGAGCTTCGCAATCTGGTCCTAAAGCTTTTAGTCCCCGAAGCAACTCGTCCGACGTTTCCGTGATGTTTCTAAGTGATCTTGGTGAAGCCGGGTGAATAGCTGGTTGATCTGAGAACGTTTTTATTATTGTGCTTACTATCGTGCGTTTCTTATCGTATCGTTGTTTTAATTTATCCCATGCCTCTCCATAACTAGCTTCAGTAATGAAAAGATGGTTGATTAGCCGAGCCGCGCTTCCTTGAAGAAGTCCCTTTAGTATCTGAAACTTTTGCACACGTGATAGAGATTCGTTATTATGCACAGTAGCTTGAAACATATCTTTAAACGACGGCCATTGTGTGTATTCCCCATTAAACGGTGGAATATTAATCCTCGGTAATTTTACTTCGTTTGATTGATCCATCGTTTTATTATGAAATGACTCAAAATATGCCTTTTGTTGAGAATACATGTTGCTTAACGTAGTGTTCAGCTCATCATTATTCGGGTTTCCGTTACTCGCGTTTTCGTTTATTTTTCGTTTCTTTATTTCACGTAACATGGCGGCTTGAGTAGGTACTAAAGAATTTAGATTCGAATTCATCGGATTTCGAGGCCTGCTGCGGTAATAGTAGCAATTCGTCCTCGATGTTGCAAAATTCTTCCCACCATGAGTCGAGTTTCTGACGCCTTGACTCAATCTCCTCAAGTAATGTCTCGTCATTCACATTCTCAATAAAAGTAGAAGCCTTTGTTAGAGAACCAAGGACTCGACCACGTTTCTGCACGAGCAAAGCAGCCATATTTGCACTCAATAAACACCTTTTTGTATAACTCAAATTAATTTAATGAAAATGTATTAAATGTTACGCAATGGATTTATGGTATATCAATATATTTAGTTATAATATTTTTACGTGCGAGTTTATATCACTGTTCACTAAATTCACAATCAATGTTCACTTGCTAAACACTTAAATAGTTTATAAATATAATCGTAAACTTACGTAAATTTTTTAGATAGGTATTCAAGTAATATACTGTAACGTAGCAAATATTGTAGATGAAAGCGTTGAAAATATAATCACTTACTCTTCTTTATTGAATTTCACGAAGAGCAGTTGTTTATTCTTAAGTAACTGGCCTTTCATCCGGCTCGAAGGACCATGTTTTTGATGCACGACAAACAGTGTGGATAATATCTTACCGAAAAATCCAAAAGTAAAACTGGTACGGCTAATAAATTTCCAAATTTGTCTCACAATTTTGTGTTACCTCGACAATCCAAAAAATGGGTGATAAAGTCGTGCCGCGAATTGTGTCACAGCGGCAGATAAAATATTCCAAATTTGACGTGAGGTTTACCAAAAATTTCTTTGTTGATTGTAGCAACTTTTATTAATCCTTTATTTTTATATAATAATTGATGTTGTCGCCTCAACGGTAGATGAAAAAGAGCGAACAACCAAAAACTTTTCTTTAATTGTCAAATATACTATAAATGTTATAAACTATGCTATAACTATGTCTACATGCAATTACAAAATTCTTACGACCAAACGGCGCAAATTTTCAAATTCTTATTTTCTTGATAAAATAATAATTGGATACGTGACTTAATAATTAGTCAAATTATTATTCTCTTACATTAATAAAATAATAATTGAATATGTGACTTAATAATCCATTACAATAATATTCATTAAGGCTAATTTGACAATCAGCAAAGTTTTCATGAGTAAAACTAAATAAATAAATTAATTCAATAAATTCTAAAAATATGATAATAATAATATAGATATAAATTCAAGGTTCCAGATTACATAACTGGAATATAAATTTTTGAGCTTTCAGCTATTCCTTTAATTTGTGTTTTCTCTTTTTTTATTTTAGATATTTTGGAACAGCTGAAAGCCAAAATATAGGATTTGTACACACAAAATGGATTTTATAATACGATAAGATAACAAATACAGTGATTTAAATTATAACAATAATTTTGTTTCTGAATTTATAGTTTTGTTTTAATTTTGAAAAAACGTTAGTGTTCTGATGGTGAAATTTTGGCTGCGCAGCAAACAACCCGCTTTGTATAAACCACCTGCACATTGCATTGCTTCATGCCAACCTATAGTGCTGACATGAAAGGTGGGTCGGCCCATGGATTCTGCACTCTCAACAGGGAGTCATAGATGTGTTCATCGTCATCACCGATCGTAATCAGATGATGAAAAATCCCTTTTGCATCCCGCCCCTATCGGGATTCGAACCCGGTACCTCCCGATCAAACGCCGCAGCTTTAACCACTGCGCTGTTTGCTCGGTCAGCTTGTAGTTGCAGAAAAATCGGGCTAGGACGCATACCAGCTTATGGTTTCTGCAACATCAAAAAATGTTTAAACTGCGATATAGCCATAGAAAATTTTGAAGAAATAGCAAATGATGAGTACATAAAATTTTAGTGTTTTAATTAATTGACTTAAGTTTTGTAATGAAAAAAATCCTGTATTGTATTTAGTGCATAAAATATAAAAATAACATTAAAATAAAAAAATTGTATTTTATGACTTCAAAAATCCCGAAAAACCAACAAAAAGGATACATAGGTATATAATCATTTTACAGTTTTATTGGAAAATTCACGCTATAACCCACAATTTTGAAATATTCCATTTTGTTAAACAATTTATAAGTACAAAATCGCAATCAGCGACCCGAAACTCCTAACTTGCAATTTATAGAATTTCGATTTTATTTATGTTATACGCTATTTACATATACAATATTAAATTTAAATTTTATTTCGCGATTTTAAGGCAGTTATTTAATTTTTAATTATTTTTTACCTCAAAAGCGTGACCAATACCATTACTATTAACATTACCATTACAAATATTATCACCATTACCATTATTAAAATCATCATCACTATCATCATCATCATAATCATTACCATCATATGAATCATACAAATTGTTTACATAAAATGCAGATTGTTCTGTTGCTCTGTTTTTGTGGCTTTAAAAGAGGTTTTTTGTTTTGGTTAACCATAACATTTTAATTCAAAAATTATTTTCTGCAGCATTCCATGGAAAGGTTTGTGATTATTATAATTACTTAAACTCCTTGTTCTCGTTGCTTTTGTTGATGACCTCTTCTTTATGTATAGTAGGGTTAAATCAATTGATAATGTACAGCGTGCTTTAGTTATAGTAAATGGTGAGTTACACATTCCTCGATTTTGAGTTCAAAAACCAAAGCTGTGTTTTATAGACTCAATGATGGTATTATTGATGATCCAAACATCATTTATCATGATTTACAATGCAATCAAGCTGCTTGTACTAAACAATGCAATCAAGCTGCTTGTACTAAACCAAACTCAATCTTCAACGCGGCAACTCGTTGCTCTTAGTGTTGATCGCCAAACATATTTGGTGCGTCCTAAAATATTGATGATAAATTTTAAAATAATCTTAATAATAATAATTATAAAAAATATATTCTGTTTAATTTAATATAAAATAAATTACTAAATAATAAATTGTATGTGTGTACCAGTATTTATGGTATTAGCTACGTTATATTGGTAACCTCCCACGGCCTTGTTTACAGCGGAAGACGCCAAAAATCGGCGCAACAACTTTTTTTCAACCCTAAACCTCTTAAGAAGAGACTGATAGTCTCTAATCTTTTAGTTATCGTGCATTTCTGCAAAACAGTTTTATTTAAACACGCCACTTTTTAATCTCAATTTACTGGTAACTTTACGGAAAAACAGTACAAACAATATTTTTAAAATAATACCGTTAAATTTTTGCGTTGGTTTTTTTTACATAAAATCCCAATTTTTGGATATATTATCAAGGGACCTTGTTCTTCGAATGAACCGGCCAAGTGTCACCAGCCAAGTCCAAATCTGGGAAAAGAGTGTGTACGATGAGCATTCCACATCAATTCGTAAACATTTTACATGCAGCGGTAATAGTGTTATGACACTGACTAATTTATCGAATTGTTCAAGTAATTAAAAAGAAAAATAGGGCAGGCCAAGGCCAAACAAATATTATTCTAAATGAACCTGCAAAAGTTTTTTTATTCCCATTAATTTATAATAAATGAATTGCAAAAGTTATACCGAGTCACGCATACGCACATACAGGCACATGTTCACATGTATACAGGGCTGAGTTGTTTTTCACACAATCGCAGCAACACACAAACTTGGTCGTGCCTACACACCGTAGACACACACAGACAATGTACAAACATACGTGCCCATATAGTGCCCTTAAAACACAAAAAGTCTACACTGCACTATGCAAACAAATGTGGAGTCAGCACCTATCATTGCCATCATTATACCAGCCGGCGTAATAGCATCGCCACCGCCATGCATCATCACCACGGATATCAACTGCATCAACGTAAGCTCTAGTGACATAAGCTTATTGTATTCAGCATCGTTATGGTCACTATCGACGAGCCAGCATCGACACCATCATCGCCGCCATCGCCATCGAAGACATAACAAACAAAGACGACAACAGCTACTCCAAAACAACAATATTACGACCACAACATCGATACCATCAGCACCAACAACAACACCAACGCGTCATTTTTTTTGTTTTAAAATTTTAATGTAATTTTTTTTTTGATTTTTTATCATTTATTTTCATCTCAGGTTAATTTTCATAATTCGTTCATTTCTCGTTTTTTTAGATTCAATAAATTTTATTTTGTTTTGTTGTTTCATTAAAATGGCTCCATAAAAATGTCGCACAGCAAAACGACCACCCAAACATTCACCGCCGGAGCCCGCCTCGCCTTTTATACAGCCTAGATTCATTTCAATTGCCGCTGTATAACTTCCATGTCACTGAGAAAAAATCGAGACTCATTTCGCTGTCCCACCCTCAGTCGAGACTTACGTCGGCTTTCTCCAACCACAGTCGAGCCCAGGACTGGCCTTAAAGCGATTACAGCCAACACCTTCCATGGCTGGCCCCAAACCTCAACGTCTCCAGACTGCAGAATTGCTTTCTGGTCTGTTATGTCCCAGCTTTGCCTGGCACGGCATGGAAGCTCGATCGGCGGTGTGCGACTTCGCCTTCACTTGTTTCAACTGATTGTACATCTTAAAACAGTTCTGTCCGCGATATAGCACACAGTGAAGCAAGATTAGAAGTGCACACCAGATATTGGTGTGTTCCTCGACGCTCTTTCATCGCTGCTACCAAGACACAAGGATCGACCGACCACATAACAACGGACACATTTTCTTCCGCTTTTACTGACTCGATCCATCGACTCTATTAATGATATTACGAGATAAGACATTTCAATAGATCGATCGCCATTATTTCTGGTGGACAGGCCTGACTTCCTCTTCGTACTCCGCTGGACCAATCACACCACAACTAACACACAAACAAACAAAACGAACGAAATAAAACTAAAAATAATTTCAGTCGGCTCTCAACCTTCAATACGGCAACACGTCGTTCTTAGTGCTGACCGCCAACCACATTTTGTGCGTCCTAAATTGGTGGTGATAAATTATAAAATAATTTTATAATAACATAAAAAATATAGTAGTATAGTAAAAAATATATAGTTTGTAATAGTATATTATTCAACGAAGTTTACCGACACGAACCGATAGGCGAGTGTCGTAAATCGTCTGAGTGGATAACAGCCATTATATACGAGTAGAATATGATACTTTGTCCAAGACCGATAAAAAATTGTGTATTACTGTCAAATCCTTTAAATAAACCTAAAATAATTTCCGTCGACATTTTGACGTCTCAGTTTAATAATAATGAAAATGGCAAGAGACTACTAGATAAAATTTCCAAAATGAAATTTTTATCTGGTAGTAGTGAATAATAGAAGAAGGGACTACTATATAAACTAGCAGTGAATAATGGATATCATTATAATTGTAGAAACAAACGTATAATGATTATTTTATACGTTAGTCGTGGACAAAATTATTTATTAACTACCAAGGTTTGCTGAGTTATGACCTCTATTTCAATCTGTGAGTATTTTACCGCTAAGGCATTTATTCGTGTTGAAAGTATTTTGTTTAATGACCGGAAATTTAACTATACTTCAAGAGAAAGAGAGGTTTGTCTGTATATTAAATGAATGAGACCATTTCGGCTTTTTATAGACAAAATATATTAACAATAATGGCATTTACAACATTTTTCGATTGGTTAATCAGAAAAAATGAGAAGGCCAACTGTTTATGTTGTCAACCAACACAATGAGCTCAAGGACAGCTCTCATTTTTTGTTCAGGGTTATACACTTTGTATAACTTGGGGTAAAGTACGGGGGATTGATATTTCTACTTTTTTGGTATACATATCATAAATGATTGATTGGCCTGATCATTTTCTTCTGATTAACCAATCGAAAAATGTTGTGCATCCCATTATAATTATTATATTTTATATATGAGAAGCCGAAAGAATTTTATTGATTTAATACTCAGACAAACTTTACTTTATCTTAATTATTTATGTGGTTCATGTCCACATTTTCAAAACATTTTATTCTTTCACAAGGTCCTCTGAGAGGGTTGGACGTCATTTATCCGACATTCGTCGGAACTAAAATGGAGCATAATAATAAAAACGTACCAAAAGGAACCAATTACACAAAGAAAAAGACTATTAGAGAAAACAAAATTGAAACGGCAATAAAAATTAATAAATTTTATACGTGTTGCTAAACAAGTTAAAGTTTAAAATCGGTGAAAATTGGAAGAAAAATGACCGTAGAAAAATTACAACGCTGACTGAAAAAGATAAAAATAAAATTAAACTTACCTGGCTTTATGGGGTACAGCCCTAGTCCGAAAAGTGAACATACCGTGGACGGTTGAATGTTATCAAAAGTAAGTTAAAAATTGTCGAACTAAAGAACTCACATCATTTCATCAATGTCGATTACCTAACTTAAAATCTTGTGGTGATAAATATCTTTGAACATCTTTTTGCCGATGTGACTCGTTTAATTAGTTAAATTTTAACTTATGTACCTCTGTTAACATCCACCCATCCGCAAAGGGTTGATTTTTTCGACCAAAGCTCTGCCCCAATAAAATTAGGTAACATTTATTTTCTTCATTTAAGTACATTTATACAAAAGCTTGTTTTGTTTTATAGATGAGAAATATGAGGCGCATTGACTACCACAACAACGTAAAGCTACTATGTATTTGCTATGGTTTATACAAATTTGGTTGACCGCACGAAAACACGTGGAAGTAGAATCATTCTGTTATACCTATCCTGCGATTATGTTATTTGTGAAGAAGGTGTGTAAGATGGTAACGGCCAGCTCCGGAAAATAAGTTAAGGCTTTGCGCTTACACTCCCAATCAATCAATCCAAACACGATCCGGTATAAAACGCTTCAAACTAGTCTAAGTATTTAATTCAGTTTACCGTTTCAAATTCCGAAAAATGTTATTTAATTTTTTTTTATTATTAAAACCATAAACTTTTCGTTTAGTATATAAACCAACGCAGATTATCTTAAAAGTCTTTAGCACGTTAATTCTTTCTTACTCACACAACAAAAATTTAGGAATGATGTTTTGTTAAATATTATATTTTCTTTATTACTCGTACAACGGATATTGAAAGCATAATGAACCAAATAACATAAGTTAAGACCAGGGGGGCAATTTCTATTCGAGTATTTGATTTATTGGATTCTTATTTGAATTGAACCAGATTCGTTTGTTTCTTGTTTAAATCAAATATGAATCTCATACTTAGAAGGGTCGGCAACGTTCGAATCGAATCCACAAATAGCCCCTCATTTCTGAAAATAGATAATAATTAACATTTAAATTAATGATACCAATTCATTAGGTAACATAGAATAACCGTACAACAGAATCATATGACAAATTTACGTAATAATTTGTTTTCTTTATAATATTTGTATCATGTCATACAACACCTTTTTTCCGGCCAAAGCAATTCTGTTTTAATATGTTAACTAAACGTTAATTTTTTATTGTTTCTTTTTATTGTAAAATAGTGTAATATGAATGAATGAAATTTTGTATAAAAAGACGAGTAAATAAAATTTAAAGGCAGAATAAATTTAAAACTAAAACAAATTGTTTGTTCTCCAATAGTAAAAAGACCTCACCAGTGGTAATATTTTTACTAAATATAAAAAATAAAATAAAAATAGTTGTGTAGTGAATAATACACATACATGGTCCTTCGAAGCCAAAAACCAACCGGCAATTAATCAACTGTACCTATACACAGTCTATCAAAGCCAAAAAACAACCGGCAATTAATCAAATAAACACGCAATTATACATTTATACATTCAGCTGTGTATACAGCTAAACAACAACCAGCAGATAAAAAAATCCAGCGAATTGCATAAATATCCAGAAAAACCACCAGATCCTATCGAGAACTAAGCAATGGAAGAGCTTCTTCAACATCAAGAACAAATTGGAGGAAAAATCACCACTCTGCAAACAAACTACAACAAAGATGGGGAGAGCCGAAAAACCAAAAACTATTTGGAAGGTAAAATCGAACAGCTAAAAGCACTTTACGTTGAATACGAAAAATCAGATGAGCAAATTCAAAGAAGTGATCCACCACTAGATAAAGATTATGCATATAACGTCGCAAGAACAGTGATTTCAAATACTTACAAAAATTTTATCGAAGATATGCGACGTCGGCTCAACAGCCGTCCACCATCTACGCCAACACCACAATCCAGTCTTGAGTTCGCCATTCCATCAATAGAAAAAATCGATGTTCATCAGACAACCGAAGTCTCAAATGCACCATCAAAGGGATCCTGGCAAACTAACAACAACTCATTGAAGCAAATGCTTAGAAGACAGGACGTCAAAATGCGAGAAATGCACAGAGAAATTGACAATGCAAAGGAAATTCTTATAGAGCAGCAAGGGAAACAAGCAATGCAGTTCTCTCTACAATATATGAAACGCGCAATGGAACAGATCATTGACAAACACGAAGAAATATGTGTCGAAGCATCAGACGATGACCAAGACAAGTTAGAGCATTTTACAAAGAAATATTATGAAACCTTAAGAAGAGAGTACACCAAGAAGGCAATAAGAATGACAACTGCGATAGAAGAGAATACAACAAAGGGTGATACAGAGATGGAAATAAAGTTGAAACCTATAGAAATACCCGTATTCTATGGAGATTATATGAAATGGGGTAGCTTCTCAGAAATCTTTAACAAACTGATAGATCAAAATCAGCGGCTATCCAATACCCACAAAATCAATTATCTGAAAACACATTTAACTGGAGCACCGGCCAAACTAATTTGTCATCTAGAATCGACGGCAGATAATTATGCAAAAGCTTGGAGTATATAAAACAACCGATACAACAACAAAAGATTCCTCATCTCAGCTTACCTAAATACATTGCTGAACCAATCAACCATTGCTACTGAGTCATAATCTGCAATTAGAAATATGCATGACACCACTATCGAGTGGCTACACGCGATTAAGAACTTTGGAATAAACGTCGAGTCCTGGAATTAATTTCTAATTTTCATTTTATTGAAAAAGTTACACAATGAAACGCGACGACTGTACGAAAGTTCACTTAAATACCCATGTGAATTTCAAGAAACAACCGAATTCCTGAAGTTCCTAGAACAAAGATTCAAGACATTAGAAATATCGTACAGTAACAAGAGTTATACACAACCACCTAAATGTCAACCAGTGAAACAAATATTCGCCACAACAACGGTACAAAGCATTTGCATCTATTGTCAGAAAATCATTCAATAGAGACCTGTGAAAGATTCAAAAAGCTGTCATCGTCCGACAGGAGTCAAATTATATTATTACATAATGTATGTAGAAGATACAACACATCAAATACAACAATGTAAAAGTTCCATAAGATGTTCAATTTTCAATCGTCTACACCACACCATTCTTCATTCGCCAAACTCTCATCAACAAAAATCAGATGGCCAAGAGATAAAAGTTTTAAACTCGAAGCAAAAATAACCAGTCAGACCGAAATTGTCTTATTAGCAACAGCTTTAGTAAGCGCAGTCAAACATGATAGAAACCAAACAACATTAAGAGTCTTGATAGATCCAGGCTTCCAGGAAAGCTTTAATAACGGAAGAAGCAGTACAAAGATTGAAGCTAAAAGGTAATAAAATACATGCGAAAATAGCGGGAGTTGGTAATCATGACATTGAAGAAGTATGAAAGATAGTCAGCCTCAAAATCCAACCAATTATAGCTTCCAAATTTGAGCTACGCCTCAACGCCTTGGTATTTCAAAAGCTGACAAAACTACTACCAGATCAAGAGGTGGAAACGGGAAACTGGCAACATCTCAGCAACATTGCCTTTGCAGATCCTAATTATAATAAACCAGGTTCAATAGATATTCTACTTGGGGCCGATTATTACCCAAAAATCATATTGAACAATATTATAAAAGGGGGTCCAGATCAACCAATGGCACAGAAGACGGAATTAGGATGGATTATTTTCGGAAAGTGCAAGAACTACATCACCCAGAGACACAGAATACAATCAATAGTATCTTATGTCGATCTAGAAAACCAGTTAAAAAAGTTTTGGAAAATTGAAGAATTGGAAAAGAGCGCAAATTTACTATTGATGAAGAAAAATGTGAGCAGCACTTTCATAATAAATGCGAGAGGCAGGTAGATGGAACGTACCAAGTTGCATTACCATTCAAGGAAGATAACTTCACACTAGGCGAATCAAAGAAGAAAGCAGCAGCATGACTATTTCAAATCGAAAGGAAGTTAAACAAAAATTCAACAACGGTGACGTACGGATCAGCAGCAGCCACATATTTGGCCACTAGAGTACTTCATCAGTTAGCACAAGATGACGGTGAACAATACCCAGCAGCAAACAGCGCTCTATACTGTTCATCACTCACTAAGGCAGTAAGGATCATCGCTTATGTTCTTAGATTTGCAAAAAGAACAACTACGTCTTTACCGAGATACCTGACAACTAAGGAACTTAATGATGGCCTAATGTTAGCAATGAAACTAACGCAACAGTTAGCATTTAAAATAGAAAAAAACCAACTAGAACCTCAAATGGAATCTCAACTTCGATCACTTGATCCAAAAATAGATGAGAATGGGTTACTGCGAGTAGGCGGCAGACTGTCTAACGCCAGGTTTGCTTTCAATTCTCAACATCCAATAATACTGCCTTATAAGAGTCACTTAACTTGGCTCCTAATAGATTATGCACATAAGATGACCTTACACGGAGGAAAGACGCTTACACTAGCTGTTATTCGGCAAAGGTACTGCGCTGGCCACAAACAACGCGCGCAAACCTTAAATCAAATGATGGGAGATCTTCCAATAGCGAGAGTAACTCCGACAAGGCCTTTTACTCATACTGGAGTAGATTATGCTGGGCCTTTCCAACTACGGTGTTCACCAGGTCGAGGTCGCAAAAGCTATAAAGGTTACCTAGCAGTATTCATTTGCTTCGCAGTAAAAGCTATTCACATAGAAGTAGTAAGCGATTTGTCATCAGGAGGTTTCATAGCAGCATTTAAACGATTCACAGCACGCCGAGGGTTTTGCTCGGACCTTTACAGTGACTGCGGTTCCAATTTCATAGGAGCTTCAAAACTTATGCGGAACGAACTCACACATGCAATAAAACAACTATCGGGAAAATGGTCAGAAGAGCTTTTAAAAGAGGGTACTCAATGGCATTAGATACCACCAGGAGCACCACATATGGGCGGACTTTGGGAATCAGCTGTTAAATCTATCAAACACCATTTGCATAGGATAATTGGACAACAACATTTAACATTTGAAGAAATGACTACAGTAGTTTGCCAAATAGAAGCATGCTTGAATTCTCCACCACTATTTCCGATGACATCTGACCCTAACGATTTCACGACGTTAACACCAGGTCATTTTCTCATAGGCGAACCTACGAGAACGATGCCCGAACCAAGCATTCTGAACGAAAATATCAACCATTTAACACATTGGAAGCTCCTGCAAAAAATAACTCAAGAGTATTGGAAAATTTGGGTAACCGAATATATGTTACTGCTACAAAAAAGAAACAGATGGACCAAAAAACAAGATAATATATCAAAAGAGGAGCTCGTCCTCGTTAAGGATGATAACCTACCTCCAGGAAAATGGCCTTTAGGAAGAGTTCAAGAGATCCATAGTGGAAACGATGGCTTAGCTAGAGTCGGAACCATAAAATGCAGCAAAGGAGGATTGTTTAAAAGGCCAATCACCAAACTCAGCCGTCTTCCAATTGAGAACAGTGACGAGATGGAAGAAATGGGCCTGCCAAAACCTAACACGGAAGTTACGCAGGCATCACCGTCTGCAGTGTAACGAAATCCCACAAGAGGATTACGTTAACAGACATGAGAATAGTGGTCTGGTGCTGGCTAGAGCTCACGGTGCGGCGTGGGGTTTTCCAGACATATTCCCATGCTTGAATAACCGCATGAAGAACAAATTTTAGACGGGAAAGGGAAATTAAAACTATTTTGCCACGGCCTCAGCAACTAAGAAAATAATAAACAGGGAGTGATCGATCCGGAGTGACCGTTTCAATTCTAGGCGATCACCGCCGTGACTGCCACACGGGCCTCCCATCATCTGCCCACCTTCACACGACCACCCCTCACATCATCCGATCAATTAGTTTTGTTTAAGCGCACATGGTGCGGCGTAGCACACAACAACACGAAAATTCGACGGGAATTTTAGTTACGGTAAAAAGAAAATATGCAAGGTAAATAAACGGTAATTACGTTAAAACTGATTCTACGTTAATATTAAATTTCACTTTCACTATTCACTGTTTGAAAATTTGAGAGCAACACAAAAAAAAATATCTGAAAGAAATTAACCGTTATGGGGTCGAACCACACCCAAAACCGGACAACGAAGTTAAATAAAAAAAAATTGCTCTGCGTGAGATTACCGTGATTCGGTGCACCACCACGAATCGGATATGACCGTAAAAACAAATATATAATATAAAAATAAAATATCGGCGGAGAACCAACCGTTACAATAAATTTACAAATAAAAAAAATTTACGTTTGGGTTTCCCTCGAGTACCTTTGCTTTTATGGCCCGTCCGACCACATACCACTCAGCGCCGACGCAGGATCACCCTCTAACTGGTTGCTCTGCCCCCACGGGCGGGAGTACTGCTTCAATATCACCGTTTGACCAACGGGGTTTAAATAAAATATTACTCTGAGCGTTAATTTAACTTAGAACCCCATAAATTCAAGTCACCATGAATTTTCACTGGGAATTCACACAATGTTTTATATTTACACAATTTCAGATATTATTACACTTGAAGCAAACAAAGAAGGAAAAAAAATAAAACCTTTTCTTATTTATCGTTCAACATTTGACGATGTTTAATTTAATTATAATTAATTTTTTTTTTTTTTTATAAAATTGCGTAAAATAAATATTACTGCCAATATTACTACAAACAAAAATAATATTTTTTCAAAACTGTGGTATAATGGCCTAAATGTTTTACAACTAAATTGTTCGTGATGCATACTTTATTTCGCACGAAACTTATGTTCTTACCAATTTATTTTCTTATACAATATACAATATAATGGCACTATATACATATGTAGTTTGTATCGTTAATTATTTTTATATCATTTTTTATTTTATTTTTTTACAGCATACATTTTACATTCATGAACTCACAAAGCAAAAAAATATATATGTATGATCAAACGACCATGTTCTTAAAAAAACCAAACTTGACTTTTGTCACCAAAATTCAGAAAAAACTTTTAATTAACAAATTACTCTTAGATTTTATTAATTTGTTTATTTATTTTTTAACCACAAACTTGAATTATCTAACTCAAAAATAGATTGCCGCGTTTTTGAATCAAAAAAAAAACTAGACTTATCTTATTAAAAATCAAAATTAGACTCGATATAAATAAAAAAAAACTGGTCTTATTCGACCGAGTTCAAAACTAGACTTGAATCCACAAAATCCAAAACTAGACTGATCTTACCAAAAACAAAATTTTTGTACATACTCGTACAACAAAGAAGAAGCAGAAAATTGTCCCCCTCTTATTTTCTCTCTTTTCACGTCGCTTTACTCCTCGTTCGCTGTGTCTGTGAACATATATATTTTTTGTTGTTTACTTAATTTAAAAAATTTTATTATATTTATGTTTTTTGTGCACAAATACAACGAACAAAAAGCAAAACGACGCGAACATATGTACATACTCATTCGTACGGCCACATCGGACTCGCCGAATACACCGATCAGTCAATTCCCCACTCAGAGCAATTATATCACGCGTTATTTAAACCAATAAGACCGTAAGAAAAAAAAAGAATATTCCAGATTGAGCATTTTAATAAATCAAACAAACCATCCGCATAATATACACTACATGTACAAACACAAGCATCGCGTGAGACATGTATGCCTGTATATAGCAATGAGAGAATAACAAAATACGTAAATGCATAAAAATTCAAAATATGTCTGTACGCAAGAGGATGGAATGTTAACTTTAAATTTTGTAGCAGCATAAACTGAGCCCTTGGTGGTCACGGTATATTTATAAAATTTTAGTTTATTTGCGCGTTTGGGGTTTTTGCAAATTTTTTTTTTTTTTCTGTTTCAAGTGGAGACGTATGCCGGTCGTAACAGCAGACGATTGTGAAGTAAACACTTCGAAACAAAGACAGTCGATACAACACGGACGAACGACGAGAGCAAACAGCAAATTAACATTGTTACTGTGCTCGCTCGCAATAATCTGCATAATGTGACATACAACCGCACTAACAACAGCGAAAATCAATATAACACGGTTCATTTCCCATCCTGGTATTTATTTTGATAAAATTGGTCAAGGGAATCGATTAATGGGGAATGGAGGATTATATGCTACTACAATCTCACATCCTATTGGGCAGAACTAGACCACCTAGAAAGAGGCGCTTGTCAGCTAGACGAATTATACGCTAATGCAACACTAATACCAGCGGTACACGCGGACACATTCAAATATTGCGCAGCAATTGTTTCGCAAACAAGAATATTCTACGCTGAGTTAAGGGATCAAAATGAAATACTAAACGCCCTAAGTGGGAATAAGATCATCCGTCAAAGAAGATCACCTTTTGACTTTTGTTGGTACAATTGCCAACGAGTTATTTGGTGTGCTCGACCAACGTGCTGGCAATGCTTACAAGGATAGCATAGAAAAATTAAATTCAAACCAACAACACCACCAAAAGCTATTACAACAGCAAATGTCAATATTAGAATCAACGATCAATGTGATTAAGCACAGTTACGAGGAGACCGATAAGAAATTTCAGGCATTCAACAACATGATAACCAGCATTATGTTCCATGAGGAATTCACCGACCTGGCCCTTCACGCTATGATGGAAATGATGAGACTTCGAGCATTTCAATCCACGATAATTGACACCATCACCGAAGTTCATCAAGGCAAACTCAATCCTCTAATTTTGACACCACACCAACTTCAGGGACAGATTAAACAAATCATACATAATCTAAAACCCAATCAGGATGTTCCGTGCCGTAACTTAGACATAGCAGCTATATATAAGATAATCGACGTCAAAACAATCAAAATTGAAGAAACCGTAATCTTTGAAATAAAAATTCCACTGGTACAGAGATCACAATATGCGTTATACCACGTTATACCAGTTCCCACGATCCACCAGCAAGAATATGTCTACATCATGCCATCTTCTAACTACTTGATGGTTGGACTACAACAAAACCAATACATGGCCCTAACTGCGGATGAGTTCAATACATGTAATTGCCTTAACGGAGAATATTTTTGTGATGTTCATAAGCCGCTATATGAATATAACGCATATACAACTAGCTGTGAAATAGAACTACTCAAACGAAATGGTGGCATTCCGAAGAGCTGTCAAATTCACAAGATGGACGTTACTACGCTATGGATTCCTTTACGTAGCTACAATGCGTGGATATTTGCAATGAAATCAAAACCCTCGGTAACTTAATATGCGAAGATAACAGCAATGGAGTTATCGAAACCACCACTGAATTCATTGAAGGAGAAGGGATTTTAGAACTTGATCCAAACTGTGTTTTAAAAAGAGACACGTATACAGTGGCAGGATATAGGACATTTAGCAGTATATTTGCTCTTTCCCTTATGCCGCAATTTAATTTAAGTGATAAAGTACATAGACACTACCCGATATTCGTAAAAACAAGCTCAACAGGCACCTTGTCGGAGATCAATGACATTGAAGCTTCCCTCCAAGACCATAAGAAACATTTAGAGTCAGCAACAATCGATTTAAGCATACATGATTATCACCACTACCTGGCAATCTATTTACTCATTCCAACAGTTTTGGTTACAGTTACGTGGTGCATGTGCAGATAGATCAAACAACGTACAGCTGCAGCTGAACCTCCAGCCCCACTACATAAGCCATAGCAGTTGACCTCATAATCCGCAAGTGGGCCCGGGGAATATGTTACCAATTCATTAGGTAACATGGAATAACCGTACAACAGAATCATATGACAAATTTACGTAATAATTTGTTTTCTTTATAATATTTGTATCATGTCCTACAACACCTTTTTTCCGGCCAAAGTAATTCTGTTTTAATATGTTAACTAAACGTTAATTTTTTATTGTTTCTTTTTATTGTAAAATAGTGTAATATGAATGAATGAAATTTTATATAAAAAGACGAGTAAATAAAATTTAAAGGCAGAATAAATTTAAAACTAAAACAAATTGTTTGTTCTCCAATAGTAAAAAGACCTCACCAGTGGTAATCTTTTTACTATATATAAAAAATAAAATAAAAATAGTTGTGTAGTGAATAATACACATACAATTAATGCTTTAATCATATTAATAAATTTCAAAGTACGTATGCGTCAACAAACGAATATTTGATTGCGCTCTGAACTTTAAAGACCAAGCTCCGATATATATGTCATCTAAAAGAGATTAAAAATTCACATCTTTAACTATAACAGATTCACAGGTATGTACATACACATCTAAATCTAAAAAAGCCGCTCTTCCAGCCCTAAATATCTTGATATATTATGTATGTAGTTATTGTTCTTTCTGTTTTCTTGCCATTTTATAATTAAGTAAAAGTTAAACCAGAATTGTCAACCTTTGTATAACTAAAATTTGTCATGAACATACACACGACGCCGACCATCACAATAATTTTGTTTTGTTTTGACAAAATCAGATACACGCATATAACCTTTTATAAGCCTCACAAAATATCCCATCAATATAAAACATTTCTAATTAATTTTTAATTTTTTATTTTTCCATTTTCGCTTTTCATTTAGGATCACGTACGATTAAACCGAACAAAGTCAAGAAAAACTGAAAGCCAACAAAAATAAAACGTTTTCTTCCATTTTCACAATTTTTTGTTTATTGTCTTTTATAGTTAACCCAATTCTATTTCCTTTAACATGTTTTTGTCTTTTTGTTATCGCTTTATTTTCTTCATTCTGTCATGGGCAATCTTTTAAATCTTTTAATTATTTTTACAGAAGAAAATAGAAATGTAATTGGTGGATGGCAAAATAAGAAATTAGAAAATATTGACATTGTGTCTTATGTTAAGACAATCGGAAAACAACAAACAGCCGAAGTAATTTCGTTCTATATCTTATAAATACGCTATTTAATACCACCAATAAATTTTTAATTCCCTCATCGTTCTTCGTGTAAATTTATGTATTTTTCAGTTAATTTTACAACGGATAGATTATTTAAAAGATACCCAACAAGATTATTGATTTATATTTAAGTCAAGAAATAAAATGTACCTATTACATATGTGCACACATGTGTGATGTAGGTTTGGAAATACTATAAATCTGGAATATTTTTTATGTTACAGTTCGTTTAGATTTGTTTTGAGATTGGTACGAATAGTTTCAAACAATATCAGATTCACTTTTCCAATATACATACACACGGGTAAATAACCAAACTAACACAGAATAGATTTTGATAGGAAAACTCTTAGACACATTGCAGTGAAACTTTTAACAGTAAAAAAATAACTTGCAATGAAATATTATTTTTAAATATTCTTAATATTTTGCTGTTGTTGTCGAAAAACAAAAATCTTTCCAAACTTTCTACAATTTTTTTATATTGTATATTTTCTCTTACTTCCAATTATAATTCTCACCTTCAAAAAAAAGTTTTCCAATTTTAGGTTTTGTTGATTGTTTTTCTAAGTACTTTTATATTTTTAATTCTCTAATGGTTGAAAGTTTAAAATATTAAAAACAAACTTAAAAATTGTTGAATTGTGTAGTAGTACACAAAAAACCAAAGACGAAAATAATACGTTCTCGTGAGCAGCACACCTGCTGTGATTCATTGACTTTGTGTATCATTAAAAGTTTTCGGTAAAACGAATAATCAAATGTAATGGTTTTCGGATGGCAAGCAAATTATGTTAAACATGTTAAATTGCGATTCGTTGACGGCTTGAAACCCAAAAGAAAAATATATTCCAAAACAAGGACGCATTTTTAAAATTAAGAGACTAGCCGAAAACCAGATAAGGTAAATTACTAATCAGAATACTTAAGGGACGTTGTCATTTTATACATGTTATCAAAGTTATAATGTAACTTGAAATTATTGTCGCTAAATAAGATGGTCGCCTACTACTCCTTTTTCTAACTAACTGGGTTTTACGATAAAGCAAATAAATAGAAAATATATCTTATTTGGATTCTTCCTTATTTAAGGCCGTCACCGACTGATTTCCTAGCTTCTTTACAACTAGCTCCAGCAATTAAGATTTCCTTATGGAAGAAAACGTCTTCTTGTAATTTCTGTTTCCTTAAGATACTCTGCGTATCACTGGCTGCTGCGCATATTTGCTATACTCTAAGATTTCACATGTCTTTGAGGGTAGAATTTCTTTGAGGGTAAAATCATTTGACCCACGAGGCTCTTGAGTCTTCCGACAAGCGATTCCCTTTCAGTGATAAATTGAAATGATAGAAAAACTCATTCCCACCTAGTCATTCAATTTCACTTTTTTGCATTGGACAAAATAAAATTATGCAAGCTTTATTGCACTGAGACAACAAAAACTTTCCAAGAAAACTACAAAAAAATTCAGTTTATGGGAATAAATCCTGTATCTACATTGGGGTTGCCATATTCGATAAAATTTTATAAATAATAGATATCACACACACAGAGATGTTTTGTTCGGTAATAGACTGTTAATAGTTTTGCGCTAATATCATAGAATATAAAGGGTGTAAATATGTACGGGACGGTCGAATATTTTGAATGATACACACCGCATCGAAAAACGAAATAATATGTGTTTAATATTTTGGAAAGAGCTATTCAACTATACTAAACTCGACCGCCACCCCACCCCTTGTGGGTGGGGGTTGCGGCAACTTTTCTTTTAAAAATACGTAACTTTGGTTTGAAATATTTTTTTGTATTCGGTGCAGATGGCTGTAATTGATGTTGGAAAAAGTGAGAATTGAAACAACTAATCCTAAAAATAGAAATTAATAGATCAATAGATGCAAGAAATTTGTGCAAATTGCAAATTTTTTTTCTTTTCGAACAGCAATAACAACACCATCTGGCCCGAACACAAAAAATATTTCAGACCAAAGTTAGGTTTTTTTAAGAAGAATCCGAATCGGTAATAAAAAATGGGGGTTTCCATTTAAGGTATCAAAGTTATCCCACCCACAGGGAGTGGGTTTGAAGGTGGAGTTAAGTGTAGTTGAATAGCTTTTGTCCCGGTACATTTTTTACACCCCGCATATAAACAGAACATAATTTTCTATTGCGCTTTAGTCCAAAGTTTGTGAACAAATATTTAGATTAGGATTTAGAAAAGATAGAAAAACAATTTTGTATGGAACATATAAAACAAACAAAAAAGTACAAAAATGTTTGTACCCACCTCTTTGTTTTGATCAATAAAAATCATTACAATTTTAAAATAAAAGAGAAATCTTTACACTTTGTAATGTGTTTGAAAGAGATAGACGTTCATAAATAATTTTTGATTTTGGTCTTGTTAGCTTTGCGAAACTTTAAAATCAAATCAAAAAATAAACAAAGGACCACTTATTGTTTTCGATGACGGGATACCAAATTACAATATATCAAACCAATAATAAGGACAAAAACAAAACTTGAATAAGGTTGTGTATGTGTTTGTGTATCATTTCAGTTTTATTTGTATAATTTTGTACCCCGTCATCAAAAACAATAAGTGGTCCTTTGTTTATTTTTTGATTTGATTTTAAAGCTTCGCAAAGCTAACAAGATCAAAATCAAAAATTATTTTTGAACGTCTATCTCTTTCAAACACATTACAAAGTGTAAAGATTTCTCTTTTTTTTTAAATTGTAATGATTTTTATTGATCAAAACAAAGAGGTGAGTACAAACAGTTTTGTACTGTTTTTTTGTTTCATTGATTTCATACAAAATTGTTTTTCTATCTTTTCTAAATCCTAATCCAAATATTTGTTCACAAAACTAGTACTAAAGCGCAATAGAAGATATTGTTCTGTTTATATATATTCTGTGCTAATATGTTGATTGACACTTTTATCCAGATAAGGACATTAGGATGTTTTATAGCCAATAATAGAGGAAGACATGTTTCGGAAATGTAAACAGATTCTTTCGAAAGTGAGAGCTGCGACTACCAGGCAGAATAATGTAACCAACGATATAAAGTTTGGTCTGGAGGAGCTTGAGGGTGTGATTGATGCCATAATAAATGGCAACACAGTTCGAAAAACTGCCGGGATGCAAAGGTTATGAGTGAGTAAGTCTTCACAGCATGAACCGAATCTAAAAATAGGTACTCCGACCCAAGCGCAAGGCTTGAAGGGGGAAGCTTCAAGACCGGCCAACCAAAATGGAGAAAAGAAGCATAGAGTATATACTGTCTTCTGTCCGTCTGTCTGGGTGGGATACGCGATAAAGGGTACACAGGGTAGCAGCAGGTTAGAGACGGAGGCTCTGATATCTTCTATCATGTGCCTGACCGCTCCGGCTTGCGAGGTATCAATGCCACGGCGCAAACCATGACATGGTAAACCACCCGTGTATCGGTGGACACATGATATTGCGGATCTGCGAAAGAGATGCTTGTCACTACGACGGAAGCCACAACGTGCAAGAAACCGACCGATGGTGTACCACATAGCCGCAGAGCAGAAATGTGGTAAGAAACATCTCCGACGGGCTATAATAAGCTTGAGTAAAGAAGCTGATCTAGGATACAAAATTATCACAAAAGAACTCGGAGCCCAGAAGTCAGCAGGTTTGGGTAAAGGAGACCCAGAGATACCTTCTTCTTACCGACCTCTGTACATGCTGGACACAGCGGGCCAGGTCCTCGAAAAGCTTGTCAGAGCAAGAATAACTGCGGCAATTTCTCGCCTCGACAGTATGGCTTTAGAGTGGGGTTATCAACAATTAATACGATCCAGGAAATTACGGAGGCGGTCAAGAGAGCTGAGAATTACAGCCGCTCTACGCATCGGATCGTACTATTTGTGACGCTAGATGTTAGAAACGCCTTTAACTCTGCGCGATGGTGTGACATGCTTGGCGCTTTGGAGAACAAGTTTCATATGCCCAACTATCTGCTACGAATAGTAGATGATTATTTAAGGAACCGCACCCTGGTGTACGAAACAAAAGAGGGGCAGTGAGAAATGGTGGTCACAGGAGAAGCGGCTCTATATTAGGACCTGACTAATGGAATGCGTTTTACGATGGTCTTTTACGAATCGAAATGCCAGAGGGGACACGATTGGTCGAATATGCGGAAGTTGTTGCAATACTTATCGGTGCACGCGATACAAAGTTAACGCATCTGAACAGATAAACAGATGTATGACGCCACACGAGATTGAGCTAGCTCCCAATAAATCCGTAATAGCTATCCTCACCAAGAAAAGGATTCAACCAGGGTTACCAATATGGGTTGGCGAGCAAAGGCGTTAATGCATTTCCACCGCCCCAATAAAAATAAAAAGTTAGATGTTGCTCAAAATGATTTTTCAATGTGCTCGAATATTTTACCAATACTAATAGACATCATTTTACAAAGATTTTAAATATAAAATACTACGTAGTCAACGTGATCAGATTTTTTGTTTCGTTTTAGAAAGTGTTATTTGACTAATCTCTAGTGAGAACTTGATTGATTGATTGATTGACTGGAATGTTCGATCAAGCTTTAAGCAAGACTTCCCTGGAGATGGCCGGGCCTCATCGAACACCCTGTTACCCACAATATAAAGAGGATTTGGATATGTTTAGTTAGTAATGATAGAAATTGACCCGGTTACAGACAATCATAATCATTATTCATATAAATTTTACAGAAAACATATAAAACAGCAGCTCAGAGACGACCTAACATAATAAATATAATCAGTATCAGCTACTTACTCAAATGATTTCCGCCATACTGGTCACTGTCGCAGCTACAGTTTAGCTTAGACTATACTATTATAAATGAAGCATTTCCGTGAAACAGCGCTACTAATGAGTTACAATTAATGCCACCTGTAACCAAAATCAAAATGATAGACGCTAATTAGTTCCTAAAGTAAGAAGTACGAACTGAAGCGCCTGTAAATTAAGAAGAAGAAAATCAAGACAACACAATTTCTTAATTGTATATTTGAAATTTCTGGAAGCTGAATCAAATTTCTTAGGAATCTTTGAAAACAAAATCGAAATTAACCCATTATAACCAAATATTTACTACTTAATTCATAGGATTTAACTTAAATTAATTAAAACTACGGCATCCGATTACAACTAGATTACACCTTTTTAATAAATTAGTTAGGACAAAACAACCCAATTTTTAAACTACGCCTCGTTGGATGCTTTATGTTTCCGGAAACCCGGTCAGGTTTCTCAGGTGTTTCAAAACTAAAATAAATTAATCGATTATTTCATTACGGCATTCTATTTAATAACTAACCGGTGCGTTCCCTATTATATGACTCCCAAATCCTAATTTACTTTAAAATTAATTATTAATTTAAAAATCAGCCTCCAACACCCTAAAAATAAATTAAATTAGGCACCAAAATTGCAAGAACATCAAATTAGTCACTCAATTTGACAAGCATTAAAATAATAAACTGCACGAATTATAAAGTTGTATCATAGATATTCCAACATAACAATTAAAACAAAGCAGCTTCAGCCTTGTACGATGTACAGACACCTAAGTAGTTGTTACGACATGCGCAGCGCTCAGTCGTTCCATGCTCTTAAAATGGTTTGGCATCCCTGACGTAATGGTCAAGCACACACACATGTATACACTAAGTTAAAAGCGCGGGAAAATAAAAAGGTTATTGGATAAATTTTACGGGATTGTCCCGTTCAACAACGAGAATGTTCGATTGGGAGGGGATTTCTATTGTTTAGTAGTTATATAAGCAAACATTTTTGGACGCTCGAGAGAGTAATAATTTTATTTTTGGCCTATATTTTTTTAGATATCTTTGATAAGCTGTAAAATAAAAATAAAACTTTATTTTTTGTTGTGAATCGAAGTTTAATGGTCGATAATAATTTTTTTTATTGATTTGGAGTTTATTGATAGTATGTATCTAATATGTTTTTATGGGAAATAAAAACATTAAAAACATTATTGCTCATAATTATCTTTAAAAAATAAAGAAAACGTGTAAAAATTTAAAAATTTAAAACTTAAGTTTGTATAACAAGTTTAGTCTTATGTATGTTAAAAAAAAAGTAAATCTAAGTACATTATATTGAAATTTGCATACATATTTCATTGCGTAAATATGGTAAATTAAAAATGAAGTGCATAATAAACAGTAGTACGAGTATAAGTATAGTAGCATAAGTGCATAAACAAAAACATAATAAAATAAAATATTATTAGAAATGTTTGTGCTAATACTCAAGTGAATCTGATCGTCTGCAAGAAAAAACAACTTTAGTGGAAAAAAATAAATAATAACAGTACTATGTATGTATGTATGTACCAAAAAAATTATAAAACGATAATAACTAGTATGCATTTATGAATGAGAAAAAAAAACATGCGATCAGATAAAATTTTACGGTGACCACATATGCCGAATTAAAGCGTGATTAAAACAGTGACAAATTTAGTGAATAAAAGTATGTTAATAAATAATAATAAAAATTAAAGAAAATTACGAAAACTATCAGTGGCGCAGATTAATAAATTTACTGCAAATTACATACAAAATGGTGGTTGTAAGCCTACTACTACAGCACCAGTAACAAGGGTCTTTTTTTTATATGTATATGTATGTATTTTTTTTTTTTATTATATGAAATTTAGTTCTTAAGTTAAATATTCTCTCATATTTTCTTTAAATATTATAAGTCAATTATATCTCAAACATTTGGTGGTTTGGCGTCTATTGGAGGGGGGAATCAAAGTTGAGTAGATTAATCTACCAGCTTCGTAACCTTCCAGTAGGGTGCGCATCACGTGAGCTGTTCTGGTTTTGTTATTAGGCAGCTGCGTAATGGGTACAATTGTGTAAGGGGTAACCTGTTCACAATTCGCAAGTGTACGTACTACCTCCTCGTGGCAACCACTGGTAACTAGGGCCACTTGGCACATATTTGGCACAGGCTAAAGTACGGCGCTAGAAGAGAAAACCTTGACAAAAAAACCTAATCTAAGGTGGAACAGCTTATGTCGAAAGATGAATGGCTGATAGGAAAATCAGCCCAAAATATGCGGACTCTGGATACCAGGCACCCTCCAGTTTTATTTAGCCTTCCTGTAGTAAAGCTTGGTGACCTACAGGTGATTTGCAATTCCCAGCAGCTCGTAAGAGAAAAATCAAACAGAATACGAGGCAGGAGTAGGAATATACGGGAGTGGGACAACCCTCTCGAGGTCCTTGAGCTCCAATGCTACCGTCTTTCTAGCGGAACTACATGCTGTAGTAAACATCTAGGAGGGAGAGCAATAAGCCCAGATAGTATGTATCACGTACCGGGTGGCAGTATTGTCAGGTTGATTAAGAACCTGAATATTGACTGGACGGATAATTAAGCAGGGGGCAGCACAATAGATTTTTTTTGGGTCGCAGTGCGAAGTGGCTGATCGCCCGCATGGCCCTCCCATAATAATAATAATAATCTCAAACATTTTGTTTGAGATTTATTTTTAGTGTTGTTTAAAATAAAAAAAAAATGTATTATGACGTCAAAGGTATTTGAGGTTCTTTCCGTTCCGATTATAGGTAAATTCAAATTCTTCTGAAAAATTTTCACATTTTCTCTATTTTTTCCCCTAAAATTTTGGAAATATATAAATTAATTCAATGTCTTTATAAACTTTAATTCTATGTTTTCTTTTTCAAAATTTTCTTATGGATCCCCTCGTGTGTTTTCGTTGTTAGTTTTGCTTTAATAAACGTTTCTTCTTGGCTTCGCTTGTTGAATTTTGTTTCACAGGATGAGAAGCTAAAAGTTTTATTGTAAGGATGCAGGATGCAACCCCGTCGTTTCGGTCTATCAAGGCCTACTTACGGTTTGGAAAACCCCACCCCGTTACCCTGAGCTCTAGCCGGCTATAAAATGAGTTCTCGAAAGCATCTGAGTAAGTTAAATTTCTCGTAACAATACTCCCTAGTTGTTACATATGGCCCAAACTCACTTGGCTATTCCTATTCCTAGTTTTATGTTGTGCACCACTGTTGTTACAGATGGCGCCCAATGGTTTCCTTGTTCTATTTTAATCATACATTTTTTTAAATAATTCTTTCATGTTTTGATTTGACTTGGTTATTGCATTAGATCTAGTTTTGACTATTGATTTTAATGTTAGGTAAACGAAGTTTGATCACATATCATGGGAATGGTTTAGTTTATACTATATGCTCGCATCGACTACCACTGATGTTCAGTGTTGACTGCAACGGTAGTTAAGTAAATGCAGAATGAAACCAACTATAACCATTAAACCTTAAGAGATGTCCCATCACAGATGCACCCTATTCAAGATTAGATTGAATGGTAGAATCATCTCTCTAATTATGGTACATTTTATCCTTTCGTTAGTTAATCCTTCCATATATTCCCCAAGTCAGGAATCAACTTAAAATCCAAACAAAATACAATAAGATAAAAGCTGTGATTACGACTACCACTTCACCATCCTTTATTAGATTTGATAGTTTTTTTATTGAAATTTTTTTTACTAGCCGTATTGGTTAAATAGCGCGATTTAATTTTAAGTCATCCATACTTGTTTGCTTTTTGTTAATCTAATCAATATTATTATTTTTTTTAGAAGTCTCATATATACATTTTCTTTAAATACACAAATTTTTTTTTTTGTCATTTTCCGGTGTTCTACTGAATTGAGTCGGTATTGTGTGTGTTCGATTATTTTTTCTCTGCGTCAGGGCCTAGATTCCGATCAAGTGACAAATGACAATTTTTTGTGACTTTGTACTAAAATTTTAACTGCTATAAAATGACAATATAGTTGTGAGTTCTAAAATGCGATTCTGATGAAGTGACTTTTTCAAAATGTCACAAGAAAAAAAATGACAAATTAAGCAAAATTGTCATTGATTTGCTTTTCCGTGACAAAAGTCAGTTGCAATTTCAAATAAAATATGTGTGAGTATATTTTGTTAATTTTTAATAATTTATGTTATAAATTTTAATTGTTTATATTTTAATTAAAATATAATAATATTTTATCTATTTTTATATATGTATATTATGTGTATATAGCTGTAATTGAGTGTGAATCGGCCTCTTCATACGCAACAAATGCTCAGAAAGAATTTGTGGTTGGGTTTCTCGAGCATCATCTAGAAACTGCCAAAAATCAGTAATTATTTTGGAATAATTTGGAAAACAATTATAAATTTTGTTTATTTCACAGATTCAGTTCCGTTGATGGCAAGAAAAAAATTAAAAAGGATTGGGAAAAGTTGGCGTTGGAAGCGAATCGGCTGGGGGGGGGGCTACTAAAAACGCTTCGCAATGGCGCAAATTTTGGGAAGATTTAAAGTAAGTTCTATGCAGTTACAAAATTAATTAAATTAAAAGTAATGGTTGCTGTTTTCAGAGCTAGAGTAAAAAAAATTAACTCTGATTAAGTCACAAATAAATCAAACCGGAGTTAACGATATAACAATACCGGAGCTGTCAGAATTGGAAAGCCGAGTTGTCGGTGTTATAACCCCTGACAACATAGACGGCGATGAAGAGACGTAAGAATTTGGGTCGCGTGTAAGTATTATTTATATGTTTGTATAATGTTTTATAGTTATTATTTAATTTACGTTATATAGAGACCTACAACTGTGTTGGCTGATGTGGTCCCAGCGCTGAGGAGAAAGGAGTCGCAAAAAGAGAAGCTAGCAGAAAGGCCCCCGCCTCCTCATGCATCCAAACAACTGGATAAATCAGAAAATAGTTATTTTGAAAATATTATTACGCTGAAAAAAAAAATTAGAAATATTGGAGCGGATTGCGAAAGCAAAAGAGGAGGATATAGTTATAAAAAAACGTAGATTGGCTATATCCGAAGAGTTTTTAGATATTTATAAATCTAGAAACAGTTTATCAAGTGAGTTGCCATTGGGGGCAGAATATTTATATTCCAACTCGGACTTGGATTAATTATTTTACTTTTTAGGTTACTTTTTATAAAATTTAATTAATTAAACGAAATATGTGAATTATATGCAAATAAAACTTTAAAAGAGTTTTTAAATAATTATAAGATGTTGTTCGTATTCGTATTGAGAAGTAGGGGCCCAGTCGAGTTATAGAATCAGCGGGAATGAATGAGTCATAAAAAAAAAATAAAGAATTTATATAAATTAAAGTATCATGGAAAACTAATATTGTTTCTATGCAATTTATTTTTGAAAAATACATTTGAAATCGGATAAGACTCGGACAATTACACTGTATTTATATTTATAAAGTTAAAAGTTAAACATAATCTCTAATAATATTATTCCTAATTTCCTTCCCTTGGTTTAAAATTGTAATGGGATCTATATCTTCTGGCTGCACTTCTGTTTCCAGTTCGTCGTCTATGAAGCGCAAAATATTTTTCTCGGAAGGAAGCGGGAAATCGTTTATCACCAAGAGATTATGTAGAGCGGCACACGCATTTATGATCGCCCCAGACTTTGATGGCGAATACATTAATACGCGTTGCTAGGATAAACAACGGAAACGGCTTTTCAGCACTTAAATTCCTCTTTCGAAGGAGCATCGAGCCTTTTTATGTGCAATGTTATAAGACTCTTCATGCTCGTTTTCGGGCTGTAATATCGGTGTCATAAGCCACGGTTGTAGTCCATACAAACTATCACCTAAATAAATTAGAAGCGAATGTTAAATTACGGTTATATATTTTTTTTTCTTGTTGATACATACCCAGAAGGTACTCTCCACTGCGTTCATTACAGAATTCTCGGACCAATTCTTGTTTTATTAAAGAATTGTTCCATATATATGAGTCGTGTGTGGCTCCTCCATACCTCACATTAATGCTTAATATTTTATAATCACAATCGAATACAAAATATAAAATGTTAATAGATGTTATACGTACAAGGAAAAACAATTTTAGGGTCATTTACAGTTTGTACGTTTTTTGAATGGGAGCTCTTTCGTACAACATAGCATGCGTGCTCCACCTCGTTCTTCGATTTCCTAATGCAAATGTGTGTACTGTCCCAATCACACCCGGAAATCCGTATTTCATAAAAAATCTAAATAAATTAACAGTATTATTTATTTATTTATTTATAGTATTTTATAAATAATTTAGTATTAAAAGGAAAAGCACACATGGAAACAAATCAATCGAAACAAAAAAAAATTAAGTTGCTTCCATTAGGCATAAAAATTACACTGAAGTGTAAACACGATGCGACGTGTTTGATGCGCAATACTTACAAATAAATATAAGGAACGCTTCATCCAAATCGAGCCGGATTACTGGAAATCTAAAACGAAAAGAAACAAAAAACCAACCAAAGTAATAAATGCCAACTTAACATAAACATTAAAAAAAAATAAGAAATTGTTACGAATCATACAACTTACTTTTGTTTTGTTTGATTCCTTTCCTCTCATTTAGTGGAAACTTGATGAGTTGGTCCGCCAAATGGTTGGTAATAATTGATGTAATTTCAAAAATACATCTAGACACCGAGGTTTGTGACATGGCAATTAAAAAATCCTGCCCTATCGGTCTTTGATAAGATCCTGTAATAAAATTAAAATTTTATTTAATATATTTCTAGAACATTTTTTAAAGAAATACGAAACATTTGCAAAAAAATTTATTGCAGCAAAAATTCTTGTAATAGGGGAAAGTGCATGCCAACCCAAAGCACTTGTGAAAAATGAGAAATGTCATTAAAATTAACCTTAAAATATAACTGCGGTAAACTAGAAATGCAACTGCTGTAAAATGTCATAGCTCATTTCATCAGAATCGCAAATTTTCCGTGACAATATTTTGTACTAATAACAAAATGTCACGAAAAATTGTCATTTCATCAGAATCTACCCCCAGGTCTCTAAATTATTTCAATTTAGTTCTAATTTTTCTAAAACGAATTTAAGTACATACTCTGTACTTGAACAACTCAATTTAATTCTTGAATTCAAAATCTTAGGTTGAGATTTATTTTTATTTTATTTCTTTTTGTGGGGTTAATCTTAAGATAAGCGGTTAATAGTAAAATTTGTAGTAAGTTGGAATTTTGATGCATCTTATTTTATTTTTGATTTTGCTATGGGTTCTAATGCCCTGATTTACTTTGATTATATATAAATTTCCAAATACATAACGTTTATTTTTCATTCTTTGAGTATAATTGCAATTGTGTAAATTTGTTTTGGCAATCTCTCTCTCCTCAATCGTTATGTATATACGTGGTTGATCTTTTGGGAAACAGAATGAATATTTCCCCATTACCATTACATATTACCTTACCAACTGAAACTCGAGATCATGACCATGTATTATAAACCAAAATGTATTTGGAATGGCAAAATGATGAGATTGATGGAAATAGAGGAATGGTACATCTATGAAGAGAGGAGAGTCGTTATGATGTTTGGACTTAAATTTCGTTTTGCGGAAAAAATTTTTTTTTTGCATTTTGGAGCTGAAGAGGAACACATCTCGAGATCGTGGACAAGCGGATAAAAGAAAATATAATTGTTGACGAACATTTTTATATTTTTTGTTTAGAGTAAATTAATAAATTTACTTGTTAAATTTTTTTTTTATGGACAATCATTTGCTGTTTCTATGGAGATACATATAGAAATAGAGGTAATATATAAGCTTAAAGTTCTAAACATTTTATTTTTAGAAAATTATAAATTTATTTTGTGTGACACAAACATTTCATACAATATATGGATGAGTGTTACCAAAGATGGCTACGAAGCCTCATGGTTTTAAGTAATGTATTTTTAAGTGATTTTGCCAAGTGAACAATTTTTGTGTTATTTAATTTTTT
Source organism: Tipula vernalis (assembly GCA_958295665.1). Classification (NCBI taxonomy): domain Eukaryota; kingdom Metazoa; phylum Arthropoda; class Insecta; order Diptera; family Tipulidae; genus Tipula; species Tipula vernalis. The sequence continues at coordinate 210,621,392 of OY282559.1, read as the reverse complement.
TTTAGCGAAATAAACATATTTCTTGGTCCGACTTTAAATCTGGCTTGAAAAAGTGTTTCCAAGACCGTCGGTCAGACTTCGATATTCGTCATCAGATTGACTCCAGGAAACAGAGACCTCGTGATAGTTTCTACGAGTTTATAATGATCTGATATCTCTTTCTCTTCATTTAGAAATTCTATTAACTGATTTCGAGCTTATGCGTAAAGGTAATTCGGCAAAATATGCGACGTGGGTTACAGGATCGATTAACTAAGATATAGTTCTCTAATGTTGATGAGTTGGTTCGTCGTTGTGTAGCTCACGAAGACACTTGGAATAGAACCGGTTTTGTTCCTGAATTATTGTGCCACCAAAAGCGCTATATAAGCGAATCGCGGCTCTCCATTTATGTTAAGAGCCACACCAAAACAAATGTCAAACACATTGTTAAACCTGTGCAAACACCACCAGAAATTTTTTGTTGGAATGGTTTACAACACGTCATTTTTACCAGGATGTCATGTTCTCTGAAAAAAAAAACAAATATAATCTAATAAAACACATTACTATTTCAGTTTTCCTCAATTTGATTTAACATATCAGATAATGTTACGGTTTATTTCGGGTTAAATTTCTTATTAGCGTTGAAATAAACAATTTTTTTTTATTTATTTTTATTATTTTGTAACTTCAATCTGTTTCTTCGTTCGCTCAATATTATTCCCGTTTCACAAAAAATTCGTCCTGATGGCACAGAAGATGCGGGAATTGCTAAAAATTCTCTGGCAATAGCAGGAATCCGAGGATAAATAAGACACCTACTTTGCCCTTTCGAGGTATTAAAGGTTGCTCATTGTATTGCCTCAACTCAATTATGGCCATGGGCATTGGAGAGTAAATTTCTGTGGCAGGGCATTGAGCATCATAAAAGTTTCATATCGGATTATCATTTTTGGTGGTTCCTGATAATGTTTCTACGCGATCTTGTTGTTGAGGCAGAGTGGTACCTCTTTCTTTTTTAATCCTATCGGTAATCAGTTTTGTCAATGTGTCTTTTACCTGCTTTGAAACTGATGCCGAGAATACCATATTTTTAAATCTTGGATCCAAGTAAGTAAAAATTTGCAAACATAATTCCGATCAGAATCATGGAATCGCTCATGTACAATTTTTGGCAATTTATCTACTAAAGTCGACGCAATGTTTGATATTACCGAGCCTTTTACATTATTTAGGTAGTGCTTTAAGCTCGCAATCAACACCAAAATTTTTGAGACCGTGACGGTTTTTTGACCGCTTAGTTCAGTGGTAAGACCATCAAACGGTTCCAATAATAAACAACTTTCTTTTAATGTTGCTATTTCTATTGTAGATAGACAGCATTTCCAAATGGTCAACGTGGAGTAAAGCTATTGCAGCTTCAACAGGTTCCTGTAAATGGCAAAATTTGAAAGGAAAAGGTTAGCAGTTTTAAATATTTTTAAATTAAAATAAATTGCTTTAACTTTGGAATATGTGAAATGTTCGGGTAACCACATCGCTAATTAATTTAAGTGGTGTGGATGTACATGCTATTTGAATTTGGAGTTGTTTCAATTTATCTGCAACGAAACTACTTCTGTAAAAACATTCCTCAATTGATTGAATCGTTTTTTGGAGATTTTCTATCTGCTTCACTCCATCTTGAACCACCAAGTTTATGGTGTGAGCAAAGCATGTCACGTTATAATACATTATTTCGCTAATTTAATAGCCGCCGTTATATTTGACGCATTATCAGTTACAATGCAAGTGACTTTTTTTTTTCTATTTCATATTTCTTAAAGATTTCAAGCAAAGTTTGTTTTAAAAACTCCGCCGTATATCTATACAAGAAACGTAAAACTCTCGCCAATTGCCAGCCGTTTGTTATAACGTGGCCAGTGATCACGCACGAACTACGTATCTGTAGTTGCCGCAATATTTAAAGCATTATTAATCATGCCGAAGACATTTTGAAAACATTCATCGTAATGTTGTCAACATGGATCTAGAAGGAATATGGAATGTGTCCTTGCAATATTCTCGAAAACCTTCGTCTTCCTCAATGGAAATAGGTTGAAAGTCTTTGACAATAAACCTTAATAAGGAATTGTTCAATCTTTTTTGTCGACTTATTGATGCTGGTCTTACAATAAACCTAGTTAGTATAATTATTATTCGTTGGGGTGTTCTGCTGGACCTGGAACTGATGGTACTATTGAGAGTGAATTTGACTAATAATCGGATTGCGGGATCGCGTCAATTATACAGACGTACCAAAGTTCCGATCACCTTGTGGGGTTTCAGCCCTTTATTATATTTTTTCAATTGAACTGTAACAATATGATGGCTTCTATTTTTCATATAAGGTTTGTATTTAAAAAAATATTTCTGACCTTGATAATCTAACAAGATTCCAAAAACGAAATCTAACAAATTTCTCTTGGAATATTTTTTTCTACGATCAGTTAGTTATTTTCGGGATATTTAGTTTGGTTTTGATATCTTTAGGTGAATCAACTTAGAATTCTAACGTTTAAATTATATATTATACTTATATATACACCACAAATTACAGCTTATTTCGAACTTTTTTAATTTACAATAACTTTATTGGCTCCTATCTAAAGAGTAATCCCAATGTGTCATAAGCATTTATGGTTAAATTAAAAACCTGACTAGTTTTTAATCTAATTATTATTATATTTTGTTTTATTTTATCAAAGACGAAGAAATGAATTCCAAGCACAACTTCAACGCACAAAGTATCGCCCAGTAGATCTACCACATTTAGGGTGGTTAAGAAATTTTAAATATTCGGTACAGTTAAAAATTAACGTCGAGGTCGACCTGCATCAATAAATATTCCCCAAAAATCAAGGGCGAATAATTTCCCTTATTGGTGATAATCAAAATATATCTATTCGAAAACTTTCCAGTGTTGCCTAAGTTTCCCGCACAAGTACACATATAATCATACGAAATTCAAATTATCGTCTATACAAAATTCAAAAAGTTTACGAGCTTACAGAACGAGCTAAAGTTGAATCGTCTTGCTTTTGCGCAAATTTTTTAGATTACATCTTGAGGGATATCTGCTTTAGTGATGAACACTCTTCTACCTCATGGGTCACGTGAACAAACAAAATCAATGATATTGTAGTACATTCTCAAAAGATAACTGTTCGGTGTTCTTGATCAGCTAAAAGTATTGTAACAGTTGTTGTCCGGGAGAATGTTACTTCAGTCAGTTATTTAGAGCTACTTGATGAACACTTTATTCCAACATTAATAGGAATGAATGGGAGAAAATGAAATTAATTTTAGAACTATTTACCCTTCGTTGGTTCTGTATGGAACGTGTTGTCTCATCGATTACGTCCATTTAATTTGATCTTCAATGTATCAAGTGAACAAATTTCACTTTTCTAATTTTAATTTATTTTCTTTAGTAAGTAGTTGAATCACGATAAAAGGAGACTTAATAGGAAAATAAAAGCTACCCCGAAAACGTTATTTTCTAGTCAATGCTCATTACTTCTCCCTAACCCTCATACCATCCTGAAAATAATTAAATGTTATAATCTACATACAACAGATGATACCAAAGCATACAAATAAATCATAATAATATGTATGTAGTAGATGTGCAACTAAAGCAGTATTGCATTATTATATACTCTATAAAACCAGACAAAAAAGTATCAAAATATATTATAATAAATTACATTAATAAATAAAAAAAATAAATTATGAAAATTATGTTCACAATAAATTTTAAAGTAATTGATCCCGTATGAAAAATTTATAATTTTAGAATTAACAGATGCAAAAACGTGTATGTACACAAAGGCAACTTCCTGATTTAGTTGTTCATAATTAATTGTTGCAGTGGGAATAATATATTTGATATAAAGTATCGTTTACTTATAATAAGAATGATTTTAATTTTTTTATTATGTTACAAATATTTTTCTTTTAATGTTAATAATCATCAAAGTTCTTAGATGCTGTAGCGTTTTGTTATCGGTATGATGTGAAACGTCAAATGACTCATCATCTTAATTTTTGTACCAATAAAAAAAAAAAGAAATACAGCTCAAAAATTTCCGTAATAACGTATAGTATTACGTAATGACAAAACAAACTCTTTATCCATTTCGTTAATCTTCCATTTACGAGTATAAGTAATAAAACATAAAAAATGAATAAAAAACCGAATCTCAGATAGACAAAAGAGGCATAAAATGGAAACGGCATCGACACCGTGAGTAGTAGCAGCTATGTATGTAATAGCAGTGAACATTAACTGGATGATGAAAAGGCGATAAATTGTATGATTAAACTGGAAGCACAAAAAATAAATAAATTATCATTCAATCTGAAACAGGAAAAGATTATTTATTTACACATGAATGGTTTTATTACACTTTATGGGTGCTTTCTGCTGCCTAATCAATATTAGATAAGCAAGATTGATAAAATGGTTATTACTTTAATTTATTTAACGCTGATTGAAAATACAATAAAATACTTGGAAATGACATGATTGTTTTAAATAGTAGGTAGAAAAATTTACGTACAAATGAGTATGATGATTTGCAACTAGTTTTTGAGATGTTAAAAATCTCTCTAAATATAATACCAAATGTAAAAATTTCAATGTCAAAAATTTCAAAGCGTTGTTTCCAAAATTTCCATGACAATCGTGAACTGGCAATAAGAAATTAAAAAAATACTAATATAATTGTACCAATTAAGTGGAGAACCGGTAATTCCGTTCGAATTATTTTTCTTTCTTTACAGAAATGTTGTTGTCGAAAGTGGGGATTTCAACTAGTATCTGGTAAGTATGTGGATCTTGTCCTAAATATGTCCTAAAAATGAGTAAAAAATCAGAACGCCCCTTTACAATGAATTTTATTTTTGGGTAATAAACGATGAAATTTTTTAAGATAAGTTAAATAAGATGGCAAAGATTACGAAATAAAAACAAAATTAATTAAAATATTTCGTTCTTTCTGAGAAATATTTCTTGGAAAAAATAGGGACTTAGGGTGGTTAGGACAACCATCTTTGGATTCCCCTAAAATTAATCGAAACACAATTCTGCGAACAACATTTCCGAGAACAACAATTTTACGAAATCACAATTCTTCGCAATAATAATTCATCGAAAACATAATTCACCGAAAAATTCATATTAAAAGTTCCAAAAGATCCATAATAAAATGATTTTAATGTGAGAGTTTTATAACGCCTGGTTTTATCAAACCGCGCACCTCCAACTCTACTAGAAGCTCATCATCTTCTAGTAGATTTACGTCCATTTTTATAACAATGATTAATAAAAAAATACCAAAAACAACTTTAAAAAAAACTCAACTGCAAACTTCTTACGATAAAATTACGCTCCCCCCTAAATAATCTCTAAATACTGCTAAGCCAGAAATCAACCAGTGGGATTAAATAAGGAAAACGATAAGGGTTTGAAATACAAATTAACAGAAATTTCAGAACTATGGCCCAACTTCACAATGAGCATTCAAAACCTACACATGGTAAGTGAGCCTCATCAGGAGAGTTTAGTAGATACGACTGATGATGGCCTAACAAGCCGAAATTGATCGAGTGATTTTTTAAACCTATAAAATTTGCGAAATAATAAAACAAGTGTTTTTTTTTTTAAAAATGTGTAAATTAAAAGAACATATATTGATGTTTTTAATAATTAACAGTGAAAATTTAGAAGAAATCGATGAAAAGCGTGTCTAAGGGCCAAAATAATAGATTTTTAAAAGCTCAAAACAGGTTAGAGGATATAATCAAAGCAAAATTAAGTTATACTAATCCTTTGCTATTAAAATTAGCCGTAAAAATTGAATCGAACGAGTCGGACGATATAGAGGTTCACAGTGTTCTTAGTTTAAGTGAAAAAAATTTAGAAGACACCCCGTTCTTCTTAGGATAGTATATTAAACAAAGTTATTTGTGTTACTAACAATTTGTATTGCGCAGAATTCATTTATTTTTGTGTTAGAAAATATATGAAGTTCCTGCCATTATAGAGTACAGAATTTTTACGGAAATTATAAATAATAAATCGAGTCTCTAATGTGGTTGTTCAGACTTGGTTCAACCTCCTCAAAAATAATCTGATTGGAGAGCTGCATTTTAAGCTGGGCAGATTTGCGGACAAACTTCAAGAAACCACATTGCGGTTATTGAAATCCGCAGAATGTGCTCCGCATCTAAAGGCCAGGAAAAGGAACACAAATAAAATTTGCAAAAAGCGGCAGGAACCATCAAATGAACCATTAACACCATTAAGAGTTACAGCTGATGAGGAAAACCCCTATGATCCAGATTTAGAAAGAACATGGTGTAAAGCAAGAAGGAGGGTACGATTTGTGAAATCGTATCGGACATGGCTGTCCTATGCCAACTTTACATTTAGGTCACCAAAATGATCGCCTATTTTTTTCAAACTGAAACTGGTTTCAGATAGCCTGGGTCCTATGCCAACTCTTCATATAGGTCGCTTTAGTGTCAGTTTCTGTTGCGCACCTCCATGAGCAGCCAACACGTTCTTATCGGGCAAGCAATCAGTGGAAAGTGGGAGGATCTTTACTGCCATGTTTACCGTGAGGCACAACAAAAACTATACGTGTTGAAAATTAGCGAAAGCAGAAAAAAAATTAAGATCACATGAGATAACTGGACCAACACATCACCAACAACAACAGAAAGTAATTAATACATAATTTAGTTCTTAAAACAATTTTATTATAACATGATGAAATTCAAATGAAAGAAATATGTTTGGAAACAAATTTATAGTATCAGACAATTTTTTTTTTTTTTATAAACTAAGTATTACTAAAAAAAAAAATGAAAGTGTGTGTGATACGCAAAACACTACAAACAATGAATATTAGTTATATAAAAAAACTCACCCGAAAAGTATCCAAGGGTACCCGTGGCTCTTTATGGCTGATTGCTGAAAATAAAAATTGTTTGCTACTACCACACTACTTCCTCACAGTACCAACTTGACATTATATACTCTAACTGATTTAATTTCAATTTCAAAATTCCTCTTTTTTTTTTTTTTTTAATTATTTACAATAAAAAACCTTTATGAATTATTTACTAAATTACTGTAAACTCAAAGAATGTTATTTCAGACAAACAATTACTACACAACTTATGTAATGTATATTGTGTATACATATAAAAAAAAAATCATATATAGTACATAATATGTACTCATATAATAATCTATTAATAAGGCCACTACACAGCCAATCCACTAAAAAAAACAACACTAAATATTTTTAATAGAGCACACGAATTCCACGGTTATCCGAATGAAACATTACACCAAACGTTTTATTTTTAATTTTTCTGGAATCTGTTTTTTTTGCTGATATTTTCCTCCATCAAAAAAAAGTAAGAAGGCCCCGTTAAATCGCCAAGCTGCGGTAATTATCCAATTTATATATATAAGACGTGATGATTAACCCTGCATATATTGCCACAATATGATGGGCTTTGTATATCTGCTTGTGTCATAAAGTAAAGGGAAGCTTATTAAAAATCAATTAAAATATAACACCGCACCATTTCTTACCCGTAAAAAAAACTTAAAGGGGATTGTATTTGGTTCACATATCTCTTCTTTGTACAGACACACTAATTGACTTTAAATTTACCAATAAGGTAATCGTCAATGGTCTAAAATCACCATAATTTACTTTAACGAGTATGATTTGTTCGTGTACTGGCAATTTCAAAGAATTATTATTTTATAAAAATTGTACTTGACGCGGTGGCCTTCCAGAATCAATTGAAGAAAATTGGGAAAATGTTTTTTTTATGATATTTGGTATATTTATTGGGTGAGATCATATCAAACATGGTTGCCCTAAACACTCTAATCGCCAATTTTTTCAAAACTGAAAATGGTTTCGGAGAGCCTAGGTCCTGTGCCAACTTTTCATATAGGTCGTTTTGGTTTCAGCTTCCTAAGGTTTTCTCAAAAAAATTGTGTAGCGAGTCGAGTGCCTTGCTAAAATGCGCAGCGAGTTGATTTTTTCATATCTGAAACTGGTAGCCTAGGTCTAGTGCCAACTTTTCATGTATGTCACTTTGGTGTCAGCTTCCTAGGATTTTCCCAAGAAAATTGGGTAAATCATTTTTTCTGAAATGCTATTAAGTCCTTAAATTATATCTCGTAATTTTTACTCTACGATTTTCACTACGAAGAAAGATCATTTTTAATACCTTAAAAACAAATAAGTATCTTAACGGTAAAATCTTTAGTAATTTAAATAAAGGCAAACCAGATGTTAAAAGCGGTTTCTTTGAAATTATGCGAATGGATGAATTTTGCAGAACTAGCAGCGGTTGAAGAGAAGATGAATGAACACCACCCCAAAGAACTATTGCATATTGTAGCTTGGACCGAATTAGGTTGTAGTAAATCGTAGTAGAATCGACACGGAACAAAGCATGCGAAGAATATACAATTTTTCGTTACAACCGTAAATATAATGTTGAAGATTTTAAATATGTTTTTTAAAACCAAATCTTGTATCTAACGTAACTCCTAAATATTTAAAGTTTTCCAAAATTTCAATGCTGTTACATTCATTAGAGCAACTGGATAATTCAGCTTAGTCATCGTTAGTTTTATAGTTCATACGTTTAGTATAATGGTAAATAATTTCAAAGTTTTCTCTATAGGACCATATAATTTAAAAAACATTACTTTGATTTTGTGGTTAGAACCATAAAATGAAAAATCAACCATTTTCTTAAAATTAAACAGTAGTAATTGACTTGATAGGCAGTTTACCTGGTTTGATGATCCTCTATAAGTAAGTATAATGTCATCGGCAAAACCAATCATATATCCTTTCAAGTCTGAAAAAGGACCCTGAACTGAACGCTGAGGAACGTCGCAGCGGATCATTCTACAACTGCTATATTTTCCACAAATATTTACAGTTTTCTTTCTGTTCAGAAGATAAGACCGGAACCAATCAGCTCAGCGTACTCGAATTAGGTTTACCTCTAGCATGCCCAGCTTGTCACAAAAAAAAACTCAGCGATTCAAGCAAAGTGTTATCAACCTGTTGACGGACGGGTAGGTTTATGTTGGTTTAACTACGCGACAAGGATGGGATCAACCAATTAGTTTAAACAATGGGTAAACTATCGAAAGTTGTTTTATCAAAATTGAATAAAATATTATTCTTAAGGTTTTAATTTTTTATTTTTTTTTAAAAACCGATTGTGATACTGACGAGTGCAACAATTACAAAACATCGAAACTATCGATAGCGCAGACTGCAGAGATAGTTCTCCACCTCTATTTTCACACTATTTAAATTCGGTTTATTTGAACAATAGACGTTAATGACGTCAGCCGATTTGATTTTAGAGAACCTTTTTTTCAATTAACTAGCTCGGCACAAGTTTTATTGACTTTTTCAAAAAATATAAAAAAATATATTAAATAGAAAAAAAATTATTACAATCACTTGGAAATTAAGATTCATAGTTAATCATTTTTCCTGTGTGGAAATAAAATGGCTAATTGGAATAATTTTGTATTGCGTATTTTATGTGTCATGATAACAAAAAAAAAATTCGAAATAATTTGCAATGCAAAAAAATATGCCTCGATTAGTTTTAATTTTTAGTTTGATGAAATACGTTAACAAAATATATATTTTTAAACCATTCAGAAAACAAAAATTTTCAAAATTCAAATAATGTATCCCCAATATTTTTCATTGTGGTAATGTTAATAAGGTTTCACAAATGAGCCGTTTAATTTTGAAAGTGATAACAATAAACTTGTTTGAATAGTGATAACAATAAACTTGTAAAAATATGATCTTATTATCGGTAAACAGTTTATAGTCAAAAAAAAAAAAAAAAAAAACATTAGATAAATTGAAAGATAATTTAAAATCTCGAATATTTTTGCATTTATTGATTCTCTGTTCGTTCATTATCTCGTTTCAACAAAATGTGGACCGACCCACTTTTAAAATAATAATTGGCTCGTCGAAATCATAACGTCTCTTGCGGCACTTTAAAGTCGAATAGAACTAAAAGTTCTATGTCAAAACTGGGGTATGGGGTTAGTACTGTTTGTAGTTAAATTTTTTAACGTTTAAACGGTGCCATTATTTCAAAATTGCATTTTGCTAAATTTCGCAAGCTTTGAATAATCCTATAATTAAATTCCATAAGAGAAAAGATGTTAATACCATAAAAATAAAATGTTGTCTACAAATCTTTTACAAATAATACTTGTGGTTTTTGTAATTTATATTTTTGTAAACATACAAAACTTCGTTTTTTGTTATTTTCTAATCATAATCTAGATTAATTTTATTAATATTTATTGTTTTTTTTTTTTTTTTTTTTTTTTTAATCTATGTAATCTTTTTCTGGGGCTCAAGGCACTCCCAACTCTTTCGCAGTTAATTTTACCGTCCTACTTTACGCAGTAGTAGCCAAATCGAGGACGTACGGCTATAGACCCGCTTTGTATAAACCACCTGCACATTGCATTGCTTCATGCCAACCTATAGTGCTGACATGAAAGGTGGGTCGGCCCAAGGATTCTGCACTCTCAACAGGGGGTCATAGTTGTGTTCATCATCATCATCGATCGTAATCAGATGATGAAAAATCCCTTTTGCATCCCGCCCCTATCGGGATTCGAACCCGGTACCTCCCGATCCAAACGCCGCAGCTTTAACCACTGCGCCGTTTGCTCGGTAATATATTTATTGTTGCCTAGTACTCTTTTGCTTAAAAAAACAAATGGTTTCGGGCTATCAATATTGATGATTCTGTATTTTATATTCGTTTCAATTCATAATATTATTCGAGCCTACTGCATAGTAGAAGTGGAATAAAGCTGCAAAATACTTGAAGCTAAATTTTTTGTTATGTCAGTTGTTTGTGTAATACAATGAAGATCTTTTCATATTTTGGCAACAAAAAGGCATCTAACTCATTTTTTGCATTTTTATTTTATGCTTTATTTTACGAGTCAAAATATACAACAAAATACGAGATATAAATGTGCTTAATTGCTCGTGTTAAGAAATTTTTATGATCCCCTTACTGCTTTAAAAATTGGTTGGTGAATGGTTATTCAAATTTGAGTGTCGTATGGTGAAAATTTAATATTATTTCAGAAACAAATTTCTTATGTTTTATTATCTTTAAGTATGTAATTTTTAATGTATAATAACTGAAAGTTAAAGCTCTTGTGACTAAGCCACACGTCGGCAATTTTTTTATAAATTTTTTGGGAAAAATATGCAGTTGGATCTCGTTTTAAATAAATTATAATATGTATTTATATTAAGCAGGGTATTTCATAACGAACTGTGAACGCAAAGAGTATGCTCCCGAACAATAATGCCTTGGTTATACCAGAAAACATAAAAGTACCCAGTTTCCACATTTCCGTCGCAACAACAATCAATATTTTTATTTAATTATTTAAAATTATAACAAAATTTAGGGCGATTCTAGTTTGTAGAAAAACAAACAACAATTACAGAAGAAATAAATTTTGATAAATTCATTGCACATATATCGTTGGGAATGTCAGTATAGTTAGCTTAAGTGAAAAAACTGTACTTTTCTCCCTTCTTATTTTATTCTTTTATGTATAGTACTTAATTTTTCCTTTTTACATATTATTTCGATCTTATTAGACCATTTTCAAATGTTAAAACACAGAAATATTATGAGAAAAATTATTATTATTAAATAAAACCTTGATCAACAAGTTCCCGGAATAACCACCGTGTGGCGCTCCCATCGTTCCGATTTGAGTTCTGTTTTTTTCGTTAAGTTGGTACATCCGTTGTTGATATTCCCTCTAAATCTTAGCGTCATAGCTTGACATTTGCAAAAGTTACGTAGTCAAGAGTACATCTATCTCTGTGTGTGTTGGCGATTATTTACAATTTTAAAAATTATTTACAATTTTAAACATGATTTGCGAGGCTGAATCCGATCCCACATTCATCAAAAGGATCATTACTGGAGACGAGACGTGGGTTTATGAGTACGACATGTAATCCAGACATCAGGCAAGTGAATGGCGTTCACCAAAAAAAAACCACGTCGTTTTCAGTCCAAAAAAGAAGGCAATGCTCACGGTTTTCATGGATTACAACGGTGTAGTGCATCATGAATTTTTGCCAGAAGGCCAGACCGTAAACAAAGAGTATTATTTGGGCGTTATGAGACGTTTGCGTGAAGCAATTGGCCGAAAGAGAACAGAACTGTGGGCAGAAAACTCGTGGATTTTGCAACATGATAACGCACCGTCGCACAGTGCCATCATTATTCGTAATTTTTTGACGAAAAATGCAACAGATACCATCCAACAGCCACCGAATTCACCTGATTTGGCTCCCTGTGACTTCTTTCTGTTCAATCGAGTTAAAAAACCATTATGGGGAACGCGTTTCAGCAGCCGAGAGGAAATAATGGAAAAATCGCCAACACACACAGAGATAGATGTACTCTTGACTACGTAACTTTTGCAAATGTCAAGCTATGACGCTAAGATTTAGAGGGAATATCAACAACGGATGTACCAAAACCTTAACAAAAAAACAGAACTCAAATCGGAACCATGGGAGCGCAAGACGGAGGTTATTCCGGGAACTTGTTGATCAAGGTAGTATATATATATATATATATATATATATATATATATATATATATATATATATATATATATATATATATATATATATATATATATATATAGGTATATATATATATATATATATATATATATATATATATGTATATATATATATATATATATATATATATATATATATATATATATATATATATATATATATATATATATATATATATATATATATATATATATATATATATATATATATATATATATATATATATATGTATATATATACACATATATATATATATATATTATATATATATATATATATATATATATATATATATATATATATATATATATATATATATATATATATATATATATATATATATATATATATATATATATATATATATATATATATATATATATATATATATATATATATATATATATATATTAGGGTGTCCCTTATTTTGCCAATTATTTTGTTTTTTTGATTATTGTAACACACACCTTCCACTTTTTTTCCTTTTAGTATGTAATGTATCTATGCAAAATCTTAGCCGAATCGGAAAACATTTACCCGTGCCTCAGGGGCCCTTAAGTGTACAAACAGAAATCATCTAGTTAAAATTTAAAAAATAAAGATTATTTAATTTTTGTGTATTACTAATATTTTTATTTAACTGGAATAACATAATAAAAATAATGTTAGACATTTAAACAATATTTTAAAATGTCTTTTTCAAAATTTCCTTATTGCACTTCGGAAATTAACGACGATGTTCTTGAACACAACGTAAAATAAATTCCTTTTGTGCTTCATCTTTCGTTAGACGCCCATGCTAATCTTCTACCAATCTAACAGATCTTTCTGCTGTATCATTAACAACATTCAACGATTATGTGATTTCCCTGCCACGAATATAGTGGGTATTCAAATTCCAATCAGCAGGATCTTCTTCAAGAAACTGAACGTTTATATCAAACCTTTCGAAAAAATTGTTACTATTTTCAGATATAAACGAATCAATAGTTCTTCCTACGGTGTGTAAATTAAATAGATATTAGATATATTTAAAAGATACAGATTAATTATCAAAAATGTACCCATAAAATGCTCGTTAATATCTTTTGCGCTTAACGTTAGATGTTTAAGTCCAGTAGAAGTACTACAGGTTTTCAAAGCATCTTTCATTTTTTGTTTAACTCAATCGACACATTGTCATCAAAGAAGGATAAAGCAGCAGTTTCTTCGGTAAGGTACCACAGGTGGTTACAAAACTTATTAATAGTTGCTGATGACATGGTTGCATCTATATTTTCGAACCTATGATAAAAATAATTGATGATTATTCATTAAATACTGAATTTTTTAAGCTCCAAATATGAACCTACCTTTTCAACTCTTTTAGAAAGTTTAAATCCTCATTCGGTGCTTTGATAGGGCATGCACAATTGAACCAAACTTTGGTGTATATAATTACAATAAAAATACAAATATCACGAAACGAATTTAGTTGTTTGACTGAAACTGTGTACTGATGTCTAAACAAAAATATCTTTAGACTATAGATTGCTCGACTCATCCAGCGGGCCTGATGCATGGCACCAGGAGGTCGAATTTTAAATTGATTTTCAGCATTCCCACCCAAAAATATAATGACTAATTGAAGAAATTCACGATAATCATCTCGATAAGGAAATTGCAATCGCTCTTGTGCAAATCGTATAATCTCATCTTTTTTATCATTAAGGACTTGTAAACATTTTTCATCTGTTAATGCATTTAAATATTTGGTAGGATCAATATCTTTCCAATTCTTTTGAAAATATTTAAATACTGGAATATCCGGGCTTGTAGTGACTTGTGGAAGTTTGACCTCAAAAGCACATCGCAAAACTAGCTCATAAATATGATGGCGACAAGGAAAGTATGCTAGACTGCGTCCTAATCTTTGTTCCAATAAAACACAGGCTCCTTTGAGACGCCCAGTATTTGATGCTGTAGTATCACAACAAAGTCCCTGAACTCGTTCACACAGTCCCCAATTATCTAGAGCTTCAAAAACGGCATCAGCTTGATCCTTTCCGGTTGAGCCTTGAAGCTTTTTAATGCTTATCAATTGTTCAATATTCTCGCTTGTAACAGTAACAGGTAAATATGCAGTTGCGTTATCCCGAACATTTAAAGCTGGTAACAATTTTCCGTCCCAGTGAACGATAACATAATTAGGCATAGATTCTTTAAATTGATTTTGAATCAATGCTGCACGTTCAACCCTCAACTTTTTCCGACAGCGATGAATTGACGAACGATTTATTATCAATTCATCAATATTATGTGATAAAGCTTCTGCAGTTGCTTCCAGAACATACATGGAATCTCGCACACTTAAGTTACACCTATCTAGTACTGCAACTAACTTTGGAGTAATGAATTTTTGTTTTCCACGTGTCTTTTTGGCGGGGGGTGGTAATAGATATTCTTCTTCGGAAGTTATATCACAATCACTTTCTTCCTCTCCTTCTTCATATTTATCAGGTGAAGTTGATGTTGATGGCTCTTGTTCGACGCGTGATTTTACTTTTCTCTCTTCTTCTTTTCTTAGACGTTGTTCTTTTCGTTTTTCTTTCTCCATTAATTTTTGGTTTATACCACCGGCACCGAGATAACCAGGTCGACCCGTCTGCCGTTGGCTTATTAAAAATGCTTTATCTTCTTCGATTCTGATTTTTTGTAATGCATCTGCGTGAGCAATATCGAATAGCAAGTCTAATTTTGTTTGAAACTCCTGTTCTTTTTTACGATTACCTTTAGTTTCTCTTAAACAGTTTTTTTGAATCGATCGCCATTCGCTATAAACTTTAGTTAATTTAACTACACAGTGTGGAATAGCTCTGATTGGTATTCTGCCTTTTTCCCAGTAAATACCGCACTCACGTACAGCTAAGTTAGCACTTTCACTAATTGTTAATTTAACAATTCGAACATTGTAAAACAAAACAGAAAGCTCTTGTCTTATTGAAGGTAATTTCGAACCTACTATTTGTTGACTAATATGTCCAATTAAATAGATCTCACTCTCACTACGAAGATATCTTGTTGACATAGTGAAAATACACAAAATTCGTATTTTAATATAATTATTACTTACGTTATGACTGATGAATATTATGTGCAGTGTGCACAGAATGAAATTTGTGATTCCCAAATTTATATTATCTCAAGGGTTACTGAGCAAACAATGTGCGGGATTTGGCCACAAAAGCCAAAACATCAAAATCGGTGGTGGAACGAGCTAAAACCAGAAATAATCTACGAATAGTCGAACTTATAAGAAGCCAAAAATTCCAAAAATAAGTGTTGAACATTTTAATAGAGGGATAGATCGAGCAAAGAATCTCAATAAATGGTTGAACGAACGGAAAGATTATTGTATCGTATTGGACGACGAGACTTACGTCAAAATGAATTTCTCGACACTTCCAGGTCCCCAATATTACATCAGAAAGAAAGATGAAGAACTGGACGAATCAATTTCTACCAATATATATATATATATATATATATATATATATATATATATATATATATATATATATATATATATATATATATATATTTTGTTATAAATAAATAATTTCATCACAATTATTCTTGTTAAGAATAAGCAATCAATTAAAAAAATAAAAATAAACGAAGTCTCACACTAAAATCATTTTATTATGGATCTTTTGGAAATTTTAATAAGAATTTTTCGGTGAATTGTGTTTTCGATGAATTGTTATTGTGAAGAATTGTGAGTTCGTAAAATTTTTGTTCTCTGAAATGTTGTTCGCAGAATTGTGCTTCAATGAATTTTCGGGATACTTAGTTGGTATCCCGAAAGTTCATCGAAACACAATTCTGCGAACAACATTTCAGAGAACTGTTTGTTTTTATTTCAAAAATTAAAAGGCAAATATGAACAAGAATAATATGGAACTATGATACAGCAATATAGACGAAAATTTTTGGAAGATCAAATACGATGAAATAATAACATTAAGAAAATATAAAGAAAAACGTTTAATGAAATTAAATACTTACTTGTACATTGATCAAATTACATTTAAAATTTAGATAATTTAAAAAAAAAAACTACAAAATTATCATCATTGGCAACATGAAATAAAAGCTTTTTGTCTTATTACGATAGAACAACCAAAAAATACAAGACACAATTTATAAAAAAGCTCTTTTGCCGAACAAATTTTTTTTTGCAAGGAAATAGAAAAAACAATAGGAAGGAAGATGGACGAAAAGCAATCACATTACTATACAATTCAATTAGAGCCAATATTATATTTGTATGTAGTTGTAAAACTATATATTTTGTACATTTATAGATTTTTTTTTGTTGACGATAAATTTTTACCTTATGGAAGGAAAATGTGAAAACCAACATAAAATATAAATTTCAAACTATTTTTCATTACCTGCTTGCTCTGTAAACAAGTAAGTTTATATCATACATATCTTTGTGTATTGTGTACGATAAACGTATTTTTTATTCATAAATAAACAAATTACATTCTCCGTTGAAATGAACATCAAAAGAAGATAATGATTCATGAAAAGAATAAAATACTCTGTATTTGTGCTTTTAATGGTCATTTTTAATTTTAAATGAAACCTTCAGTGCAATAACACAGGCTTAGCCACACATTTTTCATATTTGAGTTAATGTCATTAATAATCTAAACATGAAAAATATGCGGCTTAGTGCGTTTTTCCACTGAATGCTTCATTTGTTGTTCACATTCAAGATGTGATGTACAATACAAAGAAGATTTGTGTTCCAATAAAATATTAATAAAATTTTGTGGGTAATTAAAATTTTATTAGTTAAATAAATATGCAGATGTAGGGTACAGGACCATATGTGTATCATAATATGGTACATGATGGTTTCATACTACTGGTGCACACTTAAAATACTGAAATATCTAACAAAAAAGGAAATATAAATTAAAAAATTTTACTAAGAATAATCAATAAATTTATACGTACATCATTAATAAATGCGCTATGTTATTATTATTTATGTGTCAAACGCATATCGATCTACTATATATTATCGACAATTATATACTTTTTCTCTATTTTCATTAAATAAATTTATAATCTATAACTTGAATTTTTCTTCATTAAAATAAAAAAAAATTGATTATCAATAAATACAAATTTATTTGTTAAAATAAAATTTATTTTGTTTTGAGTGAAAGTGATTTTACCGAGAACTTCATTCCGGTTCTTTATTTTATAAAACGTGCTGTGAAAATTGGTGATAATAGTTTTACGCTTATGTTTGCTCTACAACATTTCAAGATGCCGAAACCCGGGATCGTGCGTTTGTTTTCTTTTTTCATCGCAAAGACATGTCGATTTCTAATCATTTTTGTTCTCACGTTGTACATCAAATAGATATTTACTCTAACCTCGTGTAACGTGTATTGCAACACCGCCTGACAACCAGAGCTTGTTTATTACAATCAGTGATTATTAAATTCAGTGAAATCATTTAACAAAGTGTTTTTTTTTCTTACACTTTACTACTAAAATTTACTAGATTCGAATAAATCGAAACGACTGAATTACCAGGAGTGTGTTCATAAACTTTACATGGTAACAAAATTGGAATAATGACGTGTAGAAAGGCAGCATTTAGCAGGGTAGAAAATTACAATGTAAGTTTATGAAGGCTTTGTGGTTACAATATTGTTACAATGTAGAGTTTATGAACACACTCCCGCATTGGTAAAGTGGCGCGGCATAATAAAACCAACAGTGAACTAGAAACTTGTCAAGCCATAAACCGTGAACAGCTCGAAACACGTGCAGAAAAATAATCAAATACTTCTTATGCCTGATCAAACTTCGAGACCAAATCAACCCTCAGGTGTATTTTTAATATAAAAAATCCAAGTATCACACCTATTCAAAATAATATATCCGGTGATAGAAATACAGGTGTTTTCGCAGATCGTTCATTATACAAAGCCAACGAAATACGTTTGCCGCGTGTTTCGATCGAATCATTTCGCGGGAGTTACATAGAGTGGCCATCGTTTTCAGATCAATTTAGAACCATACACGAAAACTAAGCGCTTAGCAGAATACATAAATTCTAATATCTCAAAGGATTGTTGAGAGGTGATACTGTAAATCTAATTCGCTACCTGCCAACAACCAATACGACAAGAAAAGACCGATCGTGACGGATTTAATCGAAATATTCCTAGGGCAACTGCAACGAAATCCTAAGATTTCGTTATCAGACGAGGTATCAGAGGTCTGGTGCGGTCTAGTAGCTGGATAAAGCTCTCGGTGTGTCGTGGAGGTTTCCAGACATGATCCCATGCTTGAATAACCGCATAAGAAAAAAAAAATTAAACAAAAATCCGAAAAAAAGCCCTCAGGAATTAAAGCAAATAATAAATTGGGTGCTGTCGTTTGAGATGACAGCACCCAATTTATATGATAAGAAAAGACTGATAGTGAAAGATTTAATCGAACTATTCCTAGAACAATAAGCAATGAAGCAGTATTCACATAAACAGTTAAGAATAATACGCGATACTTCCGACGAAGTACTTAGATTGTGTACCATCTTAAAGGGACAGAGGTAAACAACGAATCCGAAACATCTGTCGAACTCGAGTTACGTTCAAGATATATTATAAGTGTATGTGTTTTCGTAAATGCTTTTATTCTAGCGCCATTGGCGTCGCAATTTGCCATCACGCAATATAGAGGTCACACACTGGAATACAGTCGGTGATCAAATTATTAGAATCACTTTGTAGAAAATTAGCACCAGTAAAAAATTTAGTACACAAGTACAAATTATTTTTTAAGTACCAATTTATTATGAGTGTTTTAAGTATAATTTTACTCGTGTACTAAATATTATAAGTGCTAAATTTAACATGTACTAATATGTGCTAAATTTATTATATAAATTTTGTTTAATTTGTAACACCCTCAGAGGTGCTTCTAGGCTAGTTAGGTCCAAACACCAAATGAAAGAAATGTAGAGCTTAGCTCTGCTAGAAATAGTTTTATTTTTTTTAAATAGAAATATAGTATAAAATAAAAATAAATATTAGTAATTTAAATTTTTTGTACTTACATAAATAATTTAGTACGTAGATAATTTATTTTAAAACATGCAATATTTATAAACATAACAATAATAATTATAAACCGAATGATGGGTTTCTTCTTCCACGATACCTGATGACATCCACAAACTCGAACAACTTGCGATTACACGAATTCTCAGACGTTTCAGAACTAGCTTAGGGAGCGGTGGTCTATTCGAGAATCAAGGATAAAAATGGAACTATGCACATTCGCCTACTAGAAGCAAAAATAAATGTAGCGCCTGTCAAAGAAGTGCTACTGCCGAGATTGGAGTTGTAGCAGCCTTACTATTATGTCATCTAGTAAAGTATATCACCCAAAATTTAGGTATCGAAATCACTTCATTTCACGCATATTCTGATTCATCAATAGTTTTGGCTTGGCTGGATGATCATCCCAGAAGGTGAAAGAATTTTATAGCCAATCGCACGTAAGAAATTTTTGAATATATTCCTAGAAAAAATTGGGTACATATTCCGTTTAAACAAAATCCGGCCGAATTGGTAACTCGTGGTGTAAATTCTGTGAATTGGTAAAAAATCATTTGTGGTGGAATGGCCCAGATTTTTTATCAAATGCTATAGATAACTCTCTAATCAGTTCCGTCAACATCTCACCCAAAAGTCATGATCAAACTAATTTAGAAGAAAGGAACAACTTCAAAAATCTTCATATTGAACTATGCGATTTAGATGAAGTATCGGAGTTATTTAACGTTTCTCGTCACTTAATAAAATTTACAGAGTTATCGCTTATATTTATAAATTTACTACTAATGGCAAGATTAAAGTTGTCATGATGGAGATGTACCTCGACCAACAATCGAAGAAATTAATCGCGCAGAGATTAGTTGCATAAAATAGGCGCAATCTCAGGCATTTTCAAATGAATTAAAATTTAAACATTTCTAAAGAAGGTTTTACCACTTACACCCTTTCTTAGATATTACGAGCAATTCACTGGGGCTATCAGATGAATAAACAATAGCAGGCAGCATCATTCGCGAAAAGTTGCAAAACACCAGTGAGGTTCGAATTAAAAATATCGTTAATGTACAAGTTAAACAAAATAGGACCTAGTATAGAACCTTCAAATACTCCAGCAGAGATAGGTAATTCACTGCTTAATATATTGTTTACCTTGATTTGCTGAGTACGTCCAGATAAATAACTAGTAAAAAGTCTTCGGAGACAGATAAGTTTTTCTATTAAAATCGAATGACTAACGCAATCGAAGGCTTTCTGAATAGCTTTAAACAAATTTGCAACATATTTATTTAGCGAGAGGCGATTGTACACTTCATTCATTAAATTACAAACCGCAGCATCATTGTTGGATTTAGGTAAAAACCAAACTGGTTAACATTCATGATATCATTATCTTCCAAGAAACCTCTAAATTGGTGTAACAGTATAGATTCAAACAGTATAGGTAATGAATTAAGGATCGAAATAGGTCTATAATTGGTCAAACATGTTTTATTTCCTTTCTTAAACACTGCCACTACACAGGCTTATCTTTAAAATAGAATGAAACTCACCAATTGCAATCTAATGATTGACTAAAAAAAAACAGTCGAAAAACATTAACCGGTCAAAGCTTTTTATTACAATAATAAATTTGACGAAATAGGTAATAACTTCAAGCTTATGCCAAGAGAAATTTATGATATTCTTAGTAGAAAAGTTGATAAAATTCAAATATCTCAAGTTAACTTACAACAATCAACTTTATTCATAACAACTGGCAAAAATTAGAAAGAATATAAAAACTTCTAAGTTGATTGAAGAACTTAGCTACAACTAGCCCTCAACAGACATCGGATGTGTTTAATAATTTTTTGATGAATATTCCTTCAGTTGTATTTCCCAAATTGAAAACATTTAGCAATAGCTAACTGCAACCATGAGGATCGTAGCAGTTTTATTTTTGGAAGTCCTAAAAGTTATACCAGCTCGTACTTTTTCAAACAAGTTAATTTATTAGAAATTATTTCTAAAATTAATAAATTAAAAAACAAATCATCTGCTGGTTTTGATGGAGTAAATGAATTGATTGCCAAAAATTGTTGTTGATTTTTGGTAGATGTCTTGAAATTTCTATTTAATTTGAGTTTGGATAGTGGAATATTTCCAGATTAGTTAGACTGAAATCGAGCTTCCGAACAGTTAAATAATTATAGACCAATATAACTATTAAGCATCTTTTCAAAATTATTTGAAAAAGTTATGAAAAAACAATTAGTTTCTTATCTTGAAAAAATTAATTTTTTGATTGGTAACCAATTTGGATTTATTGCGGGGAAATCTGCGAAGGAAAAGACCTTTTACATTTTTTTAAACCACATTTGTTCACCTATTAACAGCTCGCATAAACCTACTGCACTATTTATCCATACTTCACAATCATTTGATACTGTCGATGAATATATTCGTGATTCTCATATTTCGTGAACTTAAATTTCCACCTCTTAGATATCATTATCTCTTTAAAAATGTTCTTCCTTCGCAGTAATAGTCAACACAGCCAAATAAACCATGCTTACAATTTAAAAATCCAATTTTCTTATTTTCAGGTGCAATAATGAAAAGTGTACAATATTTGACTTGTGCATGGCAATGTACTGGTTTCATACATACAGCATTTAAAGATTCTTTCTCCTGAGCGCAAATATCAATTTGAGAACCACGGTTATCGTTGTTTAGCATTGATAACATTGAGGAATATTTCTACCAATATAAAAATTTCGTTTCATGAACTGAGCTCTCAATGTGTAGAAAACTTTTTAATTTTTTCTCTGCTCCAACAATTCAATCAAGGTGCAACAAAATTTACTCTAAAATGCAGTATCTAACATAAGACGAGTTCAAATTTGATTCCAGTTTGTATTTCAGTTTTTATTCTTGTTGACGAAATAAAATTCTGTTTCAATTTTCCTTTGCAAAAGTGAATGAATTTTGACACGTATTTCAGCTTCTGAAAGGTGAATCAATTAAATCAATTTTGAAACGCAGTTGCGATGGCGACAATAAAACTATAATGAACTTTTATAATGAATTCGTTACAAAACCAAAATAGTACTATGAATAATAATACATACAATGAAACAAAATGACAAACAATATAAATGCGCATAAGCGATCACGAATATGTAAGCAGAGAATATAAAAGTGTCTGCATGTATTGAGAATGTCGTATTTTAAGTTAGGTTGAGAAGTTTGATCCTAAAATTAGATATGAAATTCTGCATAGAGGGAACAGAGACTTTTGTCTAAACGGGTCTTTTGTCTAATGGGCCTTACGGGCTTTTACTATGTTTCACTGTAATTTATAACTTAAACATGTATTTTGTATCGTTAATTTTGTTTTTATGTAGTTTTAATTTACTATGAAAAAGAGATAAATAATAATAAACAATATGGCTTTTCATGTTACTTAACTTTTTTACCAAAGGATATAACCATGGTAGGAAGAAAATACGTATTTTGGATTGGTTTGATTGATTCATTCGGCAGAAGTTCGACTATAAAGATTGAAAATAAACTAATAGCTTTGATTATTTCTCAATCTTCCATAAGGTATGTTGAAACACAGTTTATAATAATCGACCCACTAAGAATATAGTTACATGCACAAGATAAAGCTGACTGCATTCCATTCCCACCATTCAAATGCAACATCAGCAAAAACAATAAAGTTGAAACCTTTGAACAAAAGATACCGGATGGAAAATATCGTATGATAATATTTTGATAACATAGCATTAATTGTTGTATAGAATAAAAATTAAATGTTAAAATAGTCAGTTCTAGTTTACTCGTGTTTAGTTTAACATCTTAATAAATAAATTGTAAGAAAATTATTAAAAAAAATTTTTTTTTATTTAAATCACGGTATTCTGACTCGTAATTGGCGCAGCCGTCCGGACGAAAGTTTTGTTCTAAAATTGTAGTGAAAGTGCAAGTGAACAAATATTCTGTGTAGTGAAAACAGTAAGTAGCAAATAAAAACTACTTTGCAGAGATTCCGTCTGAATTAATTTTCTCTTGGTTGTGTGGAAATTCTGTTGTTGCTAGAAAGTTTTCTAAACGGAGTAGAATATACTCGCTTGATTGAGAATCGTTGAACACGGAGTACAATATACTCGCTCGATCAAGAATCGTTTTTAAAAAACCCACGTAAGTTACGATAGAAGAGACGCACACTCAGTGAAAATTTTCTTTTGACATCCTGGGCTAAAGGTATTACCACCCAAAGGACTTGTGTATCACGCCGACCACGCTACATAGCATACTTTCGGTACCCGCTGTCATCTACACCACGACTACACACAAAAAAAAAAAAAAAAATAAAAATTTTTCAGGTAAGAATTCTTTAATATTTTTTTTTGTAAATTTGTATTGTGTTATGTACTACTAGATAGGCGTGCACAGAATCCAATTGTCAATTTGCATTTTTTTTATTGTGTTTTGTTTAAAAAACAAACTTCTTACCGCCACGCTATTGCGCACTACTAGATAGACGCAACAGCCGGTGCTACTACCATCGCATACTACAAGATAGGTGCGAAAACAGGCAAAAACTGAATCACATTCATATACCTTTACCCTAAGTGTACTAGATTAATAAATTAATTTTTCACACAAAGTAGTAGTAATTCGACAAAACGAATTCTATCCGGGAAAAGAAAAAGGCTATCAAGTTAATATTTGACGAAAATAGAGACTTACGGCAAATAGCGGAGGATACACGCCAAGAAATGGAGTGGGATCAAATTAACGCACAATTAGCCGCGATAGCTACTCAATTGACAAACTTAAGTCAAAAACAATCCGAGCAGGATCAAGTATTAACATATCTTGGCCAAAAACTCGAAACACCAGTTAAACCAGTTGTTCCACAGGAATCAACACACGACAACCAAAAGGTTGCCGACATATTTAGGATACCCGATCCGATCAAGTCCATTCCCTCCTTTGATGGGAATAAAAAACAAGTAACTGCTTGGCTGAAAACAGCCGAAGAAACGTTATCGGTGTTTGCAGAACTAGTTCCGCAAGCACAATTTAAGATGTACATACAAGCAGTTAAAAACAAAATTGAGGGTAAGGCAAAGGATATCCTATGCCTCGCCGGAGACCCGGAATCTTTTCCGGAAATCAAAGCAATCCGGCTAGAAGCTTTGGGCGACAAGCAGGAGCTCTCGTACTAGAAGTCCCAACTGTGGGCAAATAAACCACAAGACACGATGAACATTCATAGCTTTTACAAAAAAACTAAGGAAATCGTGCAAAACATTAAATCCCTTGCGAAACAAAACGCAAATTATTATGCTTCCTGGAATGCGATTTCCACATTCATCGAGGAAGATGCGCTGGCGGCGTTTATCTCAGGCCTGAAAAAGCCTTACTTTGGATAAAGCCTTCTTTCCAGACTGTTCATTCGAAAGTAACCCAGTTGAATACCAATCATTCGAAATATAAGCTGGTGCAAAATAAACCCAAAGACATTCCGAATTTTCAAACTAAAAGGTTAGATAGGCCTCCCACAGAGTATATGGACGTAGATCCCTCATCGAGGACCAGAAACTCCGGTAACAAAAAGTTTACTTATAATACCCACGAAGTCCTCCCAGACGACAATAATGGTGTGGAAATTTCTAACACAGAAACATTACACGACAATGAAAATTCCGATTTGGGAAATTTTCAGGAAGATCTCGACTCAGCTACGGAAAGTTAAACTTCCTGCCGTATCTCAAATGTCATGCTGCCAATAACCAATACATTACCCTATTATTGGACACAGGTGCCAATAAAAACATAATCAAACCGAATATCATACCTAACCATCTCTTAAAATCCCAAAATACATCGGTGAAGAATATTTTAGGTGTCCACAACCTAACAAAAAAAGGAACAGCAAATCTTATAAGTAAAAATTTACCTCCCCAAACCTATTATAAGTTCAATTTCAACAATTTTTTCGATGGTAGGATCAATGTTTGGAATCAATGGCGAAGATGAACGCTAACATCGGTTACAGATCCAATACTATATCTCTTAACAACCACAAGTTTCAATTTTACCGTTACTATCCAGCGGAAAATTTCTATCACCATACGGTCACCTTTCATACTTCAGAAAACGGCGACTGGGCACTACCCCAATATGCAGAACTCAACAGTCAAATTACTGTCCAACCCGGTCTTTATAAGGCCACTAATCTGAAAACGACCGTTAAAATTTTAACTAGTGAACCAACTCCACCGAAACACTTACCAAAACTCACATTCAAGATTAATAATTTCGAAACCACGAAACTACATTTCAATCCGTGCAAATGAGAGAATTTCTGAATAACCTTCATATCCAATTAGAGTACGCATCGTCTTCAGAATATCATGGGCAGATCGAAAAGACCCATGCAACGGTTATCGAAATATACAATACTAATAAAAGTAAGTTGCCAAATCATACTACCCCAACTGCCATAGAATTGTCAGTTGCATTGTATAACAACAGCGTGCACTCTGCCACCGGCTTCACGCCGAATGAAGTGATTTTCAATCAAAACAACTCCACTAACCCCGCAGAAATTCAAGCACGAGCACACGAAATATTCCAAACAGTTCACGATCATTTGCAAAAAGCATCCACAAGAATGGAAAGATACAACTCTGACAAGGAAAAACCACCCGACCTTACAGAAGGTCAAACGGTGTTTCTCAAACCCAACATCAGAACGAAGTCTCAACCGAGAGGAATTGAGACAAAAATTCAGAATGTTGCGCTGAAAACATTCCACACAAGTAGAAACATTAAAATGGAATTTTTCCGTCTTTATAATAATTAGAAACATTAAGCGGAATCACAGTAAAATAAAAAGATTGAAAAAACAAAATTAATTAAAATCAATTTTTCTTATCATTTCAGATAAATCTTAGTAAAATTTTGCAATTTTTGATAAAATTAGATAGAAATAAAATTATAGTTTAAGAATAATATTGTTAATTTAATATTCAATTGTAAGCTTAAATTTACGCTTTTAATTCAAAAAAATATAAAGTAACATTTAAAATGCATTTCATTATGAAACTACTTACAGTAACAATAACTTTACAAACCTGTTTTAGTCAAAAATTAGAAATTAAAAATTTACACGAAGACCCAATTTTATTGCTTAAATTTAAACCATGTAAAATACAAACAGAGGTCATAAAAATTATACATCCTATTAACCTAACAAATTTAGAAATTACCATAAACTCAAATAACAATTAAACAAGATCATACAACATAAATAAACAGAATTAGTTAATAACTTCCATCAAATAGTACCGAAACAGAGGATACGACACAAACGTTAGGACACCTTAGGGTCCGCCTGGAAATGGATGGCAGGCACTCCTGATGTCGAAGATCTTCGGCTAATCAATGGCACGATGAACGAACTCATCAATGCAAATAACCAACAGTTTCACGTCAATGAGCAAATCAATCAAAGAATCGAAATTATCACAAGCACCGTAAACAGAGCAATGCGGAATACTACTATAGCCAATACCGTGATACTCACTGAAATCGATATGATCGCCACGATTTTAAACATCGACACAGTAAACACGATACTTGAAGATATCCAAGAGACAATAGTCAGGACAAAGATCGAACTGCCAAGCAATCGTATCCTCACACTGACAGAAATTTTAAAGATTAAGGATCTCCTAGTCAGCCAGGGCATCAATGTAACGCTACCAGACGAAGCGCTTAAATGCGTAACACCCAAAATCGCCATTAACAAAGACACGCTTCTATATGTCCTAGAAGTACCTAAAATGGAAGAGGAAGACTCCGTCATTTTGACTATACATAATACCTTTAGTCGTTAACAACATAATTATACCCGATTACCCACGACACTTAATTAAATCTAAACAGAAGGTATTCACGACATTAAATCATAACACCTTCGTCCAAAAACACACCGACATTAAGGAGTTTCGGGATAGATGCATCAGACCGTTAATAATGGGAGCTAGAAGTCAGTGCAATGTTACGTCAGAAACCCAAACTACCGTTCAATATATCGCAGAAGATAAACTTCTTCTCATTAATGCCAAGAAGGAAACGCTATACTCGAACTGCGGGCCCAACAATAGAGAATTAACAGGAAATTTTTTGGTAGACTTTTTCAATTGTACGCTGACTTTCCGTGACAAAAAGTTCCACTCGTATGAAGTAGAAACTGAGATGCAGGTAATTCAAGGAGCAATGCATAATGTACAAGCCACACGTCAATTAATCGCCTCCTTGAGCGTTGATGTTCTCAATCAAGAAAACATCGAGAATAGAAAACGGTTGACGCACGTGTATTTAAGACAAGCAGATCATCAAAACTGGATGTTGACCCTGTCAGGAGGAATCTCTGTCTCATCAATAGGTATAATCATATTGATCGTCTACATTCGTATTGCTCACCGCTCATCCACAATAAACATCAACGATTCGAGTAAAACATCATCGCCCACACCCACCACTTTGCCTAGCACATCCTACACCGATGTACTCTCCAAATATGGCATCCTACCAAAGGCCGAGGACGCCCTTTCTTCATCCCCCGGAGGAGTTACATGCACAAGATAAAGCTGACTGCATTCCATTCCCACCATTCAAATGCAACATCAGCAAAAACAATAAAGTTGAAACCTTTGAACAAAAGATACCGGATGGAAAATATCGTATGATAATATTTTGATAACATAGCATTAATTGTTGTATAGAATAAAAATTAAATGTTAAAATAGTTAGTTCTAGTTTACTCGTGTTTAGTTTAACATCTTAATAAATAAATTGTAAGAAAATTATTAAATAAATATTTTTTTTATTTAAATCACGGTATTCTGACTCGTAATTATATATACTAATTAGAATATATAAATGAGAATTGAAATCGATATTTTAAAATATTCATTAAAGTTAGACTGTTTAAAGGTTTATTGACTTCAGGCCAATCTTTTAAACTAATAATTTACGTTATACAAAAATGAATGTAAGTAAATAATTATATACTCGTAATTTACAAAAATTATTTGTGAAATGTAATATATTCAAAAAACATAAAATAATATTTTAAAATTAAATTTCACAAAGAATTCTCGTTTCACCAGTGACTGATTTACATTTAAATATTTAGACGTACGCAGATGTGAAATGGCGGGTGGTCTAAAAAGTTTCCGCTGTTTTGAAAGTAGATGTCAGTAAAGTTATATATTTTATTTGTTTGAAGAGTGATTTGTCAATTTTGATATGCCATTTTAAAGGTGTCATTTCATAGATCAATACAGAAAAAAATGATATTTCTTTATTCAGTGAAAGGCCCATAATCAGTCATAATCAACTCAACATTCAGCATCAACAGGTTTGATCATTTGCATCAACTTTTATTTTCTTATCTTTTATTCAGCATCAACAGGTTTGATCATCCAAATCATTTGGGGAAAGTCGGTTTCACAAAAAGCTGGATATTTGAATACCACCCGATTTAACAGTAAAAAACTTAATGCATTGGCTTTCCATCTGCAACCAACCATTTTTGAAACGCATAATTACGGGAGACGAAAAATGGATCACATACGACAGTAATGTGTAAGAAAGATCTTGGTCGAAGCATGGCGAGACCACACCAACGGTGGCAAAGCCACATTTGACGCCAAGGAAGGTGATACTTTTTGTTTGATAGTATTGGAAGAGAATCCTGTATCGTGAAGTGCTACAACTACGTCAGAGGTTGATTCTGTTCTCTACTATCAACAATTAGTCAACCAGATTACAGCAGGAAATTAAAAGGCAGCAGCCAGAATTGATCAACAGAAAAGGAGTTGAGTTTCCATCTTGACAACACCAGACCAAACACATCTTTGATGACGGTAAAAGTTGTGAGAACTTGGTTGGGGAGTTTTAATGCATCCATCGTACAATAATAATCTTGCACCGTCAGACTAATTTGTTTCGTTCACTGCAGAACTCTCTTAATGGTGCACAAAATTGGCTCAGTAAACCAAAGTGCTATAAACCATTATAAATGTTTTTTTTTGTGTAAATAACAAACCTTAAATACGAAAATCGAAAGACGGAAAATCCTCAAAGACGTAAAACAATTCATGGTTTTAGTTCGTTTAAACCATATCCAACGATTATCAAACCGTTTATGGCAAACGTCAAAATCTTTATAAAAGAATAATATGCAAGTACGATACTTATTTCAGAAAATGGGTAAAATTATAAATTTAAACCTTAAACAAAATGAAAAATAAGTCAACTGTGGATATTTGTTAGCATTTTAAATGTGGCAAAACATAAATTTACTCCATTTTATGCAAATTTGTAAAATGTACACGGGTTGTAACGAATCCGATTTAATGACTAAAAGAAGAAGTACAACGGACTACGACAAAATAAATACTGCGGTATTAGAATGGTTATGCGAATGGGACCAATTCTTCAAGGAATGGTTTTGAAAATTGGCAAAGAATTATCATTGAATGGATTTAAAGCAACGAATGGCTGGTTGCGGTGCTTTCGCAAACGTTATGCAGTATCTTTCAACATATGTTCTGGTGAGACAAGTGATGTAAATCCATATACGGTCGCGGGATGGAAGGATAAATTGAAAATTATTGTCCATGGTTACGATTTAAGGGACATCGCAAACTACGACGAAACTACATTATTTTATAAGATGTTACCCAATAGATCCCTTCAAATGAAAGGTGAAAAATGTCAAAGAGGAAAATTTTCAAAAGAGCGGTTAACAATAATGTTAACCATTTTTGGAGACGGGAAAACGTACACGACTCTTGTAATAGGCAAAAGCCTTAATCCAAGTTACTTTAAGAAGCTCGACAAGTCCAAATTGTCTATCAAATACCTTTCAAATTCTAAGCTTTGATGACGAGCCAATTATTTGAAGATTATTTATTCAATTTAAACTTACAAATGGAAAAGAAAAACCGACATATTTTACTTTTTTGGGTAACGACACGTGCCACCCACGAGTGTTTTTATCTAATATTAAATTGACTTATTTTCCATCAAATACCACCTCGATACTGCAGCCATTCGATAATGGTGTGATACAAGCACCTAAAGTCAATTATAGAAAATTAGTGTTAAAAACTGTTTTGCTTAAAACAGTTTCCTGTGATAAAGGAAATAACGACATTAGTGCTGAAATGTATCTTAGTATAGACCAGCAAGTAGTTACTGAGATGAAGGAAATAAATGTAGATGCCATAATTAACCAAGTTACTCCTCAGTTTGTCAATAACATTGACTCAACCAATGAAGACGAAAATACTGAGGAAGAAGATTCTGCAATCAATCCGCTATGGTTAGCATAAACACCCTTACAACTTTTGCACTTTCAGCGGGTGAAAATGGTCTTTTTCAGAAAATTAACGATGTCGAGATTAAATTAATTACTTATGCCACATTGAAGCAGAAATCTAGCATGAACCAATTGACGTTGGATGTTTATTTAAGCAAATGAAGGTGATTTGGCGTCTACTGGAGGGGGGGATCAAAGTTGAGTAGAGTAATCTACCAGCTCCGTAACCTTTCGGTAGGGTGCACATTACGCGAGCTGTTCTGGTCATGTTTTAGGCAGCTGGCGTGATGGGTACAATTGTGGAAGGGGTAACCTGGTCACAATTCGCAAGTGTACGTACTGCCTCCTCGTGGCAATCACTGGTAACTGAGGCCCTTTGGTACTTCTGACCATTTGGCACAGGCTAAAGTACGGCGCTAAAGGAGAAACCCTTGATAAAAAACCCTAATCTAAGGTGGAACAGCATATGCCGATGGATGAATGGCTGATAGGTTAATCAGTCCAAAGTATGCGGACTCTGGATACCAGGCGCCCTCCAGTTTTATTTAGCCTTCCTGTGGTAAAGCTGGGTGTCCCACAGGCGACTCTCTTTTCCCAGCAACTCGTGGGAACAAAATGTCGAAACACTTAAAAAATAATAAGGATGATGACGCTCCTAAAGCGTCATATACCAGCGATAGTTCCGCGGTGGTGTTCGAGGGCCTCGGTCCTCTTTCCGCTGTGGGACTCTCGATGAGTGGTCTATCGGATGGGGAGCTCCGTTCGGGGATTGAGAAATTAGTTCTCAACTCCGACATGGACACCTCAGGAGATGAGAACTCGGACCCCGTAAGTGGGGGTATCGCCTCTGTGAAAGCAGGGGAAAGCAAAGTCGTCGGGGAGGACCCGAAATTAGCTGTCAGCAGCACTGACAAACCTTCCGCGGCTCCTCGCGTGAAAATGTGTGGGGCCGCGAAGAAGCGGTACAGGAGGCTTCTTGCTGAGGGCAAACCGCCCGGAAGCGAGACAAGGCTTCTGGCGATGCGGCCACAAAGGGAGTCTTGTGCTCCCGCAGAGGCCCCACCGTCAAAGAGGATCCGCTCGGATGAGGGTACTCCACCGGCACAAAAGAAGGCCAGGGGAGAGGAATCTGTCCCGACGGTCTCGGGTTCTGCGGTCCGGTCTGGACTTACCTTCAGGCAGGCTGCGGAGTCGGAGATAGTTGGGATCTTGCCCACTGGTTTTCCAGAGGTTGTCCTCACTGGAGAGCAGCTAAAGGCTGTCCAGGAGGGCATCCTAGATAAGGTGCTAGAGCAGGAGGCCAAGGAGCTTAAACCTAAGTTCCTTGGCAGTCAGCTTCGGCCTGGTTGGCTGGTACTAACCTGTGCTGACCGGGCCACTGTTCAGTGGCTCAGGGAGGCCATAGGTAATATCAAGCCATGGGAGGGTGCGCAGCTGATCGTGGCCGAGGCGGAAAACCTGCCTCGAGCCAGGATTGTGTTCGGCACCTTCCCAAATAGTGCTGAATTGCCCACAGAGAAGCTTTTTAGTTTTATAAAAAGCCAAAATGAGGGCATGCAGGCGATCAACTGGAGAGTGATCAGGAGAGAGGCGAAAGGCTCTTCGGCCTTTTTCACGTTCTCTATGGACCACTCGTCAGTTGAGAAGCTCAAGCGGGTTGGCTTTAAGGTCAACTACAAGTTTGGGACTGTACAATTGCATCCCAAGGGTGGTCAGAGTGGGGCTAAGCCAGCTTCTGTCGGCGGGACCCAAGTGGTGAAGCCTGTAGAGGCTACGGTAGCGGCACCTTTAGCTAAGACCACCGGGGTGACCACCCTCTCCAGGAGACAGGTGAGGAGAAGGCGGGAAAGGGAGAGGAAGGCGTCAGGAGTTCCGCGGGGGAAGGCCTCACAAGGACTCCTCCCGTGCAAGCCACTGGTTAGGCCTGGAGGCTCTCAGGCAGCGGGGGCCAGCAGAACGGCGATGGAGGACACTGGTCAGCCATCGGCCGGACAAAGAATGCATGCGGGTGGTGGCGGTGCTGAAAAGGAGGCTGAGCAGGGCCTTCAGAAGGGGCCTTCGGTGAAGTGAAGGCACACATCGCCTGCCTGCAGATAAACCTGCATCATGCAAAGGCGTCTTCGGACGTCCTTTGTCGCAGGTTTATCTGCCAAAACATTGGCATGGCTCTAATCCAGGAGCCATGGGTGATTGGTAATCAGATTAGAGGTATACCAAATCAAGTGGGTAAGTTAATTTATCATAACGGAACTCAGAGTCCTAGAGCGGCTGTGTTGGCCAGTTCGCAAATTAATTTTATTCCCATTTCAGAGTTCATCTCCAGGAACTTGGTTGCAGTAATGGTGGAGGTTCTGGGTGAAAGAGGCAAACAGGAGGCTATAATGGCCTCCGCCTACTTTCCTGGAGACTCAGAGTTAATACCTCCACTTGAAGTTAGGCGGCTCATAGCTCATTGCAAACGCAATGGGCTGGCCTACCTGATAGGATGCGATGCAAACGCGCACCACACGGTGTGGGGTAGCACGGACATCAATAACAGGGGTGAGTACCTTTTTGAATTTCTGATCTCAAATAATGTAGACATTGTCAATAGGGGAAGGAAACCTACTTTTATAAATGCGATTAGGCAAGAGGTCCTAGATCTGACACTTGCTAGTCCGCATTTCAGCGACTTGGTCAAAAACTGGCATGTGTCTGAAGAGGCCTCATTATCGGATCACTTGCACATCAGATTCGATTTGGCGGCTGAGACCATGCAGCGGCAGGAAATCAGAATTCCAAAACTGACCGACTGGGACTCTTATAGAGTCTCACTCGAATCAGAAATGCCCTCGGTTGTGGGGAACATAGAGTCTCCAGAGGGTTTGGAGATCTGTTCAAACCAGCTGCATAATTCTATACACTTGGCTTACGAGAACAGCTGCCCAGTTAAGCGAAGAGAGTCCACAAAGATGGTCCCTTGGTGGAACGGGACGCTGGGTAAACTGAGGAAAAAATCGAGAAGATTATTTAACAAGGCTAAACGCACCGGTGAATGGGGCGAGTATAAGATGGCCTTGACGGAATATAATCTCGAACTAAGGAGATCCAAAAGGGCTACCTGGAGGAATTTCTGTGAGGGAATCAATGAATTGCCCTCTGCAGCTCGTCTCCAGAAAGTCCTTTCCAGGGATCATTCAAATGGTTTAGGACTTCTCCAGAAGCAAGATGGGGGGTTCACTGAAAACCGGAAGGAAACCTTAGAGGTACTGCTAGAGACCCACTTTCCGGATTCAGTAGTGGTAGGAGCCCAAGAGAACTCATATGATCCTTCGAGTGAGGTGGCCTATTCGCCTCACAGTAGGATCTGGAGTCTCTCTGGGAAAATTTTTACACCCAGCAAGGTTCGATGGGCTATTGGGTCTTTCAAACCTTTCAAATCCGCTGGAGGGGATGGTATCTTTCCAGCTTTACTTCAAAAAGGTATTGAGGAAATACTCCCTAGCTTGATCCAGATGTTTCGGGCAAGTTATGCTTTTAATTATATTCCGAAACTGTGGAGGAAAGTAAATGTGGTCTTTATACCAAAGGGCGGGGGTCGTCCAGACACCCAGGCCAGGGCATATCGGCCAATTAGCCTCACATCGTTTCTTTTGAAGACGATGGAAAAAATCCTGGACTATCAAATAAGAAGTGAGGTCCTTGAAAAGAATCCGCTGCATCGGGACCAGTTTGCGTATCAAACTGGTAAATCCACGGTTATGGCCCTTAGCGGGCTAGTCACGAGGATTGAAAAAGCAGTGACATATAAAGAAATTGCCCTTTGTGCCTTTGTGGACATTGAGGGGGCGTTTGATAATACCTCCTATGGATCTATAGAGAGGGCAGCAATGGGAAAAAGGGTTCCACTTTCTACAATTAGGTGGATCCGTTCCATGCTGGAACATCGTGAGATTACTGCCAGACTAGGTGGCGAATCAGTAACCATCAAGGCCGTAAAGGGCTGTCCTCAAGGAGGCGTACTATCTCCTCTTTTGTGGTCATTGGTTATTGACAGACTACTGGTCCTTCTGAGTAGCCATGGGTTTGATGTCCAGGGCTATGCGGATGATGTGGCTATCATAATCAGAGGCAAGTTTGATGAGGTCATTTCTGATCGCATGCAAAATGCACTCAATATAATATGGCAGTGGTGTTACCAGGAAGGGCTCAGTGTCAATCCAAGCAAAACTGTCATTGTTCCTTTTACGAGGAGGACAAAGCTTGCGCTTACAGCTCCCTCGTTAAACGGTACTACTGTTCCTTTTTCCAGCGAGGTTAAATATCTAGGGGTTATCCTAGATCAAAGACTGAACTGGAACCAACATTTGTTGAAAGTTCAAAATAGAGCCATCAAGGCTCTCTGGGCCTGTCAAAGACTCTATGGGCGTACTTGGGGACTACAACCAAAAATGATCTACTGGTCATTTCTTACAATCATTAGGCCTATGGTCACCTACGCATCGGTTGTATGGTGGCCTAAAACTGAGCAGAAGACAACGCAAACCTTATTGAATAAGGTTCAGCGTGTAGCCTGCATCGGTGTTACGGGCTCAATGAAGTCATGTCCAACCGCGGGGGTGGAGACACTTCTAGGACTGACACCGTTACACCTGCATATTAAAAAGGACGCTGCAAGTATGGCCCTGAAAATGCAGGCGGAAGGAAATATCAAGCCAGGCAATATGGTGGGTCATATGGAAATCCTTAAGAAATTTCAGACAGACCCTACAATAGGAATGCCTTCCGACTGTATGCCAGCTAAACTGGACTTCCACAAACCATTCTGTGTTAGGTTACCTGACCGGGATGTGTGGAGGGCAGGTGGACCATCATTTGAGCGAGGGTCCACGGTATGGTTTACAGATGGATCAAAAACGGAAGATGGGGCGGGGATAGGAATACACGGGAGTGGCACTACCCTCTCGAAGTCCTTGGGTACCAATGCTACCGTTTTTCAAGCAGAAGTACATGCTATAGAACTTTGCGCTAGGATAGGCATAGCAAAAGGCCTAAACGATGCAAAGATTTATATTGTATCAGACAGCCAATCAGCCTTAAAAGCTCTTAGGTCTTGTACCGTTGAGTCAAGGCTGGTATGGGATTGTCTGAAGGTTATTAAACATCTGGCAGGCTCAAATAAGGTAACACTTATGTGGGTGCCAGGTCATACTGGAATCGAAGGAAACGAGGCAGCTGATGGCCTCGCCCGTGAGGGTTCTGCCTCTCCATTTTTTGGACCAGAACCCTTCTGCGGTGTCACTAAGGGACACCTTAGAGCAGCGGTAAAACGCTGGGAGGATGTTCAAAAGTCCTCCTACTGGCGCAGAATTCCAGGTTTACGGCAGGCGAAGAAATTTATATCACCTTCGTCTGTCAGGGTTAAGGAGTGTCTTGAACTTAGGAAACCTGAGTTGAGGCTGCTTACTGGCTTCCTCACAGGTCATGTCCCCTTAAGGTATCACCTTAAGAAGATGGGCCTAAGTACGACAGATGGATGCCGCTTCTGCGGTCTGGAAGCGGAATCAGCGGAACATGTTCTGTGCCATTGCCCAGCCATTTTCCAGCAAAGACTGCAACATCTAGGAGGGAGAACAATGAGCCCGGATAGTATGTATCTTGTACCGGCCAGTAGTATTGTCAGATTCATTAAGAGCCTGAATATTGACTGGACGGATAATTAAGTAGGGTCCAGCACAATAGATCTTTTAGGTCGCGGTGCGAGGTGGCTTATCACCCACATGGCCCTCCGGTTAATAATAATAAATAATAAGCAAATGAAACCTATTCTGCAATATTATTTACATAATTATCTACAAAGTTAATGAAGGATTACCAAGTTCCTTAGTAGAAATAGTCAATAAATGGCTTATTTTTTGTGATATTTGAAATGTGCCAATATATTTATTATTTTTATACATATTGTATAAACAATAAAATTATTATAATTTGTTTTATTATTAAAGAATAATTTATTACAGGTACTTTGCATGTATGTACAATGTACATACATACTATATTTCAAAATATATAAATTTTTTTAACCCTGAGACCCGGAACGCGAGAAATTTAGTTGGTCCCTTGAAGTTCCGCCTTTAAGGATTTTTACTGTAGTAATATGTACATACATATGTATATGAATGGACGATTTTACAGAAAAATGATGAAACTTGGCAGACCCAAGAAAACAAAAACAGACGATGATTTTGAGGTTTGTTTCTGGGATTTGAATTGACATATTTAAGCAGATCAACATTTTTCCTCCTTTGTGTCTTTAAAGCTTTTCAACTTAGTTTGAACTATTTTGCAGACGTGGAACGTTGTTGAATATACACAAATTGGCTATAATCCAAATAGATATTTGCAGTAACCAAACCTTTACTCTTCCTTATTGTTGCTTAGTTATTATAGCACCGAAAAAGACAAGACCTTTGAATATTTTTTTTACGTGTTCAAATATTTGGTTGCTAGGGTTGTAGTAGCGGCCGTCGTACCTTGCTTAAAATCTTAAAATTTATTAAAGAAAGATGTTTGTAACATGTTAGTAACATTTGTTACATGTTAGTAACATTTTTGGTTGATAAGTCTAGCTGATAGGTTTATTATTTCTGCCGGTCTATTAAAAATTTCCAATTAATGTGTTACAGCAAAAACACGGATAGCTTCATAATCGACAAAAACAAAAATTAAATTATAGAATTTTCATTAAAACTATTTAAATTTTCCAATTGTTATTCAATTCAAATATACATACCCATTTTCAACATCAGCAAAAGTGGCACACAAAAAAAAAACAAATAAAATAATTCAAGCAACAAAGTTAAATTTGAATAAATATAACTTTTAATCCAAGTTAATTTCATTTCACTTGACTGTTATCCTTTTTAATGGAAACAAAATGAAGAAAAATCCCGTTTCCAACGTACAGTTATATTTTTTTTTTTATTTTGCTTTTTTATCTTAATCAAAAAAATTACTTTAAAAAGTTACAAAAAGGAAATTCATTATCCCATTTGAAAGCAAGGCAGCATACATTCCGTCCATATTCATACGAACGAGTTTAATGTACAAACTTTGCTTTGCATACAAAATTGTGTAGAAAGAAAAATGGCAAAAAATATGATTCGAAAGAACGATACTCGCTCTAACGATTTTTATTAATAGGTCAGCACATTAAAAATTATTGAAAATAAATGTTTAGAATTTTTAATTGAAAAAGTATGCTGTAAACTCAACTCAATTGAAATGGATGTGAGGAATAAATTGATTGGCCAATATAATATAAGCTTTTGTATGCAAGTGGCAGTGCATTTCAAATATATAATATTTCTACACGATGTTTTTTTGTTAAATAGCCCACATAAAAGCTAAATGTGTTATTCCTTTGGAATTTCTTTAACACATATTTTTGTATAAAACTCTATGCTATTTTTGTATACAAAATATCCGAAGTTACTGCCTTTTCAACGAATGAACATACTAAAATCTAGAGTAAATAGAACAAGAACAAGTTTATACGGAAGTGTTAATATAAAATTTTAATAAATGTTTAGATGATTCGCAAAATTTGTCTGGTTCATTCTTGTTAATTTTTGAGGTTGAGGAATATTTGATGATAAGTAGATTTATTATTTGTAAACAAGCACATATTGAATGGTATGGTGTTGGTTCTGGCAATATTGAGCTTAATTATGACGAAGATGTTTTTGAATTAATCTGACTGGTTTTGAATATAATAAATTGGGGTTAAATTCATAAATTTCCAATAAACTAGAAACCGGTGATGATTTTATAGTATAAATGAATATAAATCCTTAAGGTTTTGAAGAAAAGACAGAGATTAGTACTTTACGAAATAAGAGTATTAGTAGTCAAGGGCAATAGTGAACTTTGTAACAATACACTGAATTAAGCTCATGAAGAATAATTATAAGATTTCATGGTTTTTACGTTCTTAAAAGCTTTGTTTAATCTGCGAAATATATATTCATTTTACTCACAGTAATTGCCGTGGGTAAAATAAATAAAATTTTGCACATTAAAATAGATAAATAATTTTACAATAAACGGAAAATGTTAACGGTAAATTATGTACATAGATAAATTCAATTTTAAATTGAAAAGCGTATACGAGTTGATAATGCCAAAATATGTCTGCCAATTCTCGGTAAAACAGTACTAATATTACAATGTATTTACCCTTCTCAAAAAGAGATTGATTTTGAAATGAATACCAAACAATAAAAGTGAACTGGTTCAACTAAAAATATTATAAGGCAATATAACTGGCATATGGCAACTACGCACAGTGCATAAATAACCCAAAAAATGAAAAAAATCCCAAAACTATAATGCAAAAATGCATTTTTTTTTTAATTTATATGATTTTAATACGTTCCAAAGATTGTAAGAGAATTCAATCCAGTTTCAAACTGATGAGCTTATGATTATGAAAAAATCAATCTTCTCATCAGGCCGCGGCGACTGGACTGATTATACCACAATTTACATTCTATATATATACAGAATGTGCTGTGCGTTAAGTACTAGCGAATTATAACTAATACAGATAAATTCTCTTACAATTTTTTCTTCTTCACGACATTCACACAGCTCTATTTCTGTGTACGCTAATTTTACTTTATTAATTTTTTGTTGAAATGTTAATTAATCCATGTAATTTCTAATATGCTACCGGAGATTAGACCATTTTAATTGTGTTTTCATTAACACGAGAAGTATAATAGTATTTACGAACATGATTAAAATCAGATAAATTAAAAAATTAAATAAATAGAATTTTGTCTATTAGTCAATTTCGTTGAATGATTGTCAATTTCGTTAAAATAAGTGAAATAGGTTCCCAACCCCAATTTTAACGTTCCCCAATTCAGATAAAGGCAGATTTAATTGTTTGTTTTGTTTTGATACAATTGTTATAATAATCCTACAGAAATTTATCATTAATATTTATAAATAAATTTAGATATTCTGGGAAATAGAGATTTAATTTTAAATATGGAATGGACATCTAAATATTCTTGAATATTTTTGAAACAGAAATTCTATTTAATTATAAAATATTCTGAAAAATTGAAATTTCCATTCTAATACCAAAAATAAAACTCTAAAAATAAAAATTTAAATTCTTCTCCATTTTCAGAACATTCTAAAATTAAATGTTTTTGTCCCAGAATTTCTTCTGTTCTTTTAATTAAAATGGAGTAATTTTTAGGTACATTTTTTGATTATTTTAAATTATTTTTTTGGAGCATATATGCATTAGAATTCGTCTGTAATTCATGTAGTTTCTAATATGCAAGCGATCCTAAGATCATTTTAATATGTTTTACAGATAACACAAAGAAGTATATTAGTATTTACGATCAGCTATGCAATAGCCCATGCTGTTTCATTTGATTAGTGTTATATTTTGTTCAATTAAATTTATTACAGACAGGTTCATGTATCCTCGATAATTTTTAATTTTATTTGAAGTTAATATTTTCCGAAAAACCTTTTTTTTTGTGTGTTAGTATAATTAGTTAATGCCACTTGTTCATTCTAAATATGTCGAATGTAAATTATCGTACAATCAGTCCAGGCGCCATGGCTTGATAAGAGGATAGATTTGTTCATAACCATAGTCTTACATTTTTCGGAAAATATTATTACTAAATGTTTCACGTTTAGATACTCTATTTATTATTGTTATTAGAGTTGAACGAGCATAAAATAAAAAAATTGCGTAATTTAACAAAAAAATTAACACTAAAAATTAACATTTACCGTAGAAAATGATTTACTGAAAAATTCGAGGCAGCCTTAATATAAATTTCGTTAAAATTTAAAAATTTAATAAATAAAATAACTAAAAATTAACCTTAAAAAAAACTTTATTGTTACATAAGGGGAGGTTCTAATGAAACTCGATCCGAAAATTCGATATTTTTTATTTCACTTTTCGATAGCCTATTATGTATAGAATATATTAACCGTTTGACTGAAATAAATTTCATAAAAAGTTATGGGTCTATATTCCAACGCTGTAACTATGTAGAAACCCCCAAATGTGTCTAGTTTACTTTAACTTGGTAACACCCGGGCAACGGTGTGTTGCATCGGCTAAATACTAGAGGCGAGTGCAGTACACTATAAACGAGCAATGAGCGGAACAAATACGGCAACTAATACCGCAGGTGGTACACTTGTTGCTCAGGTAAATCCAACCTCTTCGGAGGTCGGTCTCATGGATTCTGGGGGAGACCAGCCAATGCTTTACTACAATTATTTTAACCAATCCCAAGACATTTTGGTGAATAAACCAGCTCAATTGAGTGAAACAGAAGAGTAGGAAAGTATCGTATTATCCGATGAGATGCGGTAGTCCCTCCATTGGGGCCAGCAGCCACAACATTCTTTCTACAAACGAAGAAAAGCTTCACAATGAATTGTGTAATGCATAAGCTGAAGCCAACAATATAAACAAGCAACTGAATGATACAATTGCACGGATGCCGAGCGTGTGAAGACGCTTGAAAACGAAGTTACAGCTCTTAAGCCAAATGAGGACATCGGTTCTACGGCTAACCAGAATACAACTCCACAAGAGTACCAGACGGCTGAAGAAGAACTAGCACGAGAAACTAAGTAGATAAAAGTTAAAGATGGAAGAAAAAAAAGGAAACGGAATAATATGCCCCCCCACTTCAATTAAAGGATGAAGTCAAAGACTATGATTTACTCTATGAAAAAATAAAAACAATAACTACTACTGATAAGTTTATTGCAAAGGTGATGAATGGAAACACCATCAAAATAAACTTTGAAGATGGGGAAACTTA
Organism: Tipula vernalis; assembly: GCA_958295665.1. NCBI lineage: Eukaryota > Metazoa > Arthropoda > Insecta > Diptera > Tipulidae > Tipula > Tipula vernalis. The sequence continues at coordinate 210,579,229 of OY282559.1, read as the reverse complement.
CAGAAAAATGATAAAAATGTTAAACGAAGAAAAACGTGCTTGGCACACGTTTGAAGACAAACAAATCAGACCAATTAGAGTAATAGCTAAGAAACCACACTTTACGTATAAACCAGAAAAAATAATTGATGACCTGAAAGCAAAAGGATTTAAGGCAACTGAAGCATCAATTATGCTAAAACAGTGAAGCAAGGTACCTCTCAACATGTTTATGTTGACCATCGCTACTGATGAAGGTATCGAAAAAATTTATAAAATTAACTACATCTTCGGTGCAAAGTGGTCATTCAGCCTCTAAGAAGAGCTAAGCTTATACCCGAATGTAAACAATATCAAGCCTATGAACATACACAAAAATATTCCAATAGTGAACCCAGCTGTGTCAAATGTTTAGGTAAACATCATACCAAAGATTGTGTAAAAGCTGAAAATGTTCAACCTAAATGGGTTCACTGTGGAGAAAACCATCCGGCTAACTACAGAGGATTCAGCGTTGCTATTGAATTGCAAAACATTAAAAATAAGAATGCTACTGCTAAAAATTCAAATTTATTCAGGAAGCAAGCAGTTAAGATGAACCAAAACGAAGTAAATCGTAGATTGTCAGGAACTACTCATGGGCAATGGACTGATCAACAAGAATTACAAGTGGTCCTGGACACAGAAAAAATCGATGTATGTCTTAATATCAATTATTGATGATTGAATTTTTGATCATTCACCGATACTTCTAACGTTAAGGGTGGGCGACAGTTCGTCGAAGAGGATAGACGTGTTTTTTCTATCGTCTTCAAAAATTTAATTTAATTTTATTTTCTTTTTATTTTTGTTTCTTATGTATATACATACTTTATATACATAAGTATATACAGATTAATTTTAAATTTTAAATTAAATTCTAATTAAATTAATTTTAGTGTAATAATAATCCAAGTGTAGTGAAAATAATTAAACTAAAGTGTAATTTTGGAAAATGCAATCCACCGGGATGCATTAGTCAGGCAATGTTTTTTATTTTTGTAGATAGAAAAATTAAAAGTGCAGGATTTGATATTTTGTGGATTGTACAGAAAATCAAATTTCAATTTTTAATTACTAAAGTCTAATATTTAGCTAGTGTTGAAATAATTTTAATTTATATAAAATAAGTCGCAATAAATTTGGTATTAGATTTTATTTTTACGCACATTTATTTGTATTCTTATGTGTGATTTTGTGTACATTTTACAATCGACACTAATACATACTTATAATTTGGTATATAAAAGGGCCGATGTGAACTTGGCCCGAAAAACCATCCCGAAAAAAACCTTTTCAAAAAAATTGTATGTGTCCTCGCTAAATTTACAAAAAAAAGCCTTACAGCACGAAAAAAAAGAACACCTCGTCCAGAAAAATATTATTTTTACCTGAAATAAGAAAAAGTATACCAATATGTATTCATTTAATACAAACTGTATTTATTTTGTACAAACTAAAGAAGTGTCTAAAGAAATAAATTATTTCATTAAGTTTTTTGATGTTCGATATTATAATTTTGTAACTATTAATATTGCAAAGTAAACCACGTTAAATAATATAATTTGTATCAAATGAGAGCAAATTTTACATACTGTACTGTTAATTGGACAATAAATAAATTCATTTTTTTGGCTTTATTTCTTTTTTCAGTTTGATTTCAGATTATTTTGTTAAAATTCTAAACATTATATCTAGCATCTTCAATCCGTCCCAAACATCAGCAATTGACACGTGCTTGGTATAGTTAGTGTTAACGAAATTACATTGGTCGCATTTCTCAACCAGGTCAAACTAAGTGTTTATGGCTGTTTGATTTGCGCAAAGACAATTTTTTTGTTAAATTTACAAGTGATTTACCTATTGTACCGCCGATCACAGGGATTGCCCCCCACATCGGCAACTGACACGTGCTTGGTATAGTTAGTGTTAACGAAATTACATTCGTCGCATTTCTCAACCAGGTCAAACTAAGTGTTTATGGCTGTTTAATTTGCGCAAAGACAATTTTTTTGTTAAATTTACAAGTGATTTACCTATTGTACCGCCGATCACAGGGATTGCCCCCCACATCGGCAACTGACACGTGCTTGGTATAGTTAGTGTTAACGAAATTACATTCGTCGCATTTCTCAACCAGGTCAAACTAAGTGTTTATGGCTGTTTAATTTGCGCAAAGACAATTTTTTTTTGATAAATTTACAAGTGATTTATGTACTGTACCGCCGATCACAGGGATTGCCCCCCACATCGGCAACTGGCACGTGCTTGGTATAGTTAGTGTTAACGAAATTACATTGGTCGCATTTCTCAACCAGGTCAAACTAAGTGTTTATGGCTGTTTGATTTGCGCAAAGACAATTTTTTTTGTTAAATTTACAAGTGATTTACCTACTGTACCGCCGATGACAGGGATTGCCCCCCACATCGGCAACTGACACGTGCTTGGTATAGTTAGTGTTAACCAAATTACATTGGTCGTATTTCTCAACCAGGTCAAACTAAGTGTTTATGGCTGTTTGATTTGCGCAAAGACAATTTTTTTGTTAAATTTACAAGTGATTTACCTATTGTACCGCCGATCACAGGGATTGCCCCCCACATCGGCAACTGACACGTGCTTGGTATAGTTAGTGTTAATGAAATTACATTCGTCGCATTTCTCAACCAGGTCAAACTAAGTGTTTATGGCTGTTTAATTTGCGCAAAGACAATTTTTTTTTGTTAAATTTACAAGTGATTTACCTACTGTACCGCCGATCACAGGGATTGCCCCCCACATCGGCAACTGACACGTGCTTGGTATAGTTAGTGTTAACGAAATTACATTGGTCGCATTTCTCAACCAGGTCAAACAAAGTGTTTATGGCTGTTTGATTTGCGCAAAGACAATTTTTTTTTGTTAAATTTACAAGTGATTTACCTATTGTACCGCCGATCACAGGGATTGCCCCCCACATCGGCAACTGACACGTGCTTGGTATAGTTAGTGTTAACGAAATTACATTGGTCGCATTTCTCAACCAGGCTAAGTGTTTATGGCTGTTTGATTTGCGCAAAGACAATTTTTTTTTGTTAAATTTACAAGTGATTTACCTACTGTACCGCTGATCAAGGGATTGCACCCCACATCGGCAACTGACACGTGCTTGGTATAGTTAGTGTTAACCAAATTACATTGGTCGCATTTCTCAACCAGGTCAAACTAAGTGTTTATGGCTGTTTGATTTGCGCAAAGACAATTTTTTTTGTTCAATTTACAAGTGATTTACCTACTGTACCGCCGATGACAGGGATTGCCCCTCACATCGGCAACTGACACGTGCTTGGTATAGTAAGTGTTAACCAAATTTCATTGGTCGCATTTCTCAACCAGGTCAAACTAAGTGTTTATGGCTGTTTGATTTGCGCAAAACAATTTTTTTTTGTTAAATTTACAAGTGATTTACCTACTGTACCGCCGATCACAGGGATTGCACCCCTCATCGGCAACTGACACGTGCTTGGTATAGTTAGTGTTAACGAAATTACATTGGTCGCATTTCTCAACCAGGTCAAACTAAGTGTTTATGGCTTTACGCCTCCTAAAGTTTTTCGAATTCTTTTATTATTTAGGATAAAGTAAATTCAGTTTCGTGGTTTAACCACAATAAAAAGTATTTTGAGGTTCGGTGCACTTATTTAATTTTTGAAGTTTCCTTAAATTTGCTAATATCACAAATTATTATTATGTAATTCAACGTACTTGAAGAACGACGAATAATATAATTTAAACTTACTTATTAGAAGTTTGTGTTTTTTTATTTTGTGCATACTCGTACTTGTATTTAAATTTCAAATTTGTGTTTGTGATTATAATAGTTTTTTTCAAAACTTTCAAGTGCTTCAAAACTTTTAAGTATTTCCAGACAACCATTTTTTAGGTGAGTGAAAATTTTCGTTTTCATTTTATTTCGTTTATTTTCGATTAATTAAAGGTAGTAAGGTATAAGGTTTCCATATTTTTCTTATTGTGTTATATTAAATATTTCATATTTGTTTCCGTAATTTGAGTTATTATCATTTTGTTAAGTAAATTTAACGGGTAAAATCATGAACCAACAGCAATCTTGCGTAAAGTACAATTATAAAAAAAAAAAAAATCTTGTTAATTATAACACATTGAAAGCCGCGCTAAGTAAATTACAATATAGAAATGAGCAAATAAGTAAATCAGACAGTGATTTCATGAAGAAATTATCCATTGAACTTGGCGCAAGTAATAATACATTTAATAGAATTAAAATATTTAATATTTTTAGACGGTATTTCAAAAAAAAACTTGTCATTTCGGGGACCTTAGTTTTAAACAAGCTGGCCCAACAGTGCCAACGGCTGAACTGCAAGTTAATTGTGAACATGAAGTTGGATCTTCAGATAGTATAGTTGCACCATTAAATAAATGTTTAGATGATAGTGATAGTAGGGTTTACGCTCCCGCCGAACCAATAATTCTTAACAGAACAGGCATTCAGAATGTACTAGAGCCCACTGAACTATTTATAGAACCTCTTGAAGGTAACTTAGTAGAAAATATTTATATTTTTGATGCACAAGGAATAGAGGTACCAGATTTTGCAAATGGATTAGATTTGAATAGAGTTACTAAGATAAATTCAATTGACAGTAATTTGAAAGTTATTTAAATAATAATTTAAATAATATTTCCGATGGAAAATTAGTGGACTTTGCTGATCTTAATGTAGAATGTATAGGTAAAAACAAAGTAGATAATATTAACGATTTTGATGCAAGGCAGATAACTGTTACTTCTGATTTTGCTGTTGAAAAGAATGCAGACACTAATGGGATTGTTTTTAATTTTAAAAGACCAAACAATATTAACCAAATGAAACTGTTATAAGATCAATTAATAATCCCGGATGACATTTGGCTTAAAATTTACTCCATTAAGGATAAAAAACTGGTTCCGTTTAATTATAGTTCTGTAATTTCGAATCATTTGACAAAATTAAGTGGTTGTTTGATATATATCAAGGGGTATGATGTATTTAAAAATCATTTGACAATTAGGGCGTATTGCGGTCATAAAAATAGTGAAAACCCTTGCAAAAAATTCAAGCTTGTTAATTCAAATTTAACGTGCGGTGTTTTTAATGTATATAGTACAGTTTGTCCAATCAATCATCCCTATAAAAAGTTTCATAATACTGCGGCTTCAGATAGAGAAATTTACAAGCAAAAATTACTTACTAGCTCAGTAGAAAAGGTAGCAGAAGATTTAATTAATGAAGAGGATCTAGATTTCGTCGCAAAAACAAATACTATTCCAAAGGTGAAATCCCATGACGTCCTACGGAAAATTAGATCAGAGGCTTTACAGATGAACGATAACGCGCCAAATGATTTTATTGACATTTGTGACGAAAAGAACAAGTCAGATGGTATTGATCCGTATATTCAACTAATATGTTATCGGCCATTTTGCATTATCACTTATAGTTTAATGCAAACCGAAGTATTGAATCTTATGTGTGACCTTCATCCGAACAAAGAACTTTCAGTTTACTTAGATGCCACAGGCAGCCTTATAAGAGCACCATACAAGAATTGTAAGAAAATTCTTTATTATGCTCTAATAACAGCTGCAAAAGGGAATACATTTGATTCCGCAACACCATTTCCCATTACTGATATGGTCAGTTCCAGCCATTCAGTAACCACAATTGGGAGTTGGTTATATGCTTATCGAATTTTTTTGGAAAAGAATTGCCGGAAATGTCCAATTTTTAATGCTGTGGTTATAGATTTTTCGTTCGCCGAGCTTAACTCAATAATGCATGCTTTCAATCGAATGGATATAATAGAATACTTGACCCTTACTCACAATTGGGTTACAAATGTCACTAACGTTAGGTCGCAAGAAACTATTGTTAAAGTTTACCTTTGTTGCTCCCATTTCAGTCACACATTAGCGCAAGATGTTAACAGATATTTCAAGTGTAGCCAAAAATTAATTAATGAGATTTTCGCGTCATTGTTCATGTCGAGGTGTTATGATCAAATCAAAGAGATTTGGCGAAATTTTTCAATTATATTAAATACTAAGTATATCACGAAAAAAGTGCAAGAGGCAATGGAAGTTTTAACTTACACAATTTTAACATTATCAGACTATCAAGATAGTAGTGGTCTAAAAATTGGGAATCCTAGTAAATCTGTAACTAGAAGTAATATTAAGCCTTTATAGCTGCAAAGCCCATTTTATGTTAACCTGAAATTGATAAGTGACTTGGCTAGTTCAGATAATGACAGTAATTTAGGGTCTGGTGGATTAAACAGCTTATACAGTCCGAAGTTTCTTGATTTAATTTTAAAAAAATATTTTGCTTATTTACCACTATGGACTGGTACACTGAAAGATGGTGAACGACATTCCAATAGCCACGTTGAAAATTATTTCGCTACTATAAAACGGAGGTTTAAAACATCAAAGCACATTGGCAAGCTCCCAACGAAAGTAGGTCGGTTCGTTCGCGAAATACATAAAAGAAACCAAATTATTTATAAACTTATTTCAAACAATATTCCAAAATCGTCCTGTAAAAATAAACAAATTCAGGGTCACTTGCCGCCACCTTCTGTAGAAATAGAACAAAATGAACCCACACTTTTTGATATCCAAAATAAAGAATCGGTATTTAAAGGAAAACATTTATATGATTCGACCTCTAAAAGTAGAAGGACTTGTTTAGATTTAAAACAAATTAACCAAATATGCAATTTATCACAGAGCGAGCGTAACGTAGCTACAATGAAAATTTTAAGCCAAACCCTAAAAAAAGAAATAAGTTAATACTAAAAGATCAAACGCCTAAACGGCAAAAATCAATAGCTAAACTAAAGATCTTACCTAAAGAAAAAGTAGCACGTTCTAAATTAAACACCTTACCGGTATTGCAAAATGGAAGTAAAGCCTGTGATTATTTTATTAACACTTGCGCTTTTGATTCCCTATTACAATCATTAGCAGTTGCCGTAGAAAAAATATCGATTCTCTGTGATTCTACACAACAAAACAGAACTAAAAAGCTGCTTAATAATATTTTGAGTAATAATTTGCAAGAAGCGTATAAGTTACGAAAACAGCTATTGATTAAAATTTTTGGAGAGAATAGGAACTGTCATAGTAATATTATGGATGTTGCGAAAGAAATATTAACAAGTTTTCCGAGCATCATTGTACAATTTAAATGTCCCGATTGCTTAACTTCCCACTTAGAACATCGAAATGCGATATATGTTAATTTATGGAAACTTAAAAAATTTGGAATATCCCAAATTAGTAATTGTATGGATGAAATACCAGTAAAGTCTTGTTCAAACTGTCAAAAAACTATGGTAATTCAATTTTGTGAGTATCAGAAAATATTATGCATTTATACATAGGATAATTCACTTAGCAAATCAAAAATTGCAGATATCGAACAACAAATAACCATTGCAGGCTCTAGTTTTCAAATAACTTCTCTTGTATATTACAAAAATATTGGCAATGGGCATTACATTAGTTACGGCAATAGTAAATGGGAGAAATATGACGATTTGAGCTCTTACGTTTCGATAATACGAAATATTGATGCAGAAGAAATTGATCCCCATTTAATTATTTATACAAAAATTAATTAAATTCATAACTATAAATTGTTACTTATCTGCTTATGTTTTATTTCATTCCATAAAGTTTTTATACATTTCGTTTTTTTGGTTGAATTTTACTACTTTAGAAACCTCGAGCGGTTGCTCAAATTACGCACTATCCGCGAATCCTTTCCGCTGTGACTTTTCGGTGAGATGAAAAGAGTGTATTATGTTCTGTTTGTTTTTAACCCACCGAATGCCCGTTCTAGTTCAGCTCAGTTTCACACTAAAGAACGGGGGTGAGGGCTTCCCTCATACAGTGGGATAGCACAGTTATAAACTTAATCTAAGGAAATAACTCAAACCACGTTTACATTATACGTATATAATAAGTGAAAAAGTATCTAATGAAATATTTAAATATTTAAGTTTGCGTTCACACGATAATACTTTTTTGCTACACACTTTTATTTTACTAATGTAATGGGAGTTTTAGTACAAATAAATGAATCTATTTGATCAATTTTTAAGAATTTGCTAACCAGTTTTTCTTTAATTTTTTTTATTATGTACATCATCAAAACGAGATTTCCTTACACGATGGTACCTGATAAGACGAGAAAATGTTCCTAAATCAATATTGTTCCTGAATTAGCGGTTAAATTTAAGAAATGGATTATATTTTTTTGTATTTATTGACTTTTGTATATTTTAATATAGCAGAAGAAATAATAATAAGAATTATTAATTATTTTTTAAATAAATTATTTATTATTGTTATAGAAGAGGTTTTTATGCCTAATGGAAGTGTTAAAATCACATTCAAAACCATATGGCTTTTCCTATTCCGTTAACATTTAAAGAAAAAAAAATTTAAATCGCTACGTTTTTTTTTTATGATGTTGTCAGTATGACCTGAACAAAATTAAAATCTGTCATTTGACAGGATCAAAAATCTATCCTCAAAAAAAACCGTCCTTCAAAAAGCTCGAACCAATTACCGAGCAAACGGCGCAGTGGTTAAAGCTGCGGCGGTTGGATCGGGAGGTACCGGGTTTGAATCCCTATAGGGGCGGGATGCAAAAGTGATTTTTCATCATCTGATTACGATCGGTGATGAAGATGAACACATCTATGACCCCCTTTGAGAGTGCGGAATCCATGGGCCGACCCACCTTTCATGTCAGCACTATAGGTTGGCATGAAGCAATGCAATGTGCAGGTGGTTTAAACGAAAACGGGTCTATAGCCGTACGTCCTCGATTTGGCTACTAAAAGGCGTAAGGTAGGACGTGAAAAGCGAACTGCGAAAGAGTTGGGAGTGCCTCGAGCCCCAGAACAGATTGCAGGGATAAAAACAAACAAACAAACAAACAAGCTCGAACCAGAGAGGAAATCAAACGGCCAAAAATAATTGCTTTGACCTGGTTGAGAAATGCGACCAATGTAATTTGGTTAACACTAACTATACCAAGCACGTGTCAGTTGCCGATGTGGGGGGCAATCCCTGTGATCGGCGGTACAATAGGTAAATCACTTGTAAATTTATCAAAAAAAAATTGTCTTTGCGCAAATCAAACAGCCATAAACACTTAGTTTGACCTGGTTGAGAAATGCGACCAATGTAATTTGGTTAACACTAACTATACCAAGCACGTGCCAGTTGCCGATGTGGGGGGCAATCCCTGTGATCGGCGGTACAATAGGTAAATCACTTGTAAATTTACCAAAAAAAAATTGTCTTTGCGCAAATCAAACAGCCATAAACACTTAGTTTGACCTGGTTGAGAAATGCGACCAATGTAATTTCGTTAACACTAACTATACCAAGCACGTGTCAGTTGCCGATGTGGGGGGCAATCCCTGTGATCGGCGGTACAGTACATAAATCACTTGTAAATTTATCAAAAAAAATTGTCTTTGCGCAAATCAAACAGCTATAAACACTTAGTTTGACCTGGTTGAGAAATGCGACCAATGTAATTTGGTTAACACTAACTATACCAAGCACGTGTCAGTTGCCGATGTGGGGGGCAATCCCTGTGATCGGCGGTACAGTAGGTAAATCACTTGTAAATTTACCAAAAAAAAATTGTCTTTGCGCAAATCAAACAGCCATAAACACTTTGTTTGACCTGGTTGAGAAATGCGACCAATGTAATTTCGTTAACACTAACTATACCAAGCACGTGTCAGTTGCCGATGTGGGGGGCAATCCCTGTGATCGGCGGTACAGTACATAAATCACTTGTAAATTTATCAAAAAAAAATTGTCTTTGCGCAAATCAAACAGCTATAAACAATTAGTTTGACCTGGTTGAGAAATGCGACCAATGTAATTTGGTTAACACTAACTATACCAAGCACGTGCCAGTTGCCGATGTGGGGGGCAATCCCTGTGATCGGCGGTACAATAGGTAAATCACTTGTAAATTTACCAAAAAAAAATTGTCTTTGCGCAAATCAAACAGCCATAAACACTTAGTTTGACCTGGTTGAGAAATGCGACCAATGTAATTTCGTTAACACTAACTATACCAAGCACGTGTCAGTTGCCGATGTGGGGGGCAATCCCTGTGATCGGCGGTAGAGTACATAAATCACTTGTAAATTTATCAAAAAAAAATTGTCTTTGCGCAAATCAAACAGCTATAAACACTTAGTTTGACCTGGTTGAGAAATGCGACCAATGTAATTTGGTTAACACTAACTATACCAAGCACGTGTCAGTTGCCGATGTGGGGGGCAATCCCTGTGATCGGCGGTACAGTAGGTAAATCACTTGTAAATTTACCAAAAAAAAATTGTCTTTGCGCAAATCAAACAGCCATAAACACTTTGTTTGACCTGGTTGAGAAATGCGACCAATGTAATTTCGTTAACACTAACTATACCAAGCACGTGTCAGTTGCCGATGTGGGGGGCAATCCCTGTGATCGGCGGTACAGTACATAAATCACTTGTAAATTTATCAAAAAAAAATTGTCTTTGCGCAAATCAAACAGCTATAAACACTTAGTTTGACCTGGTTGAGAAATGCGACCAATGTAATTTGGTTAACACTAACTATACCAAGCACGTGCCAGTTGCCGATGTGGGGGGGCAATCCCTGTGATCGGCGGTACAATAGGTAAATCACTTGTAAATTTACCAAAAAAAAATTGTCTTTGCGCAAATCAAACAGCCATAAACACTTAGTTTGACCTGGTTGAGAAATGCGACCAATGTAATTTCGTTAACACTAACTATACCAAGCACGTGTCAGTTGCCGATGTGGGGGGCAATCCCTGTGATCGGCGGTACAGTACATAAATCACTTGTAAATTTATCAAAAAAAAATTGTCTTTGCGCAAATCAAACAGCTATAAACACTTAGTTTGACCTGGTTGAGAAATGCGACCAATGTAATTTGGTTAACACTAACTATACCAAGCACGTGTCAGTTGCCGATGTGGGGGGCAATCCCTGTGATCGGCGGTACAGTAGGTAAATCACTTGTAAATTTACCAAAAAAAATTGTCTTTGCGCAAATCAAACAGCCATAAACACTTTGTTTGACCTGGTTGAGAAATGCGACCAATGTAATTTCGTTAACACTAACTATACCAAGCACGTGTCAGTTGCCGATGTGGGGGGCAATCCCTGTGATCGGCGGTACAGTACATAAATCACTTGTAAATTTATCAAAAAAAAATTGTCTTTGCGCAAATCAAACAGCTATAAACACTTAGTTTGACCTGGTTGAGAAATGCGACCAATGTAATTTGGTTAACACTAACTATACCAAGCACGTGTCAGTTGCCGATGTGGGGGGCAATCCCTGTGATCGGCGGTACAGTAGGTAAATCACTTGTAAATTTACCAAAAAAAAATTGTCTTTGCGCAAATCAAACAGCCATAAACACTTAGTTTGACCTGGTTGAGAAATGCGACCAATGTAATTTCGTTAACACTAACTATACCAAGCACGTGTCAGTTGCCGATGTGGGGGGCAATCCAACATTAAAACATTTACATATTTAAAATAAAAATTAATATCTACAACCGTTCCTTCCTATTCTAAAATAATTTCAAATGTTTTTCTATGTTTAGTCTATCTCCTATATTTAATATTTTAAATCTGTGTACTTTAATAAATATTGAAAAAATATTTATTTAAGTTTTCAAAATTTTTAAATTCATTAACAAGAAATCACATATTCTTGGCCTATAATTTGATAACTAAAATTTTTATAAATACTAGTTTGTGTCTCAGATAAATATTTTATATTTTTCGGGATGGATTGTTATTTTTCTACATTCTTTACATTTTTCGTGCTGTAAGGCTTTTTTGTGTTTAGTCGGGACATATTTTAAAAATATTTAAAAGACTTTTTTTTCGGGCTGAAGAGGCTTTTCGGGCTAACTTCACATACATTATAAAAGGGCCATAAATATGTTTGTGTACTGTATAGCTGTGTCGTTTTCTCTTTGCACGGTTTCTGTGAAGGAAGTGTGCGTGGTTTTGTTAGTTTTTGTATTATTATATACAAACAACAACGAGAAAGAGAATCTTTACGTTGGTTTTGATACAGCTGTCACAAGTATTTTACTATTGTGTAAAATGGGCACTAATTAATACATGCATACAACTTGATTTATATATGGCAGGGGGCCTATTCTAGAATTCCACATCCATTTTCCACATGTGGACACCTGTTAAAACTCATAAAAATTGAATTTTTTCGGTACTAAGGGTAATATTTCCGAATGGGTATAAGCATGTGGAAAAATCCCCCATATAGGAAAATGTCAATGACGCATGTGTTTTATATACCAATTACAATTTTCGAACCATTTTTTGACAACTTTGACAGATGTCCACATGTGGAAAATGGATGTGAAATTCGATAATAGGCCCCCAGGATCAACAATATGGTTGTACAGCAGCTTGTTCGCTCTTTACACGGATTCTGTTAAGGAAATGTAATATATTTTGTTGGTTTATGTATTATAATGCACAAACAACAACAAAAAGAGAATTTTTTGCGTTGCTGTTGATACAGTTGTCACAATATTTAATGTATTATATTGACACATAGTTTAGGTGTGTTTATATGTACTATAAGGTCTATTGATACGCACATGAAAGATGGTAGAAAATATTTACCGTCAATGTGTGTTGGTATGGTGGTTTTAGTATGTTTTTGGTTTTAGTATATAAGATTTTGTTACTTGAATGCAGTTGTTGTTGATCTCTTTGTATTTTTGTGTATTCACGAAACAACTATGATATTATTGACATCATGCATTATTTAAACACAATAAGATTTTGTATATTCGACTCAAATAGGATTTTTATACTTTGTATAATCGAATTGGTTTGAGTCGAATTGGAATTGGGAGCTGTCTTAAAAAATTCATTTGAACGGTTTATTTAGGTAGGATTAATAAATTTTTTTACAGGGTATTACATACTGAATCAAATTGTTTTCTAATTAATTTAATTAATATTATAAGTTATAAATTGTCTAAATAAATAAATAAATAGATAAATAAAATGCGAATTTAGAACTGTTGGTTTAAATTAAGTTAATATTTGATTTTTAACACAAAATGATGAGTTCATTTACTATGTGAAAAAGTAGAATTATGTTAAATCATTTTGGAAGGCTAAATGTTTTTGAGTTTAATGGTTGTTTTAATGGATTTATTGAAATTTAGATGGTGGGATGTACACATAATCGTCATAATTACGTATATGCCACATCGATACATTTTTAAGAAAGTAAGGGTTCATTTTCATTGCATTTATTTATTAATTTATTTATTTTGCATGATTGATTTGGCAGGGAATGAGGTCCTTGAACTGAGTTAAAATTTGGGATATATTTGTATTTATTTATTAATTTAAATTAAGAGATCAAATTTCTGAATTATTGATTAGGTGCCGGATTTTGGTGGCGGAGATCTCTTCAATAGATGAATGATGCTAATTGGATTTTTATTTAGGTAGTCTAATATTTTATAAGTTGTATTTTTGAGTTGCGAAAATGACTAAGGTGAAGAAAATCATTTGAATATGTACACTATCAGACATAAATATTTGGACGACGTCCGGGATTAATCACTGGAGCTGATTTTGGGGTAGCTGATTTTGCTACTCGTGCAAATTACCGCTCAGTCGGCTTAGATAAAGTCGTGGGCGTCTACAACGTTGCTTATTTTTATTGATCCGGTTTCAAATAAATTTCTTTTAATGAAACTGATGCTACCGTTTGATATTACATATGGTAGGGATTTATTTTGACAAGTTTCTTGGTGTTGCAATGCTTTTATTATCAATTTTTTAACGCTTTCATCTATTTCTTTGGAGAGGCTCATTTTTCAACCCCTAAATTAAATTTTTGAATACATAGTTAAAAGTTTTATTCTAAAATATCAAAAATATCTTCTGCTAAAATCATTCACTTTATTGGTATTAAATTGTAATTTATATTAATTTTGCTGTTTGGTTAAATATTTATGTATATAGATTGAAATATTATACTAATTAAATGAATAGCATCGTACGTTATCTAGGATAAGGGAAATTCCCTTTTATATGATATTGTAAACTACGTTGCATTGCAAAATATTTGAGGTATTGATCAAAATGTTTCAACACTTTTGTCAGTTTAATTTAATTAAATTATATCAAAGTGTCATAGTTTGTTCGGGTATTTTTGTCTGATGGTGTAGTTGATATAAAGTATATTTAATTATATATAATTGTTAGATCATCTCCAAGCTACAGAAATGTTAATGAATTCTCGCTCAACATCCAGAAACTCCAAGCATCCAGCAGTTAGGTAGCGTAGAAAATGTATTGTTCTTGTGATATCTATTTTATTTTATTTATCACTAACTAATTTATATAAATAAACTTCTATTAATTAAGTATTAAAGCAATTTAGTTTTCAGTGATACCTGGGAAACTCTATTTGAGTTTTATTAGTAAATATCATATTGTAGGTAATTGCAGCACTTAACTAAATTATTGATATTCTAGACTTTTTTGCGTATTATCAATGTTTAAATTATATTATATACTTTTATAAATAAATAATAATTTCAACATTATTAATTTTCTTTTTCTAAGTCTGTAGAAAATTGCCGATTAGTTTAAATTTAATAGTATGGTTAAATATATATTTAGTTGAAGTAGGTAAACAATTAATTAACTATTTACAGGAATATGGTAACTAATGGAATGGGCTGTGAATTTAAATTATAACTTAACAATTTAAAATTTTTAAACATTTTTTTAGAATTTTAGCTTAGAAGTGGGAGAGTTTACATAGGCAATTTCATAAAATGTTAATTTTTGTAATACTTGTATGTAATATATTGTGTTTTGCTCATTAATATATATTAATTAATTTAATTGAAAAATATTTAAAGGTTTCTCTTCCTTAATTTGCTAATAAATAATTCAATTTTCAGAATATAACATAGTTCCAGAATCAATCTTTAATATGGGGATTAAATTAATCCTGAATTTCAGAATTAGATTTTACTTTGATATTATGGTGATTTATTAATTAAAATTAGTTTTCAGAGTGCCTGGGAAATTATGGATTGATTTTATTTGTTGATTCTTGATATACTTATAGTACTAACTGAATTATTGATAATTTTAGGCTGTTGTGGTGCTATAACATTATCATTTTTAAATTATTTATTATAAATTTTATAAAACAATTGAATTTTTAATTATTTATTCTCTTTTTCTTGATCGGTAGAGAATTTATGTTTAATTTTAAGTAAAATTTTATGTTTAAAATGGTTTTTAACGTTTATTTTTATTCTGGTTGCAGTATGTAATAACTGTTGATGTTAATTAGATATAGAAGGACCATGAAAAATAAAATAAGCGCTGCTTTTGTAATCTTAGCTTAGTAATTTTAAATTTTCTTAAATATTTTATCAGGTAAATTAATGAAAGGCGGATATTGGGATATTACAACATAAATAACTTTTTAAGTCCTGATTTAGTTTTAGGGAGTCCTGAGTATCCGGCCCTGGATTCCAGAGAAATGATCATCTAATAATGTAGTTAGATTGTGCTGTCTTGTGCTAACCTATTTATTATATATAATACTAATAATTTACTAACTATCGATCGCTTTGGTGTCTGTAACCGGGTCGAGTCTGTCCCTACTAATAATCCTATACAATCCTTCGGTTTTATTATGTGTAAAAAAGGTGTACGATGGCTGCCTGGCCAGGGGCGGATATCACACTATTAGACTTATGTGGTTATCGATGTGGCGCCTTTCTTTACTGGGTGAATATTGTTATGTTTGGCTTCATGAAAAGCTGAATATGATGGTACATATTTCCTTGGTGAGGGAGAGTTATGGTGTCGTGTTGTAACATGGGTGTTGTGGTGTGGTATTCGCATTTATAATACGGGAGACTTGCTTAATGCTTGATCGTACATTCAAATCAAATCAATTCACCGATACTTCTAACGTTAAATGAAAAAATCATCCAGAAAGAAAGAAAGCCATTTCTAGCAAATTATCACACTAATTGGGAATGCTTTAGACTATCGCTAGAAGAAAAAATTTACTTAATGGTTCCATTAAAGACCGAAGAACAATTAGACAAAGAAGTTAACAAATTTCTAAACGTTAAACTGCAATCAGCTTGGGAAAATACCACTGAACTTAAAAAAAAATCAACGGAAACAACTACCATATGGAAATTAGGGAACTCTTAGCAGAAAAAAGAAGAGCGAGAAGAGTATGGCAACGAACAAGGGCCCCCAAGATAAAACTCATTTGAATAATCTCTCGATGAAAGATGAATCAATCAGCATCTATCTAAGAAAATTAACTAATGATAACAGTACTAATTATTTTCTTTGTAAAGCAACCAAATAATGCAGACTCCTCCAATAAGAATAGCAGGTGAGAAATGGGCTAAAAATAATAAAGATAATGCTCGAGAATTTGCTGAACACCTCGAAAAAATATTCCAGCCACATGAAGACCAAACGTTGGAAGCAGAGATAATAACTGAACAAGCTGTGCAAGAAAGTAATGAAATCCTACCCACAACACCAAAAGAAGTCATGCGTGAGATAAAAGCTAATATGAATCCAAAAAAGCTCCTGGTTACAATCTTATCACTACAAAAATCTTAAACTAAATGCCAAGGGAAGCTCTGGTGAAGCCCACCAATTTATAAATGCAGCATTTAGAATCAAACGTGTACCAAGCTTGTGGAAAATTCCAAAAGTAATTATGATCTCAAAGCCTGGGAAACAACCACATATAACCTCGTCTTATAGGCCACAATATTGTCAGTCATATCCAAACTCTTTGAGAAGCTTCTGGTAAAATGGTTAAATACGATGTCGAGAGTAAAAACTTTATCCCAAATCATCAGTTCGGGTTTCGTAACCAATACTCAACAATTGATCAAGTACACAGAATAACCAGTATAATTGAGAAAGCACTACAGGAGAAAAAAGTCTGTTAAGTAGTATTTCTAGACGTTGCACAAGCGTTTCATAGAGTGTGGCATGAAGGACTTAACCACAAGTTAAGAAATCTTCTATCAATGCAATTTGCTAAAGTACTAGAATCTTACTTGAAAGATAGGTTCTTCAGGATTAAGTTAGATGATACCTTTTCTGAATTGAAAGAAATCAAGGCAGGAATTCCACAGGGCATTGTATTAATGCCGATTAAACAACACTAAAATTTAAAAGAATAAAGACTTAGATACAGAGAAAGGTATTGGCTGATGGGGACTAACTCTTTTTTATCAACATACAACAAGCTTCTACTTTATAAGCAAATATTGAAACCGATTTGGACTTATAGTATTCATCTTTGGGGTTGTACCAAACAGAGCAACGTAAATATCGTCCAAAGATTTCAGAATATGGCATTATGGAACATCGTTGATGCACCTTGGTATGTCAGGAACAATGACCTGCATAGGGACTTTGAAGTGAATCTCATCATAAATGAAATGCAGGAAAAAGCGCAGAGACATGAAGAAAGGCTCCGCCAACATGTGGTCATTGAGGCAACTCAGCTCCTAAGCAACACGAATTTAGTACGCAGACTTAAGAGAACCAAACTTTTTGAGCTGGTGTAATTGTTAGATTAAACAGTATTGTGCTGATCTAAAATCCACTACAAAGATGTGGTTTACTTCAATTTACCAAACACTATGGAACGCCAATGAGAAGGAGCCATAGATTGATTTAAGTTAGTAAATTAAGTCAGAAACAAATTGCTCATTAGTCCAAGAGACTAGATTGTAATTATATAAAATAAATAAATAAAATCTATTTTAAGTAACAAAAAAAAATAAAAAAGTTATGGCATAATAATTCGACCCACTTTTTTACGCATCTACTCAAAAAAATCCTTCACAAAATCTTTAAATGCGTTTCCTGAAAAACGATGTTTTTTATATCTGTCTCCACGATAAGTCAAAAACTACTCAATGAATCACTATTTTTGGTGTTTTTAGTTTGAATTTCGTTTAATTTATAGGCGGATAAACCTAAATGGAGATAATATTTGCTGTTTTTTATAGCATTTTAAAGAGCGAAAAACGGCACTGAAAAATTTCATATTCGCCATTTTTTTTAATTTTGGATTTTTTATTGATACTGTTTGATCGATTTATCGATACTGTGTTTTGATTTCAGATAATTTTTGCAAGTGCTAGGGTGGAGACCGATAAGTCACCTTTTTTTGAGTCGGCCACGGTACAACACGTATAAATAATTCCCATGACGTTATTATTCTAAAAAAAATTTTTTTTTGTACTTTAAAACTCAATAAATCTTAACGTCAAAAACCCTAAGTTGTTTATTTACTTCCTTCGATAAAAAAAAAAAAACGACGAGCTTGTATCCGAGACACGACCTATTAACGTAGGACTACGTAAAAATGAAACAACTTTATTTATAGTTTAATTGAAATTAAAATTTAGAAATTAAGAATTAAAACTGTATATTTAGTAAAAAAACCAACATATAATCACTCAACATAAAATTTATTTTTATTGTTTTGTTATTTCAATTAAAGTTATATTTATAATAAAAATTTAGTATTTTCTGTTCAAAATTAAAATTAAGTAACAATAATTGAGAAAGTTACATTACGATTACGTTATTGCATATATAGGTGTAAGGTAGGAAAAGTAAATTATGAAATTCCTACATGAAACATTACTGATCTACACTGATCTTACAAATATCATATCCAAAGAACTGTCACCCAGGGTTGTTGTATCAGTTGCACTGGAAACCAACCTCAAACTGAATTATTCTTCCATGAAGTCGATGAATTTTTGGTTTTCTTCCTTTTTAACATCCAAGTTAAAGTCACCGCATAGCATAATCTGAGTCGTGTTCAGTCGTCTCTCTTTGGATGATGATGTCACTTTCGGCGTATAATTCAACAAAATTCCTAGTAAGAAGCATCGTATGTCACTTTGCGTCGTATTCAGCGAGATATATACTAAACAGAATATATAATCGCTTTGTGATTGTTGATGACTACTTCCGCCCCACAGATATCACCAAACTTGTCATAGCCGTTGTCAACATTCGTAAATATGTGTGGTACTGCCACAGTTAGAGCGCCGTCCTTTCGTATATCGCGACACCGCATATCGTGTTCTCTCTTAAATTTAGATATGCAATGAAATATATTTATATTTATACTCGCATCATTATAAAGCCAAATTTCACTAATAATTAACAGATCTGCTCTCTGTAGAATATCGTCGCTTTCCTTGTCTCCACTATGTGCTAATAAACTCTGAACGTTGAGGGCCACTTGTCTGAGACCAGCCGTTCCCTCGATGAATTCCCTTATGTTGTCGCAGATGGTTTTCAACCTATGGTGGTTCAAGCGATTTAGCTCCGATTGCTACTCTCTAATTTTTTGTGTTGTACTACTCTTGCCGTGATGGAATTGAAAGTCGTTTGCTGCGTTGATGAGGTAAAGGGCGTCCATCGAAGTGACGCGCGATAAACCGACGTAAAGTAGTTGTTGGTCTTGCGTTTTGTTGTACTCGAATACGATCTCCTTAAAAGTCCCTCCCTGCGGTTTGTGAATCGTGAATGCGCACGCTGTACTAATGGGAATTGAAAGCGACGGCACTTTATGTGGGAACTCAAAGTTATTGTGGCGTGCCTTTTTACGATCGGCGATTTTATTCGCAACTTGCATCCGATATACTCATTCTCAACATGAAGCCATATTCTTTTCAAAATATCGTCTTCAAACTCGAGATGCTTGAGCTCACCAATTGCGCCATTTACAATTCCATCCACAACATCTACATTAGTCGTGATTATAAAAGGCATTCCGATACACAACTTTAGTAGATACGGCAAACCCCCCGTCTAGATAACATTCATTTTGTGCACCTTATTTCGCGCAATTGTCAACTGGTCCTGGTTCTCTTAGCCAGTATAAAGATCTTCTGCCATGCATTAATTATCAACATCAGTGTTGCGATGAAATAGTCTAACGGTGCCCGGCACATTTCCGCTACACCAGCCAGTCGTTCTAAATCTGAGGTTGATCAACTCGACCTCCTCACGTGTAAGCGACTCAGCGTTCCCAATTTTAGTGAGTATACTAGAAAATGCCTATAATATAAAAATACTTGTATCGTAAAATAAAAAAAAATACCACATCGCTTTGCCGCATCATCCTGTCAAGAGAATATAAATTAAGTGATTGCCACAGAAACGCACCGTTGATTGAGATTTGATGCGGCTTATATATCGCTCTCGCATTCACAGGTGGAAGTTGTCTGAGATCGCCGCAGAATATTATATCTTGACACGCAAACGGCTCGTCAAAATTGCCAGTGATATCGGCAATATGCGAGTTAATTTTGTTTAGTATATCGGCCCCAAATCATGCTCACCTTGTCGACCAATATGACTTTCACATTAACAAAAGCATTTCTGTACGTCTGCAGCGTTTCCTGAGCCAGCCCACTTTTTTGGTCTTTTCTTCTCGACAATGCTATCCGAAAAGCTGAATGCACAATCGTACCATTGATCGCGACTGTCGCCTTACCGATAGATGCGCAGACCTTAAATTGCATGTAAAATCAAATCTCGCTGCTAGGGGTTACATTTCCGAATCATTCCACAATACTCCTCCTTTGACTTCACATTCTTTCGTTGCCGGACAATTGACATAATACTGAAAACCGCCATTATTTGCTTTATATCACCATTGTTGCAACCCTCTGGTGCCACACTTCTCATCAACTGTTGTCTACTCAACTCAGCCTCAACTCATCAATTATTTTATTGTACATGTCGATCGTCTTCGTACTCACTGCATTTCGCATTCGTACTCACTGCGCTTTTGTAATAGCGATTCTTTGTGATCGTCGTAAATTTGTAAAAATTTATTTTGGCCTAAAATGTCTACTAGTTCATTTCTAAATGGCATGTAGAGCAAGACCATCTCGCGCTTGTAGTCGGCAAGTTGTTCCATTTCGTATCGCCGAAATCTTACTACTCTGGCCCTATCACGCTTCTTATATTCTCTGCTCCTCACTTTTGTGTACCAAGCAGAAATTAACTCCCGCATCGAAAATCAATTCATCATAAATAACAAAAATAAATATTTAAACAACATTATATTGGCAAATACGTGGATGACATTTTCCTTCTATTCAAATATCACCAACTCAACAATATGCATATTTACATATATTAATAATATACTTACAAATATGAAATTTACTCTAGAGTGAGAACAAAAATATTAATTTCGTGGATTTAGCTATACAAAACATAAACAACAAACACAACTTCAAAATATTCCGTAAACCAACACAAACTGATCACACTACAGATAGCTCATCACACCACCCATATCAACATAAAATAGTCGCATATCACCATCTAATTAACCATCTCAATAGTATACCAATGATGCAGAAAACAGATTACGAAGAGAAATTAATTACCATAACACACATGGAACACAAATGGATACACAGAGGACACTATAAAACAGATCAATTTCAAACCAAAAAATATTTTTCTGTCGAATACAACAACATTTACACGTCTAATTTACTAAAAACAATTATGAATCAATATTATTGGATTATTTCTATGGATTATTTCTAAAGATGATAGTACTAGTTTTTTTAAACATTTTTTTTTGTATCGAAACAAAAACGTAAATTAATTTTATTTTTTATTTATGTATCAAAAATTAAAAATCCATTAGAAATCATCTTTAGATCTTATCAAAACATCATTAGAAATAATCCCGTACTAAGTTTTCACGTATCAAATAATACTGCATTATCGATAAATCTGTTCATACCTTTGACCGTTACTTTACTATGGAAAAGTATAGCGATGCTTCTTATAGTAAATATTATAATTTATTTGAATGATTGTAAAAAATTTTATTGGCCAAACAAGGCGTTCGTTTACAGCCCGATTTAAAGAGCACACAAACCTTAACAGGCGCGGAATAATTAAAAATTAAATTATGCACAACATTTAGCAGAAGATGACCATACATTTACTAATCAAGACATAAACCTACAAATCCTACACAAATCTAGCAAGGGCAGCTTTATGGATAGAGTTGAATAATATGAAATATACCAATTTTGAGTAGCATAACTTCTCAGCCTTCTATGGAAATAAGAAAATAGCTCATCACAATGTTTAGAAAAAATTATTGAGTTGTACAATTATACTGACGAAGAGCGAAGCTTGAAACTGGTCTATAAAACTATTTAACATATGTTTGAACCGTTTGGAAGTGGTGTAAGTCAATTTTTCAAAAAATTAAGCTAATGATAACAATATGTATATATATTGTCGTCGATTCTGACATTTAACTCAAAATCGAATTTTACGTTGTTTTTTTATGCTAAAATTTATTTTTAAAATAAATTCAAATTGCTTCGTTTTATTTCATATTTTATAATAAAATAATCTGGTACAATTTTCTTTGAGTGAATCGAAAAATTTTTGTAGGGTATTCAAATTTAGTAAAACATCTAAAAAATTTTGTAGTTTGGACAGATCAATAAATCAAAATGGCTGGATGATTGAAAGGTAAGTAACTGCAAACCAGTCTGAATATTGAAATAAATGCAATGCTATATATACAATGCTAAATTAAAAATTTGTTTATACAAATATGTATGTATATTGTATATATTGGAAACAAAGCGGCAAGCTAAAACCACCAACCAGCAGTACGAACTGTACGTCCAATTTATTCGAAACCATAAAGAAATTGCAACACCAAAAGAGTCTGACAAAACAATTTAATTACTTGCTGTAAGAATTTGGAATGCCCACAATTCTAAGATTGTAAAAAAAGGAATAATAACACGATTGAAACTCTTTTAATCGTCGAATTGAAACCAAAAACTTATTTTAATTTTATTTTTCTGAATATTTTTATTTTTTGACACAATAATTGTAACAATGTATGTTTCCTGATTGATCGTGTGATAAAGACTGTACATTTTCTTTATTTTATTTTTAATTTTAGTTTTATAATATAGTACAAATACCTAATTGTAGGTGGCCATTAAATGCGATCTACATACACCTGCATAAGAACATAAAGTTTCAGCTGTCGAACAAATTTAAAGTAAACAAAGTTTGCAATATTAAATTGAGTTAAAAATTTAAACAACTTTAAACAATTCCTTAAACTTTTAAACAATTTGAAACAAATTTTAATTGACTGAATTTAGTAATTAACATGACATACATGATTTAAATTACAATGTTTAAGAATATTTAAGTTGATTTTTAGGTTATATTAATAGCAAGCTGCCTACACATGAACATTGAAGATTAAAGCTAAGTTACAAGATTTTATTTAGCTTCAATTGACCATACATATTATATTATTTTTTTCTAGGTTACTAGTTATTTTTCATCGTGGGATTCCTGAAAACAATTAGTCATTTATGGGATCGATTATCAAATATGCTGAATGAGGGAATCGGTTCTCAACAAACAAAAGACAATTGGAGAAAGGTAATCTATAAACACAGTAATGAGTAAATTTAGTATATGTAATATAAGTATTGTGATTATTTATTTTAGATATTCGAGAATTGGCGCAATAGTTTACGCTACAAAAAGCGCAAAGAAATTATTTACTTAAATGAATCTGGTGGGGGCCCAGAAATATCAGTAGAAAATAAATAAAAACCGATCGAGGAAAGGGTACTGAATGGGGAATCTTAGTAATCTAGGCTATAACCAATATAGAAGCCGGTTTTAACAATGCCATTGATTGCGCACCAGTACTATCAATATCGGCAGACGATCATACAACAAAGACTGCACAACTAAGCCATCACCAACACCTTGGTCAAGCAAAAGTAAAAAAACGAAAAAATACTTCAGGCGATAGTGAAAATTGTATTAGATTAAAGTTTTAAATTACGTTTATTTAGGTAATGAAACCTTAAATAAAATTTTGTTCCTAGAAGAACAAAAATCAAATAAAATTGCTGAAGGGCCTCAAGATATCGAGTACAGCAATAATAATTTGGCCGAAGCTATATACGAAAGCCGAAAATAGTCATGAACAAAAATTTATGAAATTTATGAATTATTAAATTTAAATGTGATAAAAAATTTATAATTATGAAATTTAAATGTAAATACTACTGTGAAATATATATTTTAATTTATTGAATTTATTCGAATTAAAACAACTTGATATTTTTATACTTCATTGCCTTTACTGTAATATTCCATGAATTTGGTGAACTGGTAAAATGTGTATTCGTATATAAATTTCGCACTCTGCTGTCTAATCTATAAACTGAAAAAAAAAGATTTGCAATATTTGGAAAAAAGCTTGCTGAATATTAATAAAAATCGGTAAGTTTTGCGCCACCTAAGCGATTTTCAAATAATGAAGTGGCCATCTTATGGATATACAAATTCACGTCCAAATTGACCATTTCTGGAAAATATCTGCATATATGTGTGTGGGATGTCTTTGTGATTATGAAATTTTGGATTTTACATGTTATATTATGGGGAGACATATACCTCCTATTTTATGGTATTAAGTTATTTTTTCTCTACACATAACTTATTTCAATCTATTCATATAAACGAACTCTTGTATAAGAAAGACGGATGGGTGTTGTCATCAAAAGAAAACAGCATATTTTTTGATTTGGATTTGAATCATCTACCGTTCAAAACAAACAATATACTTTGAAGATTAATTCAATATCTATCAAAAACTATCCCCAAAGTTTTATATTTAGCGAATTTTTATAATTTTTCGCGTATTTAAGATAGAAATAACGGTAAAACTACATTTATTTTAACTTCCAAGCAATGTATAGGCCAAACTACCTCGTGTTTGTCCTTATATTTATATTCGCTAAGGCAAAGGCTAAACCTTCGCCTTCGAAATGGTGCACAGAACATTTTTATGGAGATTACTGTGATCTCTATAGGATTAAGGTATATTTATTTTTCTAAACCTTCTTCTTCAAAAGAACTTGCAAAAAAATTATTTTTGATTAATTTAGTACCGTCTAAACTCATTCTAAAATGGTACCACTTTCAAAAATGTATGTTAAATAATCCAAATATATCTATTGTATACATATAACGTAAAGATATCAAAATATATGTCTAAATAATGAAACTGGAACAATTAATGATAAGTAACACATCGCACATTTTTACGGGGCACCACATTCTTTAAAAATGATTTGTAATACTTAAAAATTTCTCTTTACTCAGCAATAATTGTAATTATCGCAAAGCTTTTTTTTTTCAGTGTACCAAGAATCATTTTTTGAATCTGTATATGTAGGAGAATCATCGGTTTCTGCAGAATTTTTATCTTCATGTCTGAAATAACATCAGTGTCTGAACTACCGTCACTGTCAGAACTATCGTCACTGCCATTTCTTCTATCTAAGTGTATGTTATGCAATGTACAAACAGCATAAATAATTTGCGATGCCATACATGGATGATAGTGAAGAGTTATATGACGAAGTAGACATCGAAAACGAGATTTTAGGACCCCTAAACACTTTTCAATCATATTCCGTGCACGAATTAAGTTTTCATTAAATCTAAATTTGATGTTACCATTTTCTGTGTCAGCAAAATTGGTAAGAACCCACGGTTCGAGTGGTAATCCGGAGTCCTCAAGTAAAAAACATGTTTGTCGTTCAACTGAAATAAATTTGCCCAATAATGGGTTCGCAATTTAGATGTCATCCAAATGGCCGAATCATGAACAAAGCCGGGAAAACGATACCGTGTTGATACTACGATAACCCTTGCGGTTTCGAAATAAATTCCCTCGAAAAAATCATCATTTTCTGGTGGTCTAGCACTGGTTTGAGAAACGCTGGTTTGAGATAGTGAAATAATTTTGCAGCTTCCAATTGACACTTGATACAAGCCAGGGCCGAAAAAGTGTAGAGCACATAAATTTTTTAATTTAAATGGGATTTCTGTTGATTTTGATCTTGCTTCCAATTTTCCAATAATGAATTGTACGGCTGGTTTTGATAATCTAAATAATTTAACTTTCTTTGTGGTAATTCATACGGATTGCTGACGTCCCGAAGGTGTCTCAATCTAAGTCTATAGTTATGCCTTAAAACAAAAAGTAAATTAATTTAAGAGTTGGTTCACTTTGTAAAAAATATATTGCAAACCTTCTTCTTCTCTCCTCCCGTTCTAACAAAATTAACAAAATTCAAATTAAATAATTTGGCATTATTTTAATTTATTTATACAAAAAATAATTCCCAAACCAATTAGTAATTTTCTTTCAATTTTACGTCTCCAAATTAAAAAAAAAAACAATAAACAATTTTATTAAATGGTATTTATCTCGTTTTTACATAAAACATATCGTAAAATATCATAAAATAGACAAATTTGATGCTTTTATTTTTGACAGATTTTTGACATCAAAAATAAAACAGAATTACTATTTTATTAATTAAAATAACGTAACTTGATAAAATTTCTGTCCGAGAATCGACCCCATTATATTAGTATAGTCTTTTCATCGGTAAACAATTTATAGTTCAAATAAAAAAAAAATTAAATCCCTAATACTTATGCAAAAAATAAGAAAACTCAAAATCGCATATACTTCCCCCTTTCATTAACTCATTTCAACAAAATATAGACTTAGAGAATGCTGATATTCACGAAAAGGAAGTTTACCGACACGAGCCGATAGGCGAGTGTCGTAAATCATTTTAGTGAATAACAGCCATTATATGCGAGTAGAATACGATACTTTGTCCACGACCGATAAAAAATTGTATTTTATTACCAAATCCTTTAAATAAACCTAATAGTTATTTATGGTACTAGTGAGCAAAACGAGATATTATCCATGAGGGATAAGTTTATCCCACGAGGCGATAGCCGAGTGGGACATTATCCCGAGTGGATAATATCTCTTTGCTCACGAGTGGCATACAACGTTTTATCCACTTTTGTTGAAATAAATTTCGTAAATTGATAAGAAATACATAGTTCCATTTTGTGTTTTCACATTGGAGCATTGAATTTTGAAATATATTTTATCATAGTGACCGTTCTTTAAATTCTCATGGTGTACTTTAATTTAACTAATTTTTGGAATATAGTTTTTTCAATTTGACTACCAATAATTTTCCAATGAATACTCAACATTTTGTTATACCAAATATAACTCACGTTGCCCCTAGCAACGTGGGTTGTACAATAACAATGGGTTATTTTACATTTTCTTTATTTGAAATCAGCATAGTTATCGGGCTATTATATATCAAAAGTGGATAAAATAATTTACGTCGACATTTTGGCGTCTAAATTTAATAATAATGAAAATAGCAAGAGACTACTAGATAAAATTTCCAAAAATGAAGTTTTTATTAGATGTAGTAGTGAATAATGGAAGACGGGACTACTAGATAAACTAGCAGTGAATAATGGATATCATTATAATTGAAGAAACAAACGTATAATGAGTATATTATACGTTGGTAGTGGACAAAGAAAATTTTTTAACTTAGTGACAAAATGTTTTGTTTTTAAAAATAATCATTTATTTTTTTAATTATTAAATTTTAACATTATCACGTGATAAAGACACAGCAAAACCAAATAATAATGGATCATACCTATTAATTTCGTGACCCTCCATCCAGTCACACATTTTTGTTATTTTCGTTTTTCCTCCCATTCTCACAAATATTGTTAGTTTTGGTCAAAATTTTGTACAAAGATAGGTTTTATTATTAAGATATTGTTTATTTTTGGGCCCATTCGAGTCTAGAATGGAAGAGGTTGCAATGGAAGAGGAAACTGCCAATCAGATTTTCTGAAAGATGATACCAAGGTTTTTTTATGTTGATGACGAATTTCAGACGACTCGAACCTATTCCGTTTACCATAAATCGAGGAATAATACCCTATGCGAATACAGCTAAGTATTTTGACATTCCCTGAATGCTAAAGTATGATGGAAAGCAAACGTCAAGAAGAAAAATAAAGAACTAAAACTTAAATACAGAAAGATGTGTTGGCTGATGGGAAGAAACTCTTTTTTATCAACATACAACAAGCTTTGTAAGCAAATATTGAAACCGATTTGGTTTTATGGTATTCAGCTTTGGTATTGTATTGGGATTGTACCAAACAGAGCAATGTAAATATCATCCAAAGATTTCAGAATAGGGCATTAAGGAATTTCGTTGATGCAGTTTGGTATGCCAGGAACAATGGCGTCCATACGGACCTTATATTGAACCTCGTTTCAAATGGAATGTTCAAATATGAACATTGAGGCAACTGGAGCTCTTAAAAAATACGAATTTACTTAACACGCAGACTTAAAAGAACCAAGCATTTTGAGGTTGTGTAATTGTTAGGGTAAACTGCTGATCTAAAATCCACTACAAAGATGTGGTTTACTTCAACTTACCCGACGCTATGGAATACCAATGGGAAGAAGCCTTGGATATAATATAAGTTAGTAAATTTTGACTCAGAATCGAGTTGCGCATTAGTCCAGGAGACTAGATTGTAATTACATTTTTTTTTTTTCATTTAAAATAAATTTTATTTATTTATTTTATGTAATTACAATCTAGTCTCCTGGACTAATTAGCAATTTGTTTCTGACTTAATTTACTAACTTAAATTAATCTATGGCTTCTTCCCATTGGCATTCCATAGTGTTTGTTAAATTGAAGTAAACCACATCTTTGTTGTGGATTTTAGATCAGCATAATGCTGCTTAAACTGACAATCACACCAGCTCAAAAGGTTTGGTTCTTTTAAATCTGCGAACTAAATGCGTGATGCTTAGGAGCTGAGTTGCCTCAATGTTCACATGTTGGCGGAGCCTTTCTTCATGTCTCCGTGATTTTTCCTGGATTTCATTTAAGATGAGGTTCATTTTAAGGTCCCTATGAAGGTCATTGTTCCTGACATACCAAGGTGCATCAACGATGTTCCTTAATACCATATTCTGAAATCTTTGGATGATATTTACGTTGCTCTGTTTGGTACAACCCCAAAGCTGAATACCATAAGTCCAAATCGGTTTCAATATTTGCTTATAAAGTAGAAGCTTGTTGTATGTTGATAAAGAAGAGTTCCTTCCCATCAGCCAATACATTTTTCTGTATTTAAGTCTTAATTCTTCACTTTTCTTCTTGACGTGTGCTTTCCATCGTAGTTTAGCATCCAGGGTCATGCCGAGATACTTAGCTGTGTTCGCATGCGGTATTATTTCCCGATTTATGGTAATCGGAATATGTTCGATTCGTCTGTTTGTAAAGTTGATGTGAACTGATTTAGCTTCATTTAGTTTTATTCTCCATCTTTTTGTCCATTTATATATTTGAGTTACAGCTGATTGTAACTTCTGTGTTGATTCTTCGTTGCTTTTTCCAACAGCTAAGATCGCCGTATCATCTGCAAAAGTTGCCACTGTGTTGTTTTCTAATGTAGGAAGATCATAAGTGTATAGTAGGTATAAAACCGGCCCTAATACACTGCCCTGTGGAACTCCAGCGTTGATTTCTTTCAAATCAGAAAATGTATCATCTAACTTAATCCTGAAGAACCTATCTTTCAAGTATGATTCTAGTATCTTAGCAAATTGCATTGGTAGAAGATTCCTTAACTTGTGGTTAAGTCCTTCATGCCACACTCTATCAAACGCTTGTGCAACGTCTAGAAATACTGTTGAACAGACTTTTTTCTCCTCTAATGCTTTCTCAATTATACTGGTTATTCTGTGTACTTGATCAATTGTTGAGTGTTGGTTGCGAAAACCGAACTGATGATTTGGGATCAAGTTTTTACTCTCGATTATCGGATTTAATCTTTTTACCAGAAGCTTCTCAAAGAGTTTGGACATGACTGGCAATAGCGAAATTGGCCTATAAGACGATGTTATATGTGGTGGTTTCCCAGGTTTTGGGATCATAATTACTTCTGCAATTTTCCATAAGCTTGGTACACATTTGATTCTAAATGCTGCATTTATAAGATTGGTGAGTTTCACCAGAGCTTTCCTTGGCAGTTCTTTTAAGATTTCTGCAGTAATAAGATCGTACCCAGGAGCTTTTTTCGTATTCATATTAGCTGTTATCTCACGCATGACTTCTTTTGGTGTTGTGGGTAGGATTTCTTTACTTTCTTGCACAGCTTGTTCAGTTATTATCTCGGCTTCCAACGTTTGGTCTTCACGTGGCTGGAATATTTTTTCGAGGTGTTCGGCAAACATAAAACAAATTTATTTGAAGCAGAAAGAAACTTTGGTGCAATAATTCGATTTACTTAAACAAGAAATGCTTCTGCTAACTGAATTAATTATAATTTTATTGCATGAGGCTTGTTTCTTCAATGTTTGCTATCTAGGAAACTCACAAATGTAATCAAATCTTGCTAACTAGATCTAAAGGATTCTTTTTTTTTTTAAATGCCGATATTTGGGCCTTATATTTCGCTAGCTAAAGCGTCACGGTGTTGTTTTTATTTCAGCTGGAACTTTCTGTTGTACTACTTTATTTTGTCTGCTACTGTTTCGATCAGTAGATCTCGATGTATGTTTGATTCGTACATGCCAGGGTGCATTTACAATTGTTCTTAGTATTCTTTCCCCCGTATCCGTCTCCAACATTTGTATACCATACGCCCAGGTAGGTTTAAGTACCATTTTATAAAGCAAAACCTTACAGTCTAGGCTTAAGTTAGAATGTTTTCCTATTAACCAGTTCATTTTAACACACCTTAACTTGATTAGTTGTCGTTTAGCGTCAATGTGCTTCTATATAAATGTAGGCCTGGATATTTAAATTTTTCGTATTGTGGTAGAATGATATTATAATATTATTAATCTCACATGAATGTATTGTGAGTGTATTGTATTGGCTCGACTACTACAACATTTAATAAGGTGCAAAGAATTCAAAATTGTCACCTTTGAAAACAGGCGTATTCTTCTGGATGCTGCTTTTATCGGAGACGCCCTACTTGGGCACATGGATTCAGCATATGTATTGGAAAACATCTCTATAAATGTTCCAAGCAGGACTTTGCATAATCACCGATTTTTGGCGCTAAAACAACATTCCACCAATTATGGCGATAATAAGCCAATCAATAGATTAGCAAAATCATTCAATAAAGATTTACCTTAATTCTCGATTTAGTTAGTCATTTTTCTATTTCGTCTGAATGGATTTCGATATGTATACTCAGGATTTTGTTTCATCCACAAACGTTGAAACATTTCGCAATTTTTTATTGGTAGGTGTGCTGTGTAGATCAAATATAATAGTGGACCTAGTACTCGTACACTGCCTTGTAACCTGGTTGAATTTACCAACCAAGTAATAAATGAGATAGAAAAACATCATCAAATAAACGTAGCTTATACGGATTTCAGTTAGGCATTTGATTCTCTATCCTTGGTTCTCAAAGCGTGTGTCGCGGAACACTAGTGTTCCGTTTTTTATTGCTCTTTTGGTTTGATTTTTATTGCTCTTTCTGTTTTTTATTGCTCTTTTGGTTTCAAAAAGGTTAGCAAACCCGCGCCCCCTGTTCTAAAATTTCTGCTGTATTGTGGATGTTCCGCCTAAAAATATGATTGAAGACTTCAAAAAGATTGAGAACCAAGACTCTATGCCATCGTAAAGCATTCCAAAGTTTATTTCCATTTGGATTTTCATTAGGATACATTAATTGGCAATAAGAAGTTCAACGTTATCAAAGTGACATGCTGTCATTCTTTCAAGATTATAAGGAACCCAAATCTTCTCATATTTGCTGATGACGTGAAAATGTGTCGTACGATTGAACAAATTTGTGATGCTCATTAAGCTTAAACATCAAGAAGTGCAAAATTATATCTTTTTATCGCAAAAGGAATCCGCTAATAACTACATACAACATCAATGACAATATAGTTCAAAGAGTACAAGATATTACTTATTTAGGAATCACTTTCGCCGAAAACGTTAGTTTTAACAGGCACATCGATAACTGTATTGCTAAAGCAAACTGTGCATTTGGCTTTGTCAAGCGATAGACTGGGGAATTCAGAGATATATCAACTTTATTTACGCTTTATTTCGCTTATATAAGATCTCAAGTGGAATATGCTGTAATCATCTCGAATCCTTACTACATGGTGCACATCAAAAGAATTGAAAGCACACAAAAAAAGTTTTTGATATTTCTCTAAAAAGAAACTGGCTGGGAATATGACTATCAAAATGTGGCTCGATTACTACCACATTTAACAAGGTTCCAAGAATATAAAATTTTCACCCTTGAAAACAGGCGTATTCTTCTGTATCTCAATAAATGTTCCAAGCAGGACATTGCATAATCAACGATTTCTGGCGCTAAAACACCATTCCTCCAATTATGGTGATAATAAGTCAATCAATAGATTAGCAAAATCTATCAATAAAGCAGAGCCCAAAAACAATTTCAAAAAAAAAAAAAAAATTCGTAAACCTATTTGTTAAATTTATGATTAATTTTTCTGATAACTTCAACTTTGAAGAACACCTTTTTAATATTTTTAAATTTTGACTGAGTTTTATAATTTTATAAATTAGCTACTTGTTTTGTTTTATATTAATTTTAAATTTTAATAATTGGTGATTAGTTTTTTTAAATGAAATCGTAAATGTTAATTATTAAACCCATTTCTTTACTTGAATAAATAAATTCCAACGGAATGAGGACCTTTTTCAGGGAGATAATGTTGCGACCCAGGGTTGATTTATAATAGAGGCAGGTGGTTTGGCGTCTATTGGAGGGACCAAATTTGAGTAGATTACTCTGCCAGCTCCGTAACCGTCCAGTATAGTGCGCATCATGCTGTTCTGGTCATGTATTAGGCAGTGCGTGATGGGTACAATTGTGTAAGGCGTAACCTAGTCACAATTCGCAAGTATACATACTGCCTCCTCGTGGCAACCACTGGTAACTAAGGCCATTTGGCACATTTTTGGCCATTTGGCACAGGCTAAATTACGGCGCCAAAGAAGAAATCCTTGACAACAAACCCTAATCTAAAGTGGAACAGCATATAGTATGCCGATGGATGAATAGCTGATAAGTTAATCAGTCCAAAATATGCGGATTCTGGATACCTGGCGCCATCTAGTTTTATATAGCCTTCCTGTAGTAAAGCTGGGTGACCTACAGACGACTTTCCATTCCCAGCAACTCGTAAGAGTAAAATCAAACGGAAGACGGGACAGGCGTAGGAATGAATATACGGGAGTGCGACAGCCCTCTCGTAGTATTTGGATGCCAATCCTACCTTTCTAGCAGAACTACATGGTGTAGTAAACATCTAAGAGGGAGAGCAATAGGCCCAGGTAGTATGTATCACATACCGGCCGGCAGTATTATCAGATTCATTAAGAGCCTGAATATTGACTGGACGGATAATTAAGCAGGGTTCAAGCACAAAAGGTCTTTTAAATTTATTAGAAAAAAGTCTTCTAGACAAGGGGATTTGATCGATCTGATTGACCGTTGTCCCGTCGTTTGGTTTCCATATGTCTTTGTAAACACGCGTGTGTGGAAAGCATGTGCTGGCAAACACCAAATTGTGGAGTAACGCCAGTTCGGTAATGTCCCGTTGTTGTCTGATGTATGGTGCAAGGAGTTTGGGCTAATGTTGCTCCAGTATGTACTGCCCGTCCTACTAATTTGAACGTTGAAGTCGCCTAAATAATTTTAATGTCATGTTGCGGAATTTTGCCCAGGACGGTTTCGGGCTGGTCGTAGAAAGCGTCATTGATTTGGTCAGGCCTCTCCTCAATGGAGGCATGACCGTACACAAATGTGATTTTTAGGTGGCGTTTACAAATGTGATGTTTAGGTAAAATGAGTCACAAAATGACGAGACCGGTTGCTAATCAGGAAACCGACGCGACGCCAAATTTATGTACACATCTCCATGTTATTGCTGTAACAGAGGATTAGTCTGTAGCGACAGTAATCGATGATAACATTCCCATCTTGTTTCCTACAGCGCTATGAGATCGAGTTTAAATGTAGATGCTTGTTCGAAGAGTTGATGGCGGCTCTTCGAGCGATTTAGGCTGGCTGATTTGGTTTCGTAACAAAATTGTTTCACAAATGAATGGATTCTTCTGTATAGCCTGACCACCTGAACTATCGCGATGCAAACAGAAGTATTGGTGTACCGAGTGACAATAAAATACGGAAACTGACTAAATTTCAAATATTTCCAAAGAATTAGAACCCAATTATCAGAAAATATTATAGACTTGTAAATAATACGCTTATTTAACAGAAAAATTAAAAAAATACATAACAGCCTCCAGGAGCATCAATACATAACTTTAAACGTTTGCGAAAATTATCAGCATCAGTTCGAAGCATTTCCAGAGCCATTTTATTCCAGACCTTGGCCATGGCAGCATGTAATAACTCCAAATTTGTTGGTGGTGTGGAGCAGGGTCTCCAGTATCCAAGTATGCTTAGAGAAAGGATTTAAATCCGGAGATTACGGTGGCCATAATTGATGAATTTGAGTGGTAGTATTCCCACAAGCCACAACAGTAAATCCAGCCCAAACCATAACAGATTTAGGTATTTGGCTTCTGACAACAATTCGAACTTCTGCGGGAGGTGTTTTTGACCAAATACGGTCATTTTCACGGTTATTATAGCGTTGTTCAATTGTGAACAGCTTCTCATCCGTAAAAATAATTTTTTTAGAACTTTTCGCGGTTTACTTGATATGATTCCTGGCTAAATGGCGCATCTTGATGTGCGGATTTCGGTGAATCAAACATTTGATAATGTTGCGGAGCTGTGGAGTGTCGACGGTGCGCGGTATATTTGCTTTGCTAAGTAATTCTGATTTGGCCAGCTATAAGCCATTTATTTTGAAAGTGAAGTAAGTCTATGTTTCAAAAAAATTACGTTAATGGTTACAATACAGAT
Organism: Tipula vernalis; assembly: GCA_958295665.1. Lineage (NCBI taxonomy): Eukaryota > Metazoa > Arthropoda > Insecta > Diptera > Tipulidae > Tipula > Tipula vernalis. The sequence continues at coordinate 210,544,026 of OY282559.1, read as the reverse complement.
GTACAATATTAGCATGATTTGTTATCAGTAAACAATTTGTAAAATTCAAAATCTATACTTTTTCATATATATATTGATTCTCAATTCTTTCATTGTCCCATTTCAACAAAATAAGGACTTACATCACTTTTAAAATAAACGGCTAATATCACCCATATAGTCACTTCAATATTATCCGTTAATGCATTTATTTAAATTCGGTTTTTAGTGGAACGCAAAAACGAAAGTTACGAAAAGATAGCCTTAAAAAATTCCACGAGTCTTCCCGAGTTACCTGACGTACCTGAGTAAGCGAAAAAGTTATTCTAAGTTCTATTCTTTTTCGTTTTTAAATTATTTAACCACATCGAGATACTGCCATTTTGTGGAACTGCTGTTAAAAAATATTAATGTCGCTCGAATGACTGTGTGCAGTTAACATAAAGCTCAGACAAAAATGTCCACAAATATTTCAAAAAAAAAATCCAATTTCGTAATTTTTTATTTACTTTTGGTTGATAGTCAGATGTCAATATTTTAACTATTCAAACACACTGTATAATTTGGTATAATAATTTTAGTATATTTAAAATTTTAAAAAAATCTTCAAAATCGTTTTAATTTAATCAACACTGTGCAATTTTTTAAGAATACAAAGGCACAGCTTTAAGTAGAAAGTGCAATTGGCGTTCATTACACAAAGATGAAAACAAAATAACTAAATTCAGTTGGCAGTTACACTTGTCTCATCAATTATTGTTTAAAAAATAGAAACACTATAGAAACCTCGCATCCCTTTGTGAATTTACAATACTTGAATTTCGGCTATGTTTAAGTCACGACTCATGATCGTTACATAATACCTTTAAAATAGTTTATCATAATAGCAGCTATATCGTGCTACCAAAATAAACTTTCAATATGAATTAAATTGACATTAATTTTAATACATTAAAACTATTATTACAAAACTAAAAAATGCAATGTATATCCACAAAAAATAAAAGTATAAAAGTTTTTCGTATCTTTCCAGATTCTAAATATAGCAAAATATTTATATACGTAATATGTAAATATGGTATGTAAGTTGAAAATTTTTAAATAACGTTCAAAACAGACATCCCCGATCTGTTAATAATTTTCATCAGCAATTAAACACTCTTAAAATACGATTAACAAGTATGTAACAATAACATTATTAATAGATCATCTAATCCAAGTACTAAATCCCAATAAAAAAAAACAAAAATTCTAAGAAATGCATCTGGTAAGAGAGCTTTGTTATAAAGCGTATAATGTGTTATAACAACAATAGTAACAGTTACGAAGATGAAATAGAAAAAAATATTCATAAGAATTTTAAAGTTTAATAAAAAAATATATCTCTTAATTCGAAAAGTTTATATTTAAAGTTTTTTTAATCTTTTTTTTTTATATTTTTGAAAACTTTTAATATGTGCATACAGAAAAAAAAAATAAGTTTTAAATAAAGCTCTCTTCGTTTCAATGCGAATACATGCAAACAATATTTAGAAATTTTAAATTCTTTAAATTAATTTTGTTTTATTTATTTTTGAATATTGAATATTTATTATAAATTATTTTAATATTATGTTCATATTTATGTGGAACTAAGAACGGAATATGGTATAGATTTAAAAATAAAAATATCATAATAATTACATAGTTTAAAGTTCAAGTGACTTGTACTTATTGTGATTGTCGCGTCGATCAGCAATTGACTTTTTTTTGTAGTTTAGTTTTTCGTTTGTCGCATTGCCTAAGGCTTTGAGAAATAACGGATAAGTTCCGCAAGTGAATTTTTTTGTTATTTTAGCAATCGTGAATTAATTTTTTAGAAAACTTCTGTCAAAGTGACAACTATTATTTATTGCTTATGTTTTTTGTGTATGTGGAAGAACCCGAATTCATTAAATTTATGAAGTTTCTCGCATAAGAAACGAAAAATAAATAGTAATTTGTGATTTTAAATAATTTTAATAAATAATTATTCAAGAATAAAAAGCGCGTTTTCCATAATTCTCACGTGTAAATTTCGGAAAATGGGAGCGAAGAAGTGTTCAAAAAGCATTTCGAATATTCGTTGCATGAGGAAATTTGGGAAGTTCCTGAATTCGGGTTCTTCCTGTAACATAAATATTAAAATTATTAAACCAGTTTCAAATAAAACATAATATTTCGCGATTACTTGTTTTGCGATTTTCTCTGCATACTGGCCGTACCACGTCGCATTATTTTCTTTGAAAGAGCGTGCATATATTGCGGTTAGCTTTTTCATCCAATCAGCATTCCAGTGATTCTTAATTTCCTTTCCACAAGCAAGTTCGGACTTGTCTGTGCAATAGTTGCAACACAAACTTCCACGGATCATCCAGCGTTTTCTTGTTTTTTTGAAAATTAATTAGTACTTCCGGTGTTAGAAATTATTGCATATTAGGTACAAACCTCAAGAGCCTATCGTACTGAATAATAAATTTGCCAAAAATTTTTAAGTCGAGTGGTCGATCGTAATATGATTCCAGGGCCATTTATTAGCTTATACAGCTCCAATTGAAACTAAAAAATAAGTTTTTTTTAAATATTTATGTAGTACATAATAGACAAATAATTATGTTTAATACTTGCGACAAGTTTCCCCTTTTTCTCACTAACCTTCTCATTTTTTTGTAAAAATTTTGGTACGAGTATGGCTGCTCACTAACATACACTGCATTGAATTTTTTTGCTAGAAACTTTGAATTATGTATATCCCCATTTTTGTATTTGTTGTGTTGGACTTATTCTGTGAACTATTGGATTTTTAATAAAATAAATTTAATATTAAATTTATGAACAAATATATTACATCTAATAAACTTATTACATGCCTACACCAGCTTTGCGTAAGCAAATCGATCCCCATAATGAGCAAGATTTCGTAGCAAAGTTAAATTTTATCTCTTGTAGAGTTGAGATTATTTTAGAAGCACGCACAAAAAATCCAATTATTTCGTGTTAGGGATGTGTTAAAATTTCAATTTCGTGCACCATCCAGCATTAACGATTACCTCCGCAACTCGAATAGACCTCTTATTGCATCCTCCGAAATAATTTACTCTATGTATGAAAGAGAGTTTAAGCCTGCGGCTTTCACATTCTTTGGAATTTTCCTTATTACTGGCGTTTTAATGTTTTCGATCCGAAAACTCGATTTTTTTATTTCGAAACTCGATCCGAAAACTTGATTTTTTTATTTCATTTTTGATAGCCTATTATATGTAGAATATATTCCCCAAACCATTTGACCGAAATAAATTGACCCACTTTTTACGTAAAAATAGAGTTTACGCGGTAGTGTGCATTCTACATCAATATATGAGCCGTTATTTTTGAAAGTAATATATTTAGACCCTTTTTTCAAAAAACGTAAGTTAATGTTAACAATAGAGAAATTACAGAATAATATTTCCAATGATAAATAATTTATAGTCAAACTAAAAAAAATAAGTCCTTAATAACTACTTGTTCAATAAAATTCAAAATCTTTTAAATTTTTGCATTTATTGTTTTTCTATTCTTTCATTATGTCGTTTTAACAAAATATGGACCTATACATACCACTTAACTACGTGCTGCGTATAAAAATAATCGTGTAATATTTAATTTTGTGTAAATATGCCCAATGTAACTAAAAAAGGTACTAAAGATAATAATGCTCATCCAGGAAGAAGTCGCAAAAGAAAATTTCAAGGAAATCAATTCGGCACATCGGCGAAAAAATTAAACGATACAAATTACGACGAAGTGACTATTGATATGAGATCTAATTACGTTATCTTGTACTTCTTTAAATGTTTTTACCTCAGCGAATTTGTTAAGTGTAAAACTTGTAAGTGCTGTTAAATTTTTGAGAACAAATGGGGCAGATGTTTCTTTTAAGTTAGTAGCCCAATGACCTTGTTCGTCTCGTTCTTACAATTACAGTCCAGTCACAAATCGTTTTGTTGAAATAAATCGTCGTCTTATGTTTGCTGTACGTATGTTGGGAGGAGAACTGCAAAGTTTACGTTTGTCATTTAGTAATAATATTTATTACACTTTCCTTGACAACTTGCATACAGCATCGAAATCCGTTTTCGAGAATTTCCAGAAAAAAGCAGTAAAAGAGGAAATTGAAAAAATACTGCAGCTGAAAATGACCCTCTATATTTAACTGTTTCGGGAGACGGCCGTCGTGGAAAAGGAGAGGATTTTCTTCATTGTTTGATATCGCTACATTGATAGGAAAGTACACAAATAAAGTTTTGATGTTGTGGTAAAATCTGGTTATTGTCAATCCGGCGCCAATTGGAAATCAAAAAAAGATTGGTGTAGTGCAAACAACCAAGAAACTGCTGGAAAAATGGAGGTTGACGTGGTAAGAGAAATGTTTTTACATTCGAGCGAATTGCTTGGCGTCAAGTAACATAATTAACATAGGCAATGGAGATACAAAGACCTTTAAGGCGATTCTAGATATCAATCCTTACGATGATTTTCGAAAAAAAGTTCAGTTGGAATCAGAACAAACAACTTTGTCCGGGAAGCAGATGCTAAGCGTGTTATTGAAGCTGTAAAGAAAGCCCTCCAAGTTTCTTAAATGGACCAGTATGAAGTCGAGGAAGAATTGATGTATGGCCCTGGAATTGCTGATTAACCACAAGTTACCAAATCTTTAAATGCGTTTCCTGGAAAACGATGTGTTTTTATCTGTCTCCACAGTAACTGAAAAATTACTGAATGGATATTTTTTTTTTATTTTCAAGTTCATTTAATTTTTTGGAGGATATACCTAAATGCAGGTAATATTTGGTGTTTTTTTTGTATAGCACTTAAAAGAGCAAAAAAACGTGAAACAACGGTACCAAAAAATTGCATGTCCGCCATTTTGTAATTTTCGACTTTTTATTGATATTGTTGGTACAACCTCCAGCAAATATTATATATTTTATAAACATTTTTGGGTTTTCGATTTCCGATAATTTTTATAAGTGCTACGGTGGAGACCGATATGTCTTCTTTTTTTGAGACGATCACGTTACATCTGCATAAACAATTCCCATGACGTTATTATTCTTAAAAACAAATTTTTTTGTGTACATTAAAACTCAATAAATAAAGTGTTAAAAATCTTAAGTTGTTTATTTACTTCCTTCTTTTCTTCCCTCTTAATGAGTTTTTTTTTTAAATCTTAGGAGTTAGTAAATCCTCCAACAGTTGTTCAAACAGAAACTGGTGAAATAACAGTTGTCAATTGGGAGTACTTCACTTTGATGCATTCATTTGCGTCTAGCGGCCATGAAATTCAGCCAGGTACCCAATTCGGAAACAGACCAAACATCTACATAAGCACGCGAAGCAAGGGAACCGGGGTTTATGGAACCGCGCAGTAGCCGGTAGCTAGCCTGAAACTATAATCGGGAGCCGGCACAAAGGAAATAAAAAAAGTTTCATCCAATAATCCATTTCCACAAATATAAGAAAGAATGCAAGAGGCATAAAAAAGAAACCAAACATTTCTTTAATTTTTTAGAGGGCTTTTATAATTTTATTGGAGTGCCTTATAAGCCACTATCAGATTCAGAATCTGAGTCTTCTGAAGATTCAAATTAATATATTTATTTATTATATAACATATTTGACTGTGATTGTGCAATGAATTTTTATTGAAATATTGAATTTGAAATAGCTAATATTGGATTTTTTTTTTATATATTGTATAATTAAACATAAAATTATTGTTTTTTAAACATTTTTATTTATGAAATTGAAATCAAATTTATTTACTAAAAATGACAATGTTTTTTATCTCGAGTGTAAAAACATTTGGAAAAGTTGATCTCTTCAATCAGTATCCGATTCTAAAGTATAGGCAATTTCTTCTTCACTAGGTTCACTGAATGCTTCAAGTTCTGCATCTAATATTAAAGGCAAATTATCATTTGTCATTATGCAGATATTATGGAACGTAAAGCAAGCGGCAACTGTCTTAACAATATTTTCGATTTTAAGTGGTAACGCCCGCATGAAAATTGATCTCAGTGCAGTGCTTTAACACTTTTAACACTTTATTAAACAGTTTTTTATCATTGTTTAAGTAGCGCTCTTTAAACGGAGTTACAATGCCAATTGGTTGCACTCTACATGGGTAACCACTATCTCCCAGCAAGAAATAACCTGGCGGTGGATTCAATTTTCCTTGGAAAACTGAACTGCAGTACAAAACACGGGAATCGTGTACTGAACCCGGATACTGGACATACTATTTCGACATGCATTCCATCAATAGCATCAGCTGCCTTCTGAAAAATTGTTGTTCGTACTCGTCGATTGAACTTACAACCAACACTTGGTAATTTGTCTTCGCTGGGCAACGCTATGACCTTCAACATTATATTAATTGCCGTAAAGTCCAACTGTTTATGGACAATATTACAAACAGTGGATCTTGGTGCAGCTGTTGTTGCACCTACCATTCTATAGCTTGTGCCACTTACCAACCAGAGCAAAAATATTAGTAATTCTATTTCTGGCCCCCAACCGACATTTTTGTTTGGCAAAAACTTGCAGATTTCATCGAATGTTTTCGATGAAATTCTTGCATCATTTATTTTAAAATGTAAAAATTTTATCAATATTCAGACGCAAACGAACTTATTACAAAATATAGAAGAGAAAATTATTTCACTCCTGTCAAAATTATTAAAAAACAAAATAACACAAACTGCGAACACGTCCAAAATATTATGTATACATACATATGTATATCTATTTTGTCGCATACATATTATTTCCTATGTTACAACACATATGCAAAATACTATCACGATCGATTATTTTCATTCATAGTTAGCAATTTTATTTTCTTGTTTTAAAAAAAATTGCTGTTCTGTTCTCTCCTAAAGAAGATTTACTACTAATTACAAACCATTTAAAAAATATGTTAAAAGAGTATTAAACTTGATGGAAAATTCAACGTCGGTTCATGAGATTTGTCAATTGAGCTGAAAACAAGATGACAACTTAACGGAATTGAAACAAAACTCACAAAATAGCATAAAAATCAAAATAAACACAAGTAAACACATATGTATGAAGATAACAAAACAATGTAGATTTTTGAGAAATGTCAACAATGAGTAAAACCTAAATCAAAATAAGCAAAAGTAAAAAAAAAGTTGGTATGACTGCAATTTTGTGTCCACCCAGCAGATTTTTTGTCTTTGGTAACATGTCTTTAGCTTGTCTGGGATAGAGCAAATAATATATAAATACACATGTTAAAAAGAGACAAATTTCTTAAAGAACATGTCTTTGGGTTGTCTTCAGTATGTTACTAAAGTCACGTACGTTATTTAATTTAACGCGCTCCTATCGGTGGGAAATATAACGAATAGTAACAAGTCTTGCGGTTGTCTTGAAAATGTCTTTAAAAACCGCTTCGTTATCGTCACAGCCACCCAAACCGCATATATTTCGCCATTTTTTTTTTTGTTTATTATTATTTTGTGTCGTCTTTCAGTGTGTTGTGTGAGTGAAAGTGTAAAGAAAATTTTCTGTGATTACTTACTAAAACAAATAAATAATAATAGATATATAATTAATTTAAATAAAAAAAATATAATTATATGTACATGTTTATATTTTTTTTATTTTTCGTAAATCAGTGCATAGAAATAATATTTGAGCCGAGCCAGAACTGCAATATTAATTTAGTATACTTGTAGTAATAACGCTTATATATGTATATATATATATATATATATATATATATATATATATATATATATATATATATATATATATATATATATATATATATATATATATATAACGCTTATATATGTATATATGTATATATATATATATATATATATATATATATATATATATATATATATATATATATATATATATATATATATATATATATATATATATATATATATATATATATATATATATATATATATATATATATATATATATATATATATATATATATATATATATATATATATATATATATATATATATATATATATATATATATATAATATATATATATATATATATATATATATATATATATATATATATATATATATATATATATATATATATATATATATACATATATATATATATATTTAGATTTAGATTTTACATTGAATTTTTCTTTTAATTTTATATTTTTACAATTTGAATTTTACACCATTCTGCATTGATGTTTGGAATTATTTTATATTGAATTATTTTGACATTTCAAAGACTTTTAATAAGAAACCTAATTTTTACCTTTAATTTTAAAATTAATTTTTTTATTTGGTGATACATAAATATTTGTAGAATTATATTTTATACTGAATTTTGTTTATTTACAATGTATTTATTTAATAAGATAGACTGAATTTATTATTTTTAAGTTTAAATTTTTTATTTTCTGCATTTTTATTTTTACACCAATAACTATTCCAGTGACCAAAGTAAGACGGCATTCAAATTTCAGAAATTTAAATAAACGAGATAAATTATCCAAGTTATGAACCAAAATCAGCGGGTGTAGACCGTCTACAAATGAGATTATTTTACATTTTTCACAGAATAGTCTACATTTTTTAGTGAGGCCTAAGCCCGCTGACCCAATGGTTTTGTTCGCACAGTTTAGACTACTTATACTGACTTTACACCGTAGTTAGTATAATATCAAGATAGTATAATACTATTTTACCACAGAAGAAAGATTAACCAGAATAGACATTGCGTGGATCAAATTTTTTTTTCATCTTACCTTCTTTTTTGGACATTGAAGTATAATTATTTTCGAATATTATGAATTTTTTGAATATTTTATATAAATTATACTGTCAAAACAAAACTTGTCAAATAATTTCACTAACTATACTGTTAAGGATTCTCAATTTTTATTATTTCAAATAAAAACCAGTAAACCAAAGAATACATAACCCAAATTTCTCTTACCTTCGGCAAATCAAGGTCAAAAAAATGAGTCCAAATTTTTCCATACAAAAACAGCGTTATGTCTCTTCTGGTTGTATTCTGTGATTTTACTATCTACCATAGTCGGTTTTATACCGCAAAAAATAGTCATAAAAAACAGAAAATTAAAACAAAATAATGATAAAGTATAATTTTGGATTACTCCTAAATCTTACTAGAATAATTTATTAACATTACACCGTCAAAAATTTTCCTTCTACAATAAAATAAAATAAAATATAATAGGTATTAAAATTTGATAGTTGTCAAATCAAAATATTATATTTTATTTTTGCTATTATACTACCAAAACATCGGTGTTACACCGGATAGCAAAATAGTATTATACTATTTTGCTATTATACTATCCGGTGTAAACTCGGTATTATACAAATGACTATTCTCTATATGCACTCGCTTTAAACCCACACTGTGATACGAAAAAATTATAATAATTCCGCATGTATATAATTAAAAAAATACTTTTAATTTATTTTAAAATTATTGTTAAATTCTAATAAGAACTTAAGACAAAATTTATTATATTTTCTAAATAAATTAAAAAATTTAACAAATACAATAGTTTTTTATTTCTACAAAAAAAACACACGAAACATTTGCTAGACGTGTTACCTGAGACAACTGCCGTCTTACTTTGGCAATTTTACAACAACAATGCCGTGTATTTTCATTCCGGAATGAATAGTTTCAAACCAAGTTTTTCTTGGTATAGAATTATTCTCGCAAAGATTTTGAAAAATTTTATTGGTGTTTTATTTAATTTTTAAGGTCAATTAATAAAAGTAAGAAGAAAATTATTTTCGGTTTTTATTTTGAGATAATTTGCATTTTTATTTTTATACCAATTACTATTCCAGTGACCAAAGTAAGACGGCAAACTATCACATTTGTTACTAATAACGAACTTCATACACGTTACCTAAGACGAGCCCTATACATGTTACTTAAGACCACCTTCAAACATGTTACATAAGACGACCTTCAAACATGTTACCTAAGACATTCGCCATACATGTTGCTAAAGACAAACCCAAAATATGTTATCAATGAGGAACACAAGACATGTTACCTAATACGACGACCAAAGATGTTACAAAAGACGGCATCCAGACATGTTACCAATAACGGCCACCAGACATGTTACCTAAGAAGACCATGAGATATGTTACTCAAGACATCTTGTATACATGTTACCAATAAAGACCACAAGACATTTCTTTGAAGACTCTTCGTCCCAAATACATGGTGTTGTCTTTTGACTGTCTTGGGTTTGTTACCATAACAAGTCTTGAGTTTGTCTTGCATGTGTTACTTAAGACACGTTTGCTGGGCAATGAGATAACATATTTTTAACTCCGTTAAGTTGTCATCTTGCTTTCAGCTCAATTGACAAATATCATGAACTAAGCTTCAGCGAGAAAAATTTGCTAGCCACAAATTGTTGAAATTTCGTCATCTTTTTTACCCTAAAATCTTCGTCAACTTTTTTTGCGCTACAAAGAAAAATAAAGATCAACCATAAAAAATGTAAAAAAAAAATTAAAAAAAGATGACGATAAAGTAAAAAAAGATGACGAAATTTCAACAATTCGTGATCACGAGCTAGCAAATTTTTCTCGCTGAATCCACCATGAACCATGAGGTACATAGGTTTCGTTTCGTTTCATTTCGTCTTGCATCCGGCACGAGATATTAATTTACAATTTTTATTATAATTTGTTAGTGTAATCACATTGAAATTCTGTATAAGACTAAAGACGAAAAATAAAATTGACAAGAAAGAAAAAACGACAAGTTTGTTTTCATTTGTGTGCGAAGTTGGATGCGTTTTTATCGACGGCAATGTTATAAATATAGCATATGCTATAATAGCCGGTGCGTAAACCAATTGAATAGAATTTTGAGCTAATAAGTTTGTTTTGTGCTGGTGAATGATAATGACCGCCACAGGACTCCCCTGCAAGTGAATTTCCCCCTCAGAGAATGAAAATGTCATTCGGCAATACGGACAGTTTTATGTGGGCGAGGAACTGATTTTCGATCAGCTGAACAAAGTATCCCGTATGCAGGTTTGAGCCGGTCGATTGAAATGGTTTGGTTCTTTCCATTAACCGACACGGTGAATTGCTTGCGAAGTCGACGTATAACTTTGTACGGACCTTCGTAGGGAGGAGAAAAACCCGTGCGAACTTTGTTCTAATGAATACAAAATCACAGTTGGCCAGTGATTTTGAAACAAATATGTCGTCTGGTTTTGATGGACGAGTGGATGTTGGCACAAGGCTTTGCATGGTTTGTCGCAGTTGGTCGGTGACTGTGTCGCTGGTTGGGAAAGGTAATGGAGGATTTTCGATGAAGAATTCACCGGGTAGCTTAATGGTTTTCCCATAAACCATTTCAGCTGGAGAGCACTTCAAATCTTCCTTTACGGTAGCTCGGATACCAAGTAAAACGATGGGAACTTCCGAACTCCAGTGCATTGTATTACCTCGGGCCATGAGATCAGCTTTGAGTTGACGATGAAATCGTTCAACCTTGTTATTGGCTTGTGGATGGTAAGCAGTTGTACGTATGCGGTTTATCCGAGGAGTTGTGTTAACTCAGTAAAAAGCTTGAACTCGAATTGCGATCCCTGATCAGTTGCAATGTGAAGGGGTACGCCGAATCGCGATACAGTGGCAACGGTTGCGGCTGTCATGCAGTAAGTGCCATAAGGATATAGTGGCAACAGTTGCGGCTGTCATGTTAGTCATGCAGTAAGCTTCTGGCCAGCGAGTGAAACGATCGACACAAGTCAAGAGATAGGTATATCCATTAGAAGGAGGAAGTGGTCCTACTATATCTATATGGATGTGCTCGAAACGACCAGGTAGAATGTGGAATTGTCCGCGTGGTGAAATTGTGTGTCGTTAAACTTTAGCACGTTGGCAGGATAAACCAAACTGAGCCCATTGGCTTACGTCTTTGTTCATACTGGGCCAAAAGTAGCGAGCAGAAATCAATTTACGAGTAGCACGGACGCCAGGATGTGGAAATGTTGTGTAAAGTGTCGAAAATGGTTCGACGTAGTGGTTCTGCGATGTATGGGCGATTGTACCCAGTGGAGGTTTCGCAATAAATTTCCAGGCCAGGTAGTTTCAAAAGATCCAGTTGCCATGATGAACCGGAGTGACATTCGGAACCAGAAAGTAAATTCTGAAGTTCTAGGTCATCCTTTTGAGCTTTGCAAATAGTGTGACAGTCGAAGTAAGTCTTGACCGCTGCCTGTTCGTGGTCGGTTGTGCGGGATTGTGTATCCGCAACCACATTATCACATCCATGAACATGCTGGATGTCCGTGGTAAATTGACTTATAAAATCCAAATGGCGAGATTGCCTTGGATTGCGTTCAGTTTTAGACTGAATTGCTCTAGTCAGAGGTTTATGTTCAGTGTATATAGTGAATTCCCGACCTTCGACAAAATATCTGAAGTGTTTGACTGCCAGATAGATTGTGAGTAATTCCCGATCGAATGCGGAATATTTCTTTTCGACATCCGATAGTTTCTTAGAGAAGAATCCCAGGGGCTCCCAACTCCCAACACTTGTTCTTGTACTGTTGTAGTACAGCGCCGACAGCAGTATTTCACGCGTCGGTGGTTATACTAAGTTTTTAATCGCTTAGTGGATGGCATAGAAGTGTTGTTGTCACTAATTCAGCCTTAAGCGACGTGAATGCTTATTGACATTTGTCGGGCCAAGAGAGTTCTTGGGTGTTTTGGGCTTACGTAATAGTTCTGCCAAGTGGCTATGAATTGAGCGAGAACTTCCACGAGTTTTGGTATAAATCGGTGGTAGTAGTTTACCAAGCCGACAAAATGCTGAATATGCTTGATTGTAGTTGGAGCTGGGAATTCCCTAATGGTGTTAATTCGTTCTTCGGACGGCAGAATACCATTAGGGGTGATCTTGTGGCTGAGGAAATCCAGAGTGGATACGCCAAAAACGTATTTTGCTGTCTTGATGTGAACATCAAACTCAGTTAAATTGTGGAAAAGTTGTTTCAAGTGGAGTTTGTGTTGCTAGGGTAGTTCTCTTTTGTTTCCTCTAATAGTTCCAACTAGAGTTGTTTTTTTGGCCAATAATTTTGTCGCGAGTGACATTCTAGGGAAAAAGTTATCGGTCGTGATATTTCTTCCACAGCTTGTATATGGCTCGACAAGTTTCAGAACAACGTGTTCACTGAAAAGCATTGACGATGGTCGTTGTTCATCTTTCCCCAAATAAGGAAAACCATTCAAAACATATTTGCTACTAACATCTAATGCAAGCCAGAATTTGATGCCAAATTTGTTTGGTTTATTAGGCATATACTGTGTAAACCTGCACCTGGCTTTTGACGGAAATAATTGCTCGTCAACTGTTATATTTGGCCCTGGTTGATAGCAAGCTTGACTATTTTCAATGAACTTTTCCTATATTTCCGAAACCAAGGCAAATTTATTTGTTTGTAGGCGCCGTCTTCTTTCGGTTCTTTTGTCAAAACGAATAAATCGTAGGATTTGCTTGAACTTTTCTCTGGCCATAGTTTTTCTAAAAAATTCGGCACCCCATTTTGTTGACCATAAATGACACAGTTTCAAATTTTTTGCCTCATAGGCTCCACGAGCATATAAAATCCCAATAAATGCAAGTATTTCTGGTAATGCTGTTGTCCAATCGTTCCTCAAAATTTGGCGGCCTTCTTCTTCGGTGCACTTTTTTATATGTTTGATAATATGGTTATCTATTATCAACGAGAAAGCACTTTTTGCGTAGCCTGTTGGCCCGTTCACATCCTTGAAAATACAAGTAGATGGTAAGCTTCCAGGAATACCACCTTAGTCAAATTTTGACCTCACAGTACTATCAGCAGCTGTTTCGGTCTCCTGAAAGGTGTTTTCAGTTTATCAAAGTCTGAACAACTTAGCCATCCTACACCTTTTCCTCGGCATATTGATGACACTGATTTTCGACTGATTCTATATCGGAGCACTCTTCATTTATGTTCGTTAGCTTTTCCAATAACTCACTTCTATTCGACATTTCTTTCAGTTCAGTTCTCTCTGACACTATGATACTATATGATATTTATTTTATTTGATCATCGAGTTTTTATAAGTTTTTTTTTATCCCTAGTACTAATTACAAAAAACCAAAAATGAACCAATAGAAGTTCTTCTTCTGTATAATATAAAATATACCCTAACTAAAACTAATATAGATAAGATTGGTGAGGATAAGGTCTAAAAACTAATATAACTTTTGGGTTGATCGTAGAAAAGTTGAACGATCATAAAACAATAAATTGAACCTTTTTTCACATCTAAATACATTGTTTGGTTTCTTTATGTTATTGAGCAACTGCAACTTATCAAGTATACGCCCAAATCGACAATTTATCATGTACTTGTATGTTATCATGTAACGGTAATCGAAAAAAAATGAAAACTGTTATTTCAATATAGAGCCGAACTGGTTATATAAGACATTTACTCAATTCAATAATAAGAGTGGGGGTGAGTAGTAATGATAGAAGAGATGGCAACAACTCCAGCAACGACGTCAAGCAACCATTGCTCGGGTTAGTACAAATTGGGGTTAGAAACATTGAAAAAAGAAAACAGATTGTGATAAGAACCAACTTCCCCCCTCCCCACCCCTGGTGGTATCAGAATGGGCCACTACTGGCCTAAGTGTGCAGAAAGTAGCCACTCTAACATAACCTAACCTAACCTACGTATACATAATAAGAGTCATTTGATTATTTAAAATTTCCCAAGCAGTCAAAATGACTGCTTTTGGGCAATATAGGTATATAACACATATATTTATACCGGAAAAGAAGGAGGAAAGAGGTAACTACAATTATTAATAAACGCATTTATATGTTGTACAAAAAGTCAAAAAATTCTAAGATATTTTGTCATTGTATACATAATTGTTTTTTCTAATTGAAATTAAAAAGCAGTCAAAATGACTTCCTTGGGCAATCTAGTGTTAACATCTTGTTTTTATATTGGTAATAAAATGCAACTTTTTTGGCAATGTTTTTATTTAATATTCAATATAATCTCCATTTAATTCAATACACTTCATCGTTGATGTTGGATGTTGATGATTGTTCGTTGTTTCTTATCCCTAAATGAAAGTGGAGCTGTTTGTGATTTTCAATGAATGCAATATTCTATCTACTCCAGAATGAGAATCTAATTTGATTGAATTACTGGGCTATTTGTAGATTTTAAAAATATTTTAACCAGGTGGTTTGGGTACTAAAAGATAACTTTTGGGGGCCCCCCTAGTTTCCGTTTTTTTCACTCCAGCCTATTTTTCTTTTAGTTATTTGTCGCAAGGAGTTTCTGTAAAATATTTGTCTCGTAGCTTCAAAATGGGTAGGACGACAGTTTCAAAAATTATTTTAGAAACTTATGGACCATTCTATCCCCGTTGTAAATGAATAAACCAAATATTCACGAATATCAACAAATAGCAGAGGAATTCGAAAAAATGGAACATGCCTCACTGTGTTGGCACACAGACGGCAAATACATGTGTGGCTCACGTTTTTTAAATCATAAGAAAACTTTTAACGTTGTGTTGTTAGCCACGTGCCAATCCCTGCAGCTAAGGCAATTTCAAACAGCGGTAGAATATTTCCTTTCTACTTTGTGGAAGATGCCGCAGAATATTACTTAGACACTCCCAAATCAATTTTTAATTATAGTTCGTCCTGAGCACGACGCGTTATTGAGGATGCATTTGGAATATTAGTCGCACGATGGAGGGTATTAAACACCACAATCAATATGAAGATAGAAAATGTAGAGAAAATTGTGTTAGCTACAATATTTTTACTTAATTTTATTAAATTATACGACGAGACCAAAAAATATACAAGACTTAAACTATAACATACACTCTAGTACATGGAGAAATGACGTAAGTCAGGCATTAAGATCTGTCCGGATGGGGTCAAATAACACATCCAGAACGGCATTTGAATTGAGAGACAAATTTCAACATGAGCGATGAAGGTACCTTTCAACATGAACGATGTTGATAAAATTATTTGAAATAAAAATACATTTTTTAATTATTTGCAGTTTATTTAATCCAGCATCGTAATTTTAAATTTTAACTTTGCCGTCGACAACATTTTTGTCATTCAGAATTTTGTTGATTTTAAAAATGTTGATCCGCCGGGTTTTCTTTTCTGCTGGCGATTTGTAATTTTTAAAAATTTTTGATAAAGTATCCATAAACATCTCGTCGATTTGCGGATTTCGCCGTTTTGTTTGAGGTGGTGGAAGTGGTGCATTTAAAGGGGTTGATGTGCCATCCGAATCAAAATGTGAGGAACTCGACCATTCGTCTTCAATTAGAAAATTCTCCGGGCGAACTATTTTACAGTAAGCTATAGGTAATTCTAAATAAATAAAAATTGTTCGTTTCAATTTGTCCCTTCGGGGCTTTACATATAGTCACCCAAAAATGTCAAAAATGGCGAAAGTGCAGAAGCTCACTGTTTGCGAGCCCAACGCCTGATCAAATTTGTTTTTCTTTATTATCATATTTATGCCTACTCTAGCCTTGTTTTAGAAAGTAGTTTATCTATTTTTTACGAATTTCGCGTTTGTCTTTTTATTTTTAAACTTCTTAAAGCTAAGGAGCCTTGTTATCTATATAGGAAATTAATGTTTAGTACGTTTCATTCCTCTAACTTCCGCCTAATTCCGGCTAAAAATTGTTGTAGGTCGTTAAACAAGTTATTTTATGTTAGGGGAGTTTCCCTTTGGAATTCAATTCCGATTGGAAATTAAGAGATTAGGATCGGCAAAATTATTTAGGTCAAAATTTTTGGAGTGGCGTGATTGATGGGCAATACGTAGTTTTTTAACCCTTTCGAGCTCCACTTAAATTTAAACAAGCAAAAAAAAATTTGTGAATGTATTTATATTTTTCAGCCTATTTTAAGATATAGTGTTTAATTTTTTTTCGCTGGGATCAGTTTCTAGAACCCTTCAAAATGTACAATATATTGTACACGAAGTCTCAAAAGAATTTATTTTTAATTTTTTTTTTTACATATTCATTTATTTCAGTCTTTCAGGTCTCAAATTTCTTGAGATTTAATTGATTTATATAAAATAAAAATTAAAAATAACAATAAAAACAATATAAAATAAAAATTATAGTTAACTAGTACAAAAATAAATTATAATCCATATTATGTATACATATCACATAATTTCGTTATCACAATAAGTTTTTTTTAATTTTTCAAATGGAAATCTGCGAAGCAGTTTTTTGATTTGCTAGTGCAAAGATGCACTTTGTATTTTTTACAAATAAAAAATGTTCTGCTTTTACCAGTGCCAGTGTATTAAAGGCCGTTTTAATATATTGCTACCTATGTATGTGTTATAGGATCACAAACAAAAATATTTACATACAAACCGTAAAAAGTTCTATGGAAAAAAAAAATTTTTTTTGATACTTTTTCGTTTCGCATTTAATAACTTTTTATATACGGCCAAAAATAAATTTTCACTCCATTGACAATAAACTAGGGTATTGAATTATAATATTGGGCAAAAAAAAAAAATAATTATTTATGAATATTTTGCATATTTTCATTCAACGCCGTTTCACTGTTTTCTAAAATTTTTGTCTATAAAACTGCGAGAGAGACTAAAATCAAAACAAAAAAAATTAACAAAACAAAATGTATGAAAATAAAATGATTTTATTTATTTTCTTTAGTATTGCGTTGCAACTCATGTTAATCGGTCGTTCCTGTACGATATTATGTCCGAGGATGGGGAAATTTTTTTATTTCTGGCTATTGATAGAGAAATAAAAAAATAGATCGAGTTGGTTTATGTTAGTACTTTCCTTATTGTGCGATTACATTTACGACATGAGAAATGCGTAATTTGCTTTTGCTGATTGTGCGATTAAGAAATGCGTAATCCGTTTTTTGCTTTTTTTATAAACAAATTTTTTTTGTAAACCATCGATTATTAGAAATTAGGTTATTGAATTATAATATTATTAGTAATTTTTACTGTAATATTTTGCGCCTAAATAATTAAAAATGTACAAAACTCAAATTTGAAACAAAAAAAAAGTTTGTAAAAATTTATTTTCTAATTTACATACTATATCTAAAAAATGCATTACTATGAATTTTTACATTTTTAGAACATATAGTTTTATCAATTTATAATTTTTCAGTCGTAAAAAATGACACTAATAATTACTAATAATATTTTATTTAATTACGTTATCTAATTGCTAGTAATCGATCGTATAAATAAAAGTTGTACATATATAAGAAAAGTATTACGCATTTCTCATGTCGTAATCGCACAATAAGGAAAGTACTTAACAAACATCTCGCTTTTTTTATTTTCTCCGTACATACTGAATAAAAATTTCCCCATCCTCGGACAAAACATCGTACAGATACCACCTATCACTATGAGTTGCAAAGCAATACTAAAGAAAATAAATAAAATCATTTTATTTTCATACATTTTGTTTTGTTAATTTTTTTTTTGTTTTGATTTTAGTCTCTCTCGCAGTTTTATAGACAAAAATTTTACAAAACTGAAACGGCGTTGAATGAAAATATGCAAAATATTCAACAATAATTTTTTTTTTTTGCCCAATATTATAATTCAATACCCTAGTTTATTGTCAATGGAATGAAAATTCATTTTTGGCCGTATTTAAAAAGTTATTAAATGCGAAACGAAAAAGTATCAAAAAAAATTTTTTTTTTCCATAGAACTTTTTACGGTTTGTATGTAAATATTTTTGTTTGTGATCCTATAACACATACATAGGACACGCCATTTTTTTTGTGCTCACACGGCCTTTAATACATAGGCAATGCTTTTACAGTTAAAGTTTTTACATCTAGTTGGTTCTGATTTTTAATCATGTGTTGGTATATGACCAATTTCATCATACTGTATGTCCCGGAATGGCCTTTTCTCACATTTTGATTTCGATGTTGATGGCGAATAAGTCTCAGGAGATAACAAGTACTTTTCAGTCGAAAAACTCGGAGGACGACCACTCTTCCTATTGGTAGGATTACCCGCAATTGCCAAACAATTACCAATTTCCATTCGAAAATTCAGCAAATCCATAATATCCCGTTTTGGAATCTTATTTATCTGGCAATCACGCCTGTATTCTAGCCAGCTTGAACAAATAGCAAAACCCACGAAGTGTGTCGTGACACGTAATGGTCATTTTTTGGACTGTATAAAAACTCGATAGTAGCTTATCAGTTGGTCTAACAGATCTACGCCACACTTGCTTGAATTATACAATCGTACTATTTCCGGTCTTTGCACAGAAACATATTTATTTAGCCGCTTATCCCACCTTTGAGCAGTATCAGTGTGTCCAACACCAACAAAATTCGATCCAAGATTTATCGGCTTATTGTCTTTCCATTTTATAATTATCACTTTACCATCACGACTTGTGACATGATTGGTGGGTTTGCAAAGCGATTGATGCGTATTGTGCCAGCTGCGCTGATTCCTTTGTTTTTTTAAATTTCAAATTGTTGGTATGAACTAAAAAAATTATCAAAAAACAATTTATGTCCGTGTTGATCTAGTCTTTCAACCAATTTAAGAACAACACGTGCGCCAAACCCGAAACGGCTAAGGTTTATTGGTGACAAGCCTGATCTAGCACCCTGATATAGGAAGAAATCATAAGGTATTCAGCTTTTGCCGCACATTACAAATACCTTGAAGCCCCTTGGATTTGGTTTCCCCTTCATGTACTGCTTGATCGATAAGCGCCCCTTAAAAGGAATCATTTCCTCGTCGATCGAAACATTTTCCTCCACTGGGATCGCCAAACAATGAGAACGAACTGCATCTATTAGTGGCCGAGTCTTGTGAAATTTGTCAGTGCAATTTTTAGGTCGATCCAAATTATTCACGATGTATAAATTCTGCCTCAGTAGGCTAAACCCCCTATTAGACATGCTGTTTCTAAATATTTCTAGATTTAGCACTGGCGACCAATATAATCTCAAACGTGGAAATTTCATACAACCCACTAGGATATGTAACGCAAAAAGCTGTTTGATCTCAGTCGAGTTGGTTGGTTTGAACGAGGTGACAAGGAAATTAATAATGTTGAAGTTAATTATTTATAAAATTATATAATATAACTTAAAAATTGATTATGTTACGACGCAAAAAAATCTAGAATACCAATAATCTAGGTAAGTACTACATGTATATAGGATATTTGCGAAAAAAGCTCAAATAGAATTTCCCAGGTATCTCTGAAAACTAAATTAAATTAATAATTCACCATTATACCATATCTTTACTACTTAATTAATAGAATTTAACTTATGTAAATTAGTTAGCGATAAATAAAATAAAATAGTTAGCACAAGACAATACAATTTCTACGCAACATAACAGCTGAATGCTTGAAGTTTCTTAATGCTGAGCGAAAATTGACCAGTATTTCTGTAGCTTGGAGACGTTCTAACAATTATAAATAATTAAGTATAATTTATAACAGCTACATATTCTTACGGTTTCCTTCACATTAGTCATTTTCGCAACTTAAAATTATTGTTAAGCTCAAACTACTTTTATAGTTGAAGCAATTCCGCAAATTTTTCACAACCACAACCACGTTTACATTTTTATTTGTTAAAATTGTAATGACCAGCAAATTTAATTAACCCATTATGTAGTTTAAAGGGTAATTTTTGTATACTTGAGATTCATTTGGAACAGTTTTATAATTTTAATTGCCAGAAATATATGCTTAAAAATTGCAGAAATTTAATGTTAAATTCACTATAAATAGAAACGAGGATCGCTAAACTTCTCTTTGGAGCTATATGCTAAACCACAGTTTCCACGTTTTAACTTATAAATATGAAATTTAATATTTTCAAAACATTTACGTTTTTCGTAACACTACATAGTTTATTATCAGATTTCTGTACTTTTTAAGGACAAATTTCTGCCATTTAAAATTATAAAACTGTTCCAAATGAATTAAGTATACAAAAATTACTCTTTAAACTACATAATGGGTTAATTAAATTTGCTGATCAATACAATTTTAGCAAATAAAAATGTAAATTAAATAGACACTATTTCCATTTAAACTTCGTATGGAAAATGTTTGTTATATCCTTACAGCTGGACATATTTCACTTTTACAACAACAATATTGTATGTACCATATTATATATGGATATACATTATTTAACCTCACACTTTTGTTAAACAAAAAATAATTATATGTATGTGTAAAATATTTACCTTATGGATGATTACCAAGGGTAGGAAGGTATTTGCCTTTTATGGATGATTTTAATAATAATTTATTTTAATGAATACTTTTTTAATTCACTTACCTAACAAACAACAAAAAATCAACAAATGACCTCTACAGAAATAAAATAAAAATTATACTTGCACTCCAACGTTATATGTGTCGAAAGTTGGAAACCAAATTTCATCATTTTCCAATTTCTTCGTCTGAAAACCGGACAAAAATTAATAACCGGTTCAAGTTATCAGTTTTGTAAAAGTTTCTAGCAAACCAATCACAAAATCAATAATTAATTCAAAACACAACGGCGTACGTATATTTTAAGTATGACAGAATATTTATTTATTCTACTTATTGATGTAGATCGAAAAGAATGCATTCCGAATATTCCGGATGAATAAAAGAAAATACAAAAAAGAATAGAATACGAAGAATGAATAAAAGAACGACTAATGTTAGTTTTGGAATATTCTGTATATTCGGAATGAATAAAAGAAAATACCCTCATAAGTACATACTTCTGATGAGACAAAATTTTTCAGTTTTTTTCAAAACCAACACAAACGTCTGATACAAGGCTAACCAGTTAAAACGTACATCGACATCGTTCGTACATGGATTATTACTAATCCTAATAGACACCACATTTACATTTGATATTCAAAGTATTGATACAGACGTTCGTTTTTGCCCTCGTGCATACATGCACAATATAAATACACAAGTATATACCCATTCACATATTATATATATGTATATTACAATAAAAAAAAAAATGTATGTCGGATCCACATAAAATAAAATACAAAACTATGTTCCAATATGAGTAAAAAGAAAAAAGTAAGCAAGACTATACATGAATTGAACTATACATAAATTGACTCGATTTTACTTTGATTTAAAATGAGGTATTTTGTATTCTAATTTGAAGTACCAACTACACAAATATTAAAGACATGCATTATTTAGCGAACGTGAATACATTTTTATCCATATCCAAATTTTGCTCTGATTTCACTTTCACAATATTAATCACAGATAAATTATGTTAAATACAACCAATTTACACAGTTATATTTGAAAACTTTACACATTTAAAACAAATAAATAAAATTAAATTAAATTAAACTAAATTTACGAAGAGGACTTCTATCCTTTTCGGTAGACACCATCCATTTGTCTGTTTTATTTGATTACATTTTCATGATTTAGATTTTTATAGATTATTTTTCTTTTTAAATAAATAATTAACACTTAGTTATTTTACTGTAGAAAGAATTTGCATAAACAGCTCATTTAAATATATTAACTGAATTTAATTATATATCCACGTTAAAACATTTTATGATTTTTAATTAAAATTTTAAAATAAAGATAAATTTAAAATTTTGTTAAAATATTGGTGTACATAAATCAATTATTACAAGAAAATGAAAACGAGTTTCTCAAACCATAATAGCTCCTTTAAATAAATATGTAATCCATTTACAAAGCTCAGTTTTTTAACATTATGGCATTATGGTAACTTTAACCTATCACTATATTTTTCA
Source organism: Tipula vernalis (assembly GCA_958295665.1). Lineage (NCBI taxonomy): Eukaryota > Metazoa > Arthropoda > Insecta > Diptera > Tipulidae > Tipula > Tipula vernalis. Next base: position 210,521,071 of record OY282559.1, on the reverse strand, counting down.
TATAAAACAAAATATTGTCAATTTAAACTATAATTAGCTGTTGTGAATCGAGCGTATAATACTTACAAAAAATAATAAAAAAAAAATGACAAACAAAATTAGACTTAAAATGCTTATAGTTATTCCACTTTACTAAATTTAAAAAAAAACAAATAAATTATGTATCAACAGAAATCTGAAAAATTGTCATTCAAATAAATCTTTTGAAAAGTTTGTTAGTTAAATTTGATTTGGACATTTCATTTTGTCATAAAACATAAATCGTACATTTCGTTATCATGTATGTCCTTAACCAAAACGGAATGCTTTTAGATAAAATCACTTAATAGGCACTTTATTTGATTAAGAATAAAATTTTAAATTGACATTTGAAAAAAAATCTTTTTGTGTTCAATTGAACCTTGCTTATTTGTTTCGTCATATACGTTAGGAGGGTAACGAGAAGCAAAATATGGTTTTCGAAAAGAAAATCCCAAAAGATAATCATCATCAATCCTTTTTTCGTTTTTCATCCTATTTCTTCAGTGCTCGATCGAATTTCAATTTATCGATAATTTAATATCAAATAAGGATTCAAACGAATTAAATTTACATATTCTTTGAACCACAAAAAAAAATCAGATTAATTTATCCGGCAAAAACTGTACATACATCTGTACTACTGTTGTTATAGCAATAACGACAACGACAAAAAAGGACAAATTGTTGAGAAAAATACCATCTCGTAATTTTGTTAATTTATTTTAATTTAAAAAGTGAAAATTTATTCACCGCAAAATGAAAACGGTTAAAATCGTTTCTATCAAACGGAACATCTCGTTTTGTATTTTGTCAAGTTTGCACATTTTTTATTTTTTAGTGATTTTTATATTTTTATTTTTTTGTTGGCGAACACAAATTATTTAGCATCTTTTACCGTACACCAAAAGTTTCTGTATCGCTATCATCGTTTAGTGCTGTGCTTTACATACGATATCGAAATGAAAACCAGGTGTTACTGTTAAATCTTAAAAAAAATCGTTTTTTCTGTTGCTCTTGTTTATATAATTTTTCTTGTCTATTAACGAAAATAATATAATGCAATACTAGAATAGAAAATAAGTTTTAGACGCTAATTTTCTGTTTTGGTTTTAATGGTGGAAACTGTTTTTACTATCTATACTAATATTAGAAATGTGAATGTCTGTCTGTCTGTTACGTTTTCACGGCTAAACCGCTGAACCGATTTTGATTAAATTTGAAATGGTTATAGCTTGAACGAAGTAAGACATATGCTATTTATTTTTTTAAAAAAGCATCCCCTAAGAGGGTGAAATGGGGGTTGAAATATTGTATAAAAGTCATATGTTTTTATAGAAACAAGATAAAAAAACTAAGATAGAAACAAAAAAATCTGTATTTTGGTTAATATTTCTGTAAATAATAAACTGCCTATGTCAACGTTTTCAGAAAACTCATCGTTAAGGGTGTAGAATAAGGGTTGAACCTTTGTATAGGATAATTTACGTTCTTAAACCGCTGAACTGATTTTGATGAAATTTGGCCTGAAGATAACTTGAACCCTGGGAAAGGACATAGGTTACTTTTTAAAAACAAACAATATCTGAGAGACTGAAATGGGAGTTTAAAGATTGTGTGGGAATAATTTAGGTTTTATCAAGTAAAAATAAAAAACATATTTAAAAACAAAATATTACAACTAAAGTAAGTGCACGATGCGCGGATTTATTAAAATTACTTGCAAAACAACACTAAAATTAATCTACTTTTTTATAAACAAATATATTAATTGTTTATGACAATCCCAATATTTTCGATTTGGTAAATCAGAAAAATAAAGAGGCCAATCCCTCATAACATATTTACTGAAAAAAGTAGAATTTGTATAGATTTGTTGTATTTTTGTAGTTTGATCGTAGCTACCTGATGAGTATATCAGTACGAAACCAAACTACCAACATAAAGAACTCATGAAGAGTTCTCATTTTTGAAGAGTAATACATTGGTATATCTCGTGGCCCTTGGGCTAAAATTACGGGGAGGGGGAATTATATTTCTACTTTTTTCAATAGATATGTTTTGAGGGATTGGCCTCTTTATTTGTCTGATTTACCAAATCGGAAATATTGGGATTGTCATGAACAATTAATATATTTGTCTTTAAAAAACATTTACAGACAGACAAATTAAATTCTTAATAAAATTAATCTGTTTTTATAAGAAATTATTAAACATGACCTTCCCATCAAACGTGTCTTAAGTAACACATGCAAGACAAACTCAAGACTTGTTATGGTAACAAACCCAAGACAGTCAAAAGACAACACCATGTATTTGGGACAAAGAGTCTTCAAAGAAATGTCTTGTGGTCTTTATTGGTAACATGTATACAAGATGTCTTGAGTAACATATCTCATGGTCTTCTTAGGTAACATGTCTGGTGGTCGTTATTGGTAACATGTCTGGATGCCGTCTTTTGTAACATCTTTGGTCATCGTATTAGGTAACATGTCTTGTGTTCCTCATTGATAACATATTTTGGGTTTGTCTTTAGAAACATGTATGGCGAATGTCTTAGGTAACATGTTTGAAGGTCGTCTTATGTAACATGTTTGAAGGTGGTCTTAAGTAACATTGATAGGTCTCGTCTTAGGTAACGTGTCTGAAGTTCGTTATTAGTAACAAATCTGATAGTTTGCCGTCTTACTTTGGTCACTGGAATAGTAATTGGTATAAAAATAAAAAGGCAAATTATGCTCAAAATAAAAACCGAAAATAATTTTCTTCTTACTTTTATTAATTGACATTAAAAATTAAATAAAACACCAATAAAATTTTTCAAAATCTTTGCGAGAATAATTCTATACCAAGAAAAACTTGGTTTGAAACTATTCATTCCGGAATGAAAATACACGGCATTGTTGTTGTAAAATTGCCAAAGTAAGACGGCAGTTGTCTCAGGTAACACGTCTAGCAAATGTTTCGTGGCTTTTTTTTGTAGAAATAAAAAACTATTGTATTTGTTTAATTTATTTAGAAAATATAATAAATTTTGTCTTAAGTTCTTATTAGAATTTAACAATAATTTTTAAATTTCTGAAATTTGAATGCCGTCTTACTTTGGTTACTGGAATAGTTAATGATATAAAAATAAAAATGCAGAAAATAAAAAATTTAAACTTAAAAATAATAAATTCAGTCTATCTTATTGAATAAATACATTGTAAATAAACAAAATTCAGTATAAAATATAATTCTAAAAATATTTATGTATCACCAAATAAAAAAATTAATTTTAAAATTAAAGGTAAAAACTAGGTTTCTTATTAAAAGTCTTTGAAATGTCAAAATAATTCAATATAAGTAATTATATAAAAATAATTCCATTCATCAATGCAGAATGGTGTAAAATTCAAATTGTTAAAATATAAAATTAAAAGAAATATTCAATGTAAAATCTAAATCTAAAGATATATATATATATATATATATATATATATATATATATATATATATATATATATATATATATATATATATATATATATATATATGTATATATATATGTATATATATATATATATATATATATATATATATATATATATATATATATATATATATATATATATATATATATATATATATATATATATATATATATATATATATATATATATATATATATATATATATATATATATATATATATATATATATATATATATATATATATATATATATATATATATATATATATATATATATATATATATACACTCCCCGACAATGAAATACGTTCACCAATTTTTTTTAGATTTTACTGAAATCAAACAATTATCGAAAAAATTTCTACAACGGTTATTTACATATTCGAATTGCTAAATGATTAGAGATATATATTGGTGTCCTTCTCTTTCGTAATCTCGTGTAACAACAGAAAATGGTTTTCGTGGTGCGTCAATGAAATACGTTCATTTAAGAATAATAACAAATAAAACTACTTTTGCATATTTTAGTAATGAATACTCTTGCCTTTATTTTTGATAATTTCCAAAATTCGTTTTGGTAATGACTTATACAACTTTTTGATATAATTCTTGTTAAGTTGGAGACTTGCTTGTTCTATTGCTATTTGTAACTCGTTCAATGAAAAATATTGCCTTCCTTGGCCATAAACTGTTCTCGATAATTCTGCCCAACAATTTTCTATGATATTAAGATCCGGCGACTTTGCTGGCCATTCCATAATTTTGATTTTGTTTGCTTCAAACCAATTTTGTACATTTCTGGAACTATGCGCTGGTGCATTATCCTGTTGAAAAATCAATTTTTTTCGTCGAAGTTGTCGATAAAATGGTAAAAACTTATTGTTTAATAATTCTTTATATTTTTCACTAGTAAGCGATCCCGCAATAAATGTCAAATTTCCATTTGCCGAATGAAGATATAATACCCCACACCATGATACCACCCCCACCTTGTTGCCGTCTTATTTGTGTTAGTTCAGGAGTTCTAATATCATGAAAATAATAATTATAACCATCCGGGCCATCGAGGCAAAACCGTTTTTCATCAGAGAATAAAACATTATTCCATTCATTTGTCCAGCTCATGTGTTTCTCAGCAAATACCATTCTGGCTTGAATGTTGCTTTTACTTAATGAAGGTTTACGCTGCATTTTTTTGTCGTTTCAGGAATGTATTTTGTTTTAAAAATCGTTGTACGGTTCGTACCGATGATGTAACATTGGCTGAAGCTGCTATCTGACGCGCGGTTTTGCTGGAATTTCTAGCAATTCGAGTAATTTTACGTTTTTCTCGTTCAGTTAATGCGGATTTTCGACCTTTATAATTAGATTTTACTCCATAGTTGGGTTTTTTTACAATTTTGTTGATCACATCTAAGCTTCGATTGACTTCTGAAGCAATTTTTCTATTGCTAAGCCCATTTCTATGTAAAGCCAATACCGTCTGAACTTCATCACGCTCAACTTTTTTTCCACGACCCATTTCCTAAGATTGAATTAATGTTTGTTATTGCAGTTAATAGAAACGTTTTTAAAATACTTACTTGAAATTATAGTAGAAACAACTTTTTAATAAAAAAGTAAATTTCAATAGTTAAAACAACAAAATAATAATGAACGTATTCTTTTGTCGCGCTCTATTTGAAATATTTTTTGTCTGTTTCTGTTTTCCTTCCAATTTCGCTTTCAAATATAACATAATTATGCTACACATAATTATGTTTTGTTAAAGTACCGTTTTTACACAGACAAAATATTTTTACAGTAGGCACTATCAAATACAGTGATAATTTAAAATGAACGTATTTCATTGTCGGGGAGTGTATATATATATATATATATATATATATATATATATATATATATATATATATATATATATATATATATATATATATATATATATATATATATATATATATATATATATATAT